>NW_026847882.1:46322992-46343936 GCF_025583915.1 Anolis sagrei ordinatus | reverse complement strand
CGTGGGCTGGTCCATGAGGTCACGAAGAGTCGGAGACGACTGAACGAATGAACAACAACATATATATATATGTGTGTGTGTGTGTTTGTGTGTGTGTATATATCTATTAGGGAGATGGCAGCGGGGTATAAATAAAGTTTTATTATTATTATTATTATTATTATTATTATTATTATATTCCGCTGACATTAAGTCATTAAGGTCCTATCAATGGTGTCGCCAATTGACAGGATCTTATTGTATCACCATCTATGGAGAATGCCTGTATATATATAAAATAATAATACAATAATAATATTAGGAATATATAATATAATAATAATAATTTATTATCATTATTATTATTATTATTATATATTACTAATAGAATAATACATTATTATATATATTACTAATATAATAATAATTTATAATATATATATATTATATTATAATATATATAATATATCCTCTCACTTCCTGTTGTCTCAACCGTGTTCTTAACTAGGAATCATTCATAAGTTGGATGTTTGTAACTCGGGAACGGCCCGTATTAATTTTGCTTCTGGAGCAATCATCCAGTATCCTGCCTTATCTCTTAAAAAGCAATGCCGCATGGCCGACCCAGCATTCCTGCATCATATGTTTCCTTACATAATGGCTCATGGGGATGATGGGAGTTGCAGTCCAGCCACGTTTGGGGAGCCAGACCTCCTCCTTTCCAGCTTGCGCTTCCCTTGTGTTTGAGACGGAGAACCCATTGCCTTCTAAACCCCGTGGCTTGCATCCCAATGATAATCGTACCCGTCCTTTCTGCGACGATGCTCTTTTCCTTTGTTGATTATTACGAGTATTTGCATTATTTTGGAAGCAACTCGGCTCCCCTCTGGACAGACACGGGGTTATTTTTAGCCCCTTCTGATGATGTCACGGTTTTTCCCTCTTAGCCATTTGGATGGTGGAGAAGCCAGAAAGCTGGGACGGGGAGGAGAGAAGGACGCAAGTGTTTGGCTTTCGTAATACGGGGGGGGGGGGGGGGGGGGGGGGGGGGCTTGGCAAACAGCACCCTCTCCCCCTTGACTTTCTGCAAAGTTCCCAGGCATTTCCAAATGGGCCTTGCAAGCTGCGTCTCATGTTGAGAACAAGGCTGTGATGTGTCCCTCTCCCATGTAGAAGAGACCCTTCCTCTGCTCCAAGTTGCATCTACATTGAGGAACGAATGCAGCTTGGCCCCACTTGAAGGGCCCTGGCTCAAGGCCCTGGGACCCTGGGAGCTGCATGAGGAGTCCACTTGATGGAATCCGTCTGAGCAATTAGCAAACCAGATGCAAATGATACTTTAGGTTGGAACGCTTTAGTTTAGACAAAGTCAAAAGTCACCAGCAGATTTCCATTCAGTGGTTGGTTCCTTCAAAGTCTCCAATAACAATAACAATCTCTACTGGGTCTTCTTCACTAACATGCATGGCGCAGGGCAGGTCTTCCTTCACAATAGCCCCCTTACTTCCTTCCTTCTTTCCTTCCTTTTTTTCCTTCCTTCCTTCCTTCCTTCTTTCTTTTTATTTACTATATTTCTATCCCACCTTTCTCAAGGCGGTTTACAGCACATAATTCAATGCCTTCAAAACAATATACATCCAATATGCCATTACATAAACATTTCAATTAAAAATGTAAACAAGATGAAGAGCATTCAAACATATAAATCATTGCAATTACAACTATAAAACCACATTATCTGCAATCTTCTTTCCTTCCTTCCTTCCTTTCTTCTCCTCTTCCTTCCTTTCCCTCCCTTCCTCCTTTTCCTTCCTTCCCCCTCCGTCCTCTTTCTTTCTTTCTTTCCTCCCCTCCTTCCTTCCTTCCTTCTTCCCTTCCTTCCTTCTTTCTTGTCTTCCCTCCCTCCCTTCCTTCTTTCCTCCCTCCCTACCCTTCCTTCCATCCTCTTTTCTTTCCTTCTTTTTTCCCCTTTTTTCCTTCCTTCCTTCTTTCCTTCCATTTCTTTTTTTCCTTTCCCCTGCCCTCTCTTCCTTCTTTCCTCCCTCCCTTCCTTCATTCCTTTTTTTCTTCCTTCTTTCCTTCCTTCTGTCCATCTTTCTTTCCTTTCTTTCCTCCGCCCTCTCTTCCTTCCCTCCCTCTCTTCCTTCTTTCCTTTTTCCCTCCCTCCCTTCTTTCCTCCCTCCCTTCCTACCCTTCCTTCCATCCTCTTTTTTTCCTTCCTTCTTTCCTTCCTTCCGTCCGACTTTCTTTTCCTTTCTTCTTTTCCTCTCCTCTTCCTTCTTCCTTTTCCCTTTCCATCCTTCCTTCTTCCTTCCTTCTTTCTTCCTTCTCTTCTTTCCTCCCTTCTCTTCCTCCCTCCCTCTCTTCCCTTCCTTCCTTCCCTCCTTCTTCTCTTTCCTTCTTTCCTCCCTCCCTCTCTTCTTCCTTCTTCTCCCTCTTTCTTTCTCTCTCTTTCTCTCCCCTTCCTTTCCTTTTCTCCTCCCCCCCTCCTTCCTTTTTTTCCTTCCTTCTTTCCTCTCTTCCTTCCTCCCACCTTCCTTCCATTCTTCTTTCCTTCCCCCTCTCTCCTCCTCCTCCCTCCTCCTTTTCTTTCCCTCCCTTCCTTCTTCCCTTCCTTCTTCCTCTCTTTCTTTCCTCCCCTCTCTGTCTTCCTTCTTTCCTTCCTTCTGTCTTTCCTTCTTTTCCTCCCTTCCTTCTTTCCTTCCTCTCTCCCTCTTTCTCTTCTCTTTCCTCGCCTTCCTTTGCCTTCTCTTGCCTTTCCTCTTTTCCTTCCTTCTTTCCTCCCTCTCTTCTTTCCTTCCTTTCTCCCTCTTTCTTTCTCTTCTCTTTCCTCCCCTTCCTTTGCCTTCCCTCCCCCCCCCCTTCTTTTTTCCTTCCTTCTTTCCTCTCTTCCTTCCTCCCACCTTCCTTCCTTCCTTCCTTCCATTTTCTTTCTTTCCTCCCCCTCTCTTCCTCCTCCTTCCCTCCCTTCTTTTTTCCCTTCCTTCCTTCTTCCCTTCCTTCTTCCTCCTTGTCTTTCTTTCCTCCCCCCCTCTGTCTTCCTTCTTTCCTCCCTTCCTTCTTTCCTTCCTCTCTCCCTCTTTCTCTTCTCTTTCCTCGCCTTCCTTTGCCTTCTCTTGCCTTTCCTCTTTTCCTTCCTTCCTTCCTCTTTCTTTCTCTTCTCTTTCCTCCTCTTCCTTTTCTCTTTTCCTTTCCTCCCTCCCCTTTCTTCCTTCCCTCCCTTCTTCCCTCCCTCTTTCTTTCTCTTTCTCCCTCCCTCCCTCCCTCCCTTCCTCCCTTCCTCTTGCCCTTGAGCCTCCAGGTAGCATTCCATCTGAGGCTCCCATAGCAACCTGGGCTTTCTTTGCAGAACTGGCCTGCCGGGACCAGCCTACGGATCTGGCGCTTGAATAGCCCTGCGAGGAGGAGGAGGAGGAGGAGGAGTGCGCTTGGGAAAGGGGAGCGGACTCTGCTACGCGTGTTGAGCGCAAGGCTGCCTCCTTCCTCCTCCGCCCGAGCCTCACCTGCTGGGCTTTGCACTCACTCTTTCTTCCAGTTGTTATTATTTTATTATTGTCATTGTTGCTGGGTTTTGGTAGGTTTTTCGGGCTATATGGCCATGTTCTAGAAGCATTCTCTCCTGACGTTTTGCCTGCATCCATGGCAAGCATCCGGCAAGCATACCAAAACCCAGTAATTCCAGCCATGAAAGCTTTCGACGATGTTGTTTTTCTCTCCCTCCTTTAGAGTTTTATCCAGATCGGCTTTGAGGAGAGCCCTCAGCAACTGCCCGCAGTGACCATCAACCAGCTGACCTGCACAAACCGCTCGGACCGCAGCATGGTGAGTGGGGGCTTCCTGCACTACTCTTGGACTCAATGGGCCCAGTCCCGGCCCTTCTTCTTGGGTCATTTCTATTTCCAAACGTTGAACGCAGTACCTGAACTCACCTGTGCCTTTTCCCAAATGCGAGGCCTGTGAAGGTGACACTCTGCACATGACCAGAGGGGTTTTTCTCACCCAACCTAAGTTTCCATTGCATTTGCATAAATATGAGACCTGGATGAAGAAGCCCAGATGTTTTACCATCCTTGTGGGAGGCTTCTCTTAAGTCAGCTGGAGCTGACAGAGGGAGCTCATCCACGGTCTCCCCGGATTCAAACCTTGGGTTTAACCCATTGCATTTACAAGACCTGGAAGAAGAAGAAGCCCAGATGTTTTGATGTTTTGCCATCCTTGTGGGAGGCTTCTCTTATGTCAGCTGGAGCTGACAGAGGGAGCTCATCTGGACTCTCCCCGGATTCAAGCCTTCAGTCCTGCCGGCACAAGGATTTAACCCATTGCATTTACGAGACCTAGAAGAAGAAGCCCAGTTGTTTTGCCATCCTTGTGGGAGGCTTCTCTTATGTCAGCTGGTGCTGACAGAGGGAGCTCATCCGCACTCTCCCCGGCTTCGAACCTTCAGTCCTGCTGGCACAAGGGTTTAACCCATTGTATGTATGAGACCTGGAAGAAGAAGAAGCCCAGATGTTTTGCCATCCTTGTGGGAGGCTTCTCTTATGTCAGCTAGAGCTGACAGTGGGAGCTCATCCATGCTATCCCCAGATTCAAACATTCATTCCTGCCGGCACAAGGGTTTAACCCATTGCGTTTACGAGACCTGGAAGAAGAAGAAGCCCAGATGTTTTGCCATCCTTGTGGGAGGCTTCTCTTATGTCAGCTGGAGCTGACAGAGGGAGCTCATCTGCGCTCTCCCCGGCTTCGAACCTTCAGTCCTGCTGGCACAAGGGTTTAACCCATTGCATTTATGAGACCTGGAAGAAGAAGAAGCCCAGATGTTTTGCCATCCTTGTGGGAGGCTTCTCTTATGTCAGCTGGAGCTGACAGAGGGAGCTCATCCGCGCTCTCCCCGGATTCAAACCTTCAGTCCTGCTGGCACAAGGGTTTAACCCACTGGAGTCTCCTACTTTCAAACTAGGAATGCTAGAATGCCATAGGCGGACCTTTTGCAAACAACGTGATTGTGCTAATTGCCATGGCTTGGTGCATTTGCATATAGTATTGCATTTGCATTGATTCCTTGACACTGCCCCCTAAGTAGGAGGGGGGTGCAGAGGAGGCCCCTTCCTCTCCTGTGCACTGGGGTTGCCTTGACCCTCCCTCTTTTTCCCTTTTTCCAGACCTTCCGCTGCGACCTCTCCACCGACAGCGTCCAGTTCCCCGTCTCGGTCACTCAGCAGAGTCCGGCCGCTGTTTCCATGGACACCTACCAGGTCATTCTGGCCGTGTTTCGGGCCCAGGTAATGGAGGAGTGGGTCAAGGGCGGCTTTGGGGTCTCCCTCCTGTTTTTCCCCTCTCTGCTCCTTTCTCTGCCTCGTTATGCATTCTGATTGGATAATTACTCTATCCCGTTGTTGTCGGCTCGCAGTTAGATCAGGCGTGGACCCTCTGAGTGTTTTGGACTTCAACTCCCACACTTCCTAACATCGAAGTAGATAGAGGGATGGATGGATGTAAAGATAGTAATTTATTTGTTTGATGTATTGTCGAAGGCTTTCATGGCTGGAATCACTAGGTTCTTGTGGGGTTTTTTCGGGCTATAGAGCCATGTTCTAGAGGCATTCTCTCCTGACGTTTCGCCTGCATCTATGGCAAGCATCCTCAGAGGTAGTGAGGTCTGTTGGAATTGGGACAATGGGTTTATATATCTGTGGAATGGCTGGGGTGGGGCAAAGAGCTCTTCTCTGCTGGAGCTAAGTGTGAATGTTTCAGCTGATCACCTTCATTAGCATTTGAATGAAGCATCTGCCTGAGCCTGGGAAAATCTCTTGTTGAGAGGTGTTAAGATATGCCTGGTTGTTTCCTCTCTGCTGTTTTGCTGTTGCAATTTTAGAATTTTTTTTAAATACTGGTAGCCAGATTTTGTTCATTTTCATGGTCTCTTCCTTTCTGTTGAAATTGTCCACATTGAAATCCACAAGGATGTGGACAATTTCAGCAGAAAGGAAGAGACCATGAAAATGAACAAAATCTGGCTACCAGTATTAAAAAACTCCAAAATTACAACAGCAAAATAATAGAGAGGAAACAACCAGGCACATCTTAACACCCATCAGCAAGAGATTTTCCCAGGCTCAGCCAGGCCTTCAAATGCTAATGAAGGTGGTCAGTTGAAACATTCACACCTAGCTCCAACAGACAAGAGTCCTTTGTCCCACCCTGGTCTTTCCACAGATATATAAGCCCATTTTTCCTAATTCCAACAGACCTTCTCAACCTCTGAGGATGCTTGCCATAGATGCAGGCGAAACGTCAGGAGAAATGCCTCTAGAACATGGCCATACAGCCCGCAAAAACCCACAAGAACCTAATTTACTTGTTTGTTTGTTTGTTTGTTTACAGTATTTATATTCGGCCCTTCTCCTCACCCCGCAGGGGACTCAGGGCAGATTACAATGTACATTTACATGGCAAACATTCAATGCCATAGACACACAACAGATATAGGCAGACACTCAGACACTGTTTGGTTTGCTCCTGACATGATAAATAAATATAGCTGACCATACTTGTTGTCCTATTGTCTAGTAGCTTCATCCATGTCACAGTTTCCTGATATTTCGTGTGACCGTAGTGCTCGCCAGGTCAGGTCATGGGGAACCCAATCAAACACTTTCTCAAGGTCAAGGAATGCAAAGTGCAGTGGTTCCTTCTTTTCCCGGTGTTTTTCCATGAGCATCCGGACAGCATGTTTTGCATTTATTGTGCCACACCCCTTGAGAAAACCACAAACAAGGCACCTGGAGGGAGGGGCAAAGTGGGCCCGTCGTGCCTGAGTCAGGTGCAAGAGAGAAGGATGTTCCCTGGGAGTCCCAACTGACGCCGATGTGTTGGTCTTGTTTCTTTTCCGGATGCAGCTGGAGATCCGTTTGGAGGAAATCCAGGACGAGGGGCTGCTGGTCTCCTGGGCCTTTCAGGACCGCCCGGAGTTGGACATCTCGGTGACCCCGCGGATCCAGTTGCACGAAGTGAGCAGAAAGGGAGAGGGGAAACTGTGAGGGATCCCCAAAAAATGGTAGTACTGAAATTCCTTTGCAATTTGCAGAGGCTTGTAGCAGAGCGTGCCTTTTTCTGTGCTCCTTGCCACGTTGCTAGGGCTCTACCTTGTTTAGGTAGAGATGAATCAAAACTCCCAGTTTTAACAGTTTAATTAAAACAGCACTTACTTGCCGGCTGTTTTTATAGTCCAAAATATAAAACACAAAGATAGCACACAGCTACAGAATAAACAAAAACTGATAGCAAACATAGTTTGTAGTCAAAAGGGTCCAGTCCAGTGGTCAAATGCCGAGAGTTCAATAAACAAAATCCAGGGAGCAAGAGTCTATAGTCAAAAGCCAGTCCAAAGGTTCAAGGTTCCAGGATTCCAAGATTACAGGAGACAGGTCAGGATACCGAAAATCCAACAGACCTGGGGGGAAAAACCAGCAGCGTCCACCACCAAAATACAACATACTATTCTCCCAAAGTCTCAAAGTTAGCTCCTTAAATCCAGTAACACCCAGCTGCAACCCATCTCCTGCACACCTCCACCCTTAATTGCTGTTACATGTAAACTGTTACTTGCAAACTACTCAGCCCTTTAGAACCAGGACTTACATTAACCCTTCCATCACCAACTGCCAGGTCTACCACCATCAACTATGGAACATACGACACTCCTCTGCTGCTGTTTTCTCCCTGCTCCAAATCAAAAGCACCCTGGACCACTGAGGTCTTTCTCTCTCTCTCTCACCCTTGGAAGCTCATTGTTTATTATTGTGACAGCTTATTTACAAACAACTTGCTGATCGGACAGTTGCAGCAGGAGATCAATAGTAAAAGAGAACGATCGACCGCATAGTCATTGCTTATAACAGACCCCTAATAATAATAATAATAATAATAATAATAATAATAATAATAATAATAATCTTTATTTATACCCCGCCATCATCTCCCCGATGGGGACTCGGAGCGGCTTATGTGGGGCTTTACTTACTTACCTACTTTACTTACTTAGGTGATCCCTCGTAGTCCGAGGATGATGGTCCTCCAAGTTCGGTGTCCTGGGGGTGGGTCTGTAGGTGGCTGCGGAGCCCTATTCTTGATCTGCACGTTCTCCCACAGTGAGGACATTGGTTTCCAGGTGGAAGGCGGTCTCGGTCGGGGTTGGCTTGACGCGCCTTCCTCTTGGCACGTTTCTCTCTTTCGCCCACCATTTGTGCCTCTTCAAATTCTGCAGCACTGCTGGTCACAACTGACCTCCAGCTGGAGCGCTCAAGGGCCAGGGCTTCCCAGTTCTCAGTGTCTATGCCAGAGTTTTGAAGTCCATCTTTCAATCTCTTTTCTTGCCCTCCAACATTCCATTTTCTTGAGTTCGGAGGAAAGCAACTGCTTTGGAAGACGGTGGTCGGGCATCCGGACAACGTGGCCAGTCCAGCGGAGTTGATAGTGGAGGACCATCGCTTCAGTGCTGGTGGTCTTTGCTTCTTCTTCCAGCACGCTGTTGTTTCCCTGCCTGTCTTCCCAAGAGATTTGCAGGATTTTCTGGAGGCAGCACTGATGGAATCGTTCCAGGTGTTGCATGTGACATCTGTAGACAGTCCACATTTCACAGGCGTATAGCAGGGTTGCGGACAAGCCCGGACAACATATTGCATCAAGATAAAACCAAAACATAAGCAACAAGCAACATCATCAAAATTACATTAAAAAATTCAATAACAAAAATATTGTTGCAATAAACAAAAAACACAGACATAGTAAACAGTGGGCGGGCCACATGTACAGGATAAAATATTAAAAACTATAATGAGATAAAATAGGATTAAGTTATTTGCCGGGAGCTCATAAAGAAACACAGGGATGTGAAACTAAACTTCCCATTTGGGGGGGCATGTATTCCAGTGATGATGATGATGATGATGATGATTATTATCTTCAGTCACGACCCACAGACATGATGTTCCAGTGATTATTATTATTATTATTATTATTATTATTAATATTATCTTGAGTCACGACCTACAGACATGATGTTCCTTGACCGGAGGTGTCGTCCTGGTCTGACCTTTCTAGGCACTCACTCAGGCATCTTAATTAACCCTTTGATTGATTGATTGTGTTAGAAGTGATTTGAGGATACAGTTGTAATGTATTGTTTACTATCAATCTCCTGCTGAGACTGGCCTGTAAGTAGTTTGCAAATAAGCTGTGACAATAATAGTGGGCCACCAAAGGTGGGATATGACATTAATGGAAACACACCTGGGGCTCCCCGGGCAGGCACAGAACCTTTTAACCGGCCATTGCGCCCCAATTCCCGGGACTTTTTGAGGAAGTAAGCCCCCCAACCGTGTTGACTTTTCTCTGGATGCTGCAGGACGACGACAGGAGAGTGGACCAGTCCATCATAAGGGACCTGATTGAGGACTCGGTCATCAGCACCCAACCGGCCATGATGGTCAACCTGAAGGCCTGCATCACGGGGGGCAACCTGGTGAGCAGCAGCAGGAGGAGGAGGATATTATTTAGCATTAGTAGTAGTATTCATTAGTACATTATGTAACATGATTCTGTAATAATATTATTACAGAATCAGGAAATAATTGTTCTATAATTCTGGAATAATATTATTTCAAGTATTTATTATTATTAATATTAATTATTGCACTATGAAACACGATTCTGTAATAATGAATCAGAAAATCATGGTTCTATGATTCTGTAATAAAAATATTATTATTTTAAGTATTTATTATTATTAATATTAATTATTGCACTATGGAACATGATTCTGTAATAATATTATTATAGAATCCTATAATATTTGTTCTATGATTCTGTAATAATCATAATATTTTAAGTATTTATTATTATTAGTATTAATTATTGCACTATGGAACACGATTATTACAGAATCAGAAAATCATTGTTCTATGATTCTGTAATAAAAATATTATTATTTTAAGTATTTATTATTGTTGTTATTAATTATTGCATTATGGAGCACAATTCTGTAATAATATTATTATAGAATCCTACAATAATTGTTCTATGATTCTGTAATAATAATATTATTATTTAAAGTATTTATTATTATTAATATTAATTATTGCACTATGTAACACGATTCTGTAATAATATTAGTACAGAATCAGAAAATAATTGTTCTATGATTCTGTAATAATAATATTATTTTAAGTATTTATTAATATTAATTATTGTACTATGTAGCGCGATTCTTTAATGATATTATTATAGAATCCTACAATAATTGTTCTATGATTCTGTAATAATAATATTATTAAGTATTATTATCATTATTAATTATTGTACTATGTAACATGATAAGAGCTGCAGTTGCACAATGGATTAAACCCTTGTGCGGGCTGGACTGCTGACCTGAAGTTTGCCAGTTCGAATCCACGAGACAGGGTGAGCTCTCATCTGTCAGCTCTATCTTTCGGGGACATGGGAGAAACCTCCGAACAGGATGGTAACACATCTGGGCAACATCTCTGTAGACGGCCAATTCTCTCACACCAGAAGCGACTTGCAATATGTTCTCAAGTCGCTTCTGACATGATAAAAAAGATGTAGCACAATTTTTGTTTCTGTTATAAATATGATTTCCTAATTGGTTGTATCTTAAAAACATGGGAAAAGTTTATTATTCTGCACAAACTTTGTTTTTGCAGGAGGAAGTTCACATTATATTATTATATTATATATTGTATTATATTATAATTATTTTTATATACTTATATTATACTACATGATACCATTTCTGTTCCTTTTCTCTGCAGCCGTCTTGCAGCAGGCTTTCGCCAGGGCCTCGCTCTGGTCCGGCGGCCAAACTGGTCTTGCATCGCGTCCGAGGGCTGCGCTTGGGATCCGAAGATGCGCCAGGTGTGTTTGGCGAAGGGAGGAAGAAGGGTTTAGAACGGGCCTGGGCCAACTTTGGCCCTCCCTCCAGGTGTTTTGGGCTGTTTTCAACCAGGATGCATTAATTTGTGACCATATGCCTGCCATTGTCAAATCAATATTATTTCTTCATTGGCAGCCATTCGATGCCATACAGTACACAATGAAAATACTAATAACATAAATTAAATGCAGATAATTAAAACAACATGTAAACAAATCAATAAAATACACATGACCGGGCTGTGGCGCTGCTAGTTAGTAGCCAGCTGCATTAAATCACTACTGACCGAGCAGTCATGAGTTCGAAGCCAGCCCGGGTCGGAGTGAGCTCCCGACCATTAATAGTCTAGCTTGCTGTTGACCTAAGCAGCCTGGAAGACAGTTGCATTTGTCAAGTAGGAAATTTAGGTACCCCCTTCATGTGGGGAGGCTAATTTAACTAATTTACGACACCATAAAACCTTCCAGCAGTGTGCGTAAGAATGAGGAAGTACTCCATCAAAGACTCGGTTTCACAAGTGGATGGTGAAGTGACAGCTCCCCCTGTGGCCGGAATCGAGCATAACCTCATGAAGCCGGAAAAGCTGGAATGTTAAATTGCCTCTGTGTCTGTCTGTATATGTTGTATGTCTAAATGCACATGTATATGTGCATTCTAATCCGCTCTGAGTCCTCTGCAAGTCAAGAAAGGCAGAATATAAATACTGTAAATAAATAAACAAACAAACAAACATGACAACAGTGATTAAAAAGAGTTTTAAAAACCCAGTCGGTAGATTAAACTCCTAACCGCAACTGTCAGTGGTGTCGCCAATTGATAGGACCTTATTGTGTCACCATCTATGGAGGCTGCCTGTATATATAATAATAATAATAATAATAATAATAATAATAATAATAATATACAATATAATAATACTAATAATATATAAGATTCCTCTCACTTCCTGTGGTCTCAGCCCCCATGTTCTTAACTAGGAGTTGTTTGTAACTCGGGGATGGCCTGTATAATATAAAATAATAATAATAATATTATAATAATACTAATAATATATAATATAATAATACTAATAATATATAAGATTCCTCTCACTTCCTGTGGTCTCAGCCCCCATGTTCTTAACAAGGAGTTGTTTGTAACTCGGGGACGGCCTGTATAATATAAAATAATAATAATATAACAATAATACTAATAATATATAATATAATAATACTAATAATATATAAGATTCCTCTCACTTCTTGTGGTCTCAGCCCCCATGTTCTTAACTAGGAGTTGTTTGTAACTCGGGGATGGCCTGTATAATATAAAATAATAATAATAATATAATAATAATACTAATAATATATAAGATTCCTCTCACTTCCTGTGGTCTCAGCCCCCATGTTCTTAACAAGGAGTTGTTTGTAACTCGGGGATGGCCTGTATAATATAAAATAATAATAATAATACTAATAATATATAATATAATAATACTAATAATATATAAGATTCCTCTCACTTCCTGTGGTCTCAGCCCCCATGTTCTTAACTAGGAGTTGTTTGTAACTCGGGGACGGCCTGTATAATATAAAATAATAATGATATAATAATAATACTAATAATATATAATATAATAATACTAATAATATATAAGATTCCTCTCACTTCCTGTGGTCTCAGCCCCCATGTTCTTAACTAGGAGTTGTTTGTAACTCAGGGATGGCCTGTGTGTGTGTGTGTGTATATATATATATATACAATAATATGAATATTATATAATATTTTATTAATATATACAAATACTAATAATATAGATAGATGAGATTCACATAGAAATGAATAGATGGATAAATAGATAGAATGGATGTGATGGATAGATAGGATAGATAGAATGGATGGATAGGATAGGATAGATAAACAGATCGATTGATTGATTGATTGGATGGATGGATGGATAGGATAGGATGGATAGACAGGAAAAACAGACAGACAGGTATGGAAAAACAGACAGACAGATAGATAGAGAAGGTTGTTAGGAGTTGTGGGAGTTGGAGTCCAAAACACCTGGAGAGAAGGTTGAAGTTGGCCTAGGCCTGTTTGGGAGGCCGTGCCGGACCCTGACCAATCCTAACGGACTTCTGCTTTGCAGGGAGCCGGGATCTGTGCTGCGCGGTGGAGCTGGACAGCCCTCGGCAGCAGAAGCGGACCAAGGCGGTGCCGTCCAGCGGCTCAAGCCCTGCAGCCGAGGTGGAGTGGCCGGACAAGCTGGTTCTGTAAGGGGCTGCTGGTTTTGCATCTTTGGGTTGTTGTGTGCATTTCTAATCGGAGGGAGAGAGGTTTGGCACTGAGCAGATCCGTCTTCCCAATCTGCATCCAAAATGAGCATCCTTGTCCTGCCCCTCAACACCCAAAGCGGAGTCGTTCCTCTCCTTATTTATCATCATCATCATCATAATATATAGTAATAATAAAAATAATACTATATAATAATAATAATAATAATAATAATAATAATAATAATAATATATAGTAATAATATTATAATAATATATCGTAAGAATAGATACATAGCTGCTAATGCTTTTATGTCAAGCCGCTTTGAGTCCCCTTTGGGATTCGTTTGTGGGATTAGAACTCAAAAACCACTGGGCGAATTGACACGAATCCTGACATTTGGGAGCTGTAGTTGCTGGGATTTATAGTTCACCTAAAATCACAGAGCATTCTGAATCCCACCAACAATGGAATTGAACCAAACTTGCCACACCGTTCTCCCCTGACCAACAGAAAATACTGGAAGGGTTTGGTGGGCAGTGTCCTTTGGTTTTGGAGTTGTAGTTCACCTACATCCAGAGATCTCTGTGCACTCAAACAATGATGGATCTGGACCAAACTCTACACGAATACTCAATATGCCCAAATGTGAACACTGGAGGAGTTTGGGGGAAATAGAATCTTGACATTTGGGAGTTGTAATTGCTGGGATTTATAGTTCACCTACAATCAAAGAGCATTCTGAACCTCACAAACGACAGAATTGGGGCAAACTTGACAGACAGAACTCCCACAACCAATAGAACATACTGGAAGGGTTTGGTGGGCAGTGTCCTTTGGTTTTGGAGTTGTAGTTCACCTACATCCAGAGATCACTATGGACTCAAACAATGATGGATCTGCACCAAACTCTACACGAATACTCAATATGTCCAAATGTGAACACTGGTGGAGTTTGGGGGAAATAGAATCTTGACATTTGGGAGTTGTAGTTGCTGGGATTTATAGTTCACCTACAATCAAAGAGCATTCTGAACCCCACCAACGATAAAATTGGGCCAAAACTCCCACACAAAACCCCCATGTGGGCCACAGCAACGCGTGGCAGGGGACGGCTAGTAAATAATAAAATATAATAATGATAGAATTTTAATTATATCCCACACTATCTCTCTCCCTTCTGTCTGGACAGGGATCTTGGCCCGCGGAGCAAAGAGGTGAAGCTCAGCATCCTTTGCAGCAGCAGCAACAGCAACAGGAATGGCCCCGGAGAAGGTATGTACACACCGAAAAGGATGTAGGCACACACAGAGTCTGTACATTAGTGACACAGACAAAATATTACATTTTGCTCAGCATCCACACATATCATATCATATATACAATATAATAATATAGAGACATAATAACATTGTAATGTAGCAATACTAATATAAATATATATATACTACAACTTATGATATAGTACAATATATTATATAATAGTAATAGTATAATATACTGGTAGTTTATATTATATATATTGTGGTATAACAATATTGTACTATATAATAATAATGTATTATACTAGCCATCCCCTGCCACACGTTGCTGTGGCCCAGTCTGTGTATATGTGTTTTGTGTGTGCGTATGTGTGTAGATATGTGGTTTTACACATGCTTTGTGTTGTGTTTTTTATTTTTTGGCTTCTTAAGCCTCTATTGCTGTTTTTTTATGAGTGATGGTCACTCATTGGCCTGACACATGTCTTGTGTCCAAATTTGGTGTCAATTCATCCAGTGGTTTTTGAGTTATGTTGATCCCACAAACCAACATTACATTTTGATTTATATAGCTAATAATTGTATATTATATAATACATGTAATATTACTAATAATATTGCAGTATAGTGGTATAATTGCCCCTGGTGGTGTATCAGGTTAACCACTGAGCTGCTGAACTTGCTGACCAAAAGGTTGGCAGTTCAAATCCATGGAGCGGGGTGAGCTCCCGCTGTTAGCCCCAGCTTCTGCCAACTTAGCTGTTGGAAAACATGCAAATGTGAGTAGATCAAGTAATGGCGCTCCATGCAGTCTTGCGGGCCAATGGTTTTTTGAGTTATGTTGATCCCACAAACATTACATTTTTATTTATATAGCTAATAATTGTATATTATATAATACATGTAATATTACTAATAATATTGCAGTATAGTGATATAATTGCCCCCGGTGGTGCAGCGGGTTAACCGCTGAGCTGCTGAACTTGCTGACCAAAAGGTCGGCAGTTTGAATCCAGGGAGAAGGGTGAGCTCCCGCTGTTAGCCCCAGCTTCTGCCAACCTAGCATTTGGAAAACATGCAAATGTGAGATCAATAGGTACCGCTTCTGCGGGAAAGTAACGGCGCTCCATGCCGTCTTGCCGGCCAATGGTTTTTGAGTTATGTTGATCCCACAAACCAACATTACATTTTTATTTATATAGCTAATAATTGTATATTATATAATACATGTAATATTACTAATAATATTGCAGTATAGTGGTATAAGTGTCCCCAGTGGTTCAGCGGGTTAACCGCTGAGCTGCTGAACTTGCTGACCAAAAGGTTGGCAGTTTGAATCCATGGAGAAGGGTGAGCTCCCGCCGTTAGCCCCAGCTTCTGCCAACCCAGTTGTTGGAAAACATGCAAATGTGAGTAGATCAATAGGTACTGCTTCTGTGGGAAGGTAATGGCGCTCCATGCAGTCATGCTGAGGCATCCTGCATACATGCATGCATGCATAGATGCATCCATGCAGTCACCTCCAAGGCTGACTGCATGGCCTTGGAGGTGTCTATGAACAACGCTGGCTCTTCAGCTTAGAAATGGAGATGAGCACCAGAATCCCAGAGTCAGACACAACTAGACTTAATGTCAAGGGGAAACCTTTACCTATAGTGGTATACTACAATATAATAATATATAATATTAATGTTGTGCTACGCTAATACATCTAATATTGATAATAATATTATAATGTTATTTATTATGGCATAATAATATAGTATAATATAATATATAGTAATTGTATATCATATATATTGCCTATAATATTGCTACTAATATTGCAGTATTGATGGGCCTCCCTTTCTTTCTCTCTGATAGAGGTGCTCCTGGGGTTTGCAGCCATCCCGCTGAGCTGCCCCTCCAAAGACCCCCGCGATCATCATCCTCATCATCCTCTGCCGCAGCAGCAGCAGCAGGTCTTCTCCCTCCGGCCCGGCCCTCACCAGAGGCTTCCTCCGGATGCTGCTGTCGCCCTCGAGGTGAGCACAACAAAGGCACCCTTCCAGGATTGTTCAGTATGTGGACAGCACAAATCCCCCCCACACACACCCCCCACACACACACAATTTGGACAATACTTGCAATGCTCACACCGTGTTCCTGAGGCTATTATTATTATGATCACAAAGGAGACTCAAAGCGGCTATATATCTATTATTATTATTATTATTATTATTATTATTATTTTATTATTAAAAATAAACATTATTATGCTTATTTACACCCTGCTTTTTCTCTCCATAAGGAGACTCAAAGCAGCTATGTATCTATTATTATTATTATTATTATATTATTAATAATAAACATTACTATGTTTATTTACACCCTGCTTTTTCTCTCCATATAGACTCAAAGCAGCTATGTATCTATTATTATTAGTATTAATATTATTATTTTATTATTAATAATAAACATTATTATGTTTATTTACACCCTGATTTTTCTCTCCATAAGGAGACTCAAAGCAGCTATGTGTCTATTATTAATATTAGAATATATTAGAATGTATTATTATTATTATTGATATGCACAAAGGAGACACAAAGCAGCTATGTATCTATTATTAATATTATTATTTTATTATTAAAAATAAATATTATTATGCTTATTTACACCCTGCTTTTTCTCTCCATAAGGACTCAAAGCAGCTATGTATCTATTATTAGTATTATTATCATTTTATTATCACAAATAAATATTATTTTGTTTATTTACATCCTGATTTTTCTCTCCATAAGGAGACTCAAAGCAGCTATGTGTCTATTATTAATATTAGAATATATTATAATGTATTATTATTATTATTGATATGCACAAAGGAGACACAAAGCAGCTATGTATCTATTAGGCCTGGGTAACAACGGAAAAATTTGTTTCTAAAATCGATTTGTATTTGGGGTTTTTTTTTGTTTCGATATTTAAAATAATTACAAAATTTTCCTTTTAAAAAGTTCGATATTTACGAAATTTCGTAAATGGTAAAAAATTAACGAATCGATTTCCGAAACAATAACGAATCGATTCGTTAATGGCGGACGCGACCGCGAAATACGCTAAAAAACCTCCAAAACCTTCTGAAGCTTCCCTCTCCCTCTGTTGTTGACTGTTGGTGTGATATTATAATTTTTTTTCACTAATTAAACCATAAAACTGGCCCAGACATGCGGAAATAATAACGAAACGACCTCAAAACAATAACGAAACGAATACAATATCGAAATACGAAGCATTTACAAAACGTTTTTGAAAATTCGTTTTTTTTAATAATTGCTCCAGAATGGTTCGTTATCGTTTTGTAATTGAAAAAATTTAACGAATTACGAATTAACGAAACGAAACCGCCCAGCCCTAGTATCTATTATTAATATTATTATTTTATTATTAAAAATAAATATTATTATGTTTATTTACACCCTGATTTTTCTCTCCATAAGGAGACTCAAAGCAGCTATGTGTCTATTATTAATATTAGAATGTATTATTATTATTATTGATATGCACAAAGGAGACACAAAGCAGCTATGTATCTATTATTAATATTATTATTTTATTATTAAAAATAAATATTATTATGCTTATTTACACCCTGCTTTTTCTCTCCATAAGGACTCAAAGCAGCTATGTATCTATTATTAGTATTATTATCATTTTATTATTACAAATAAATATTATTTTTTTTATTTACACCCTGCTTTTTCTCTCCATAAGGAGACTCAAAGCAGCTATGTGTCTATTATTAATATTAGAATATATTATAATGTATTATTATTATTATTATTATTATTATTATTGATATGCACAAAGGAGACACAAAGCAGCTATGTATCTATTATTAGTATTATTGTTAATTTATTATTGATAATAAGCAGCTATGTGTCTATTATTAGTATTAGAATGTATTTTAATATTTTTATTATTATTATGCACAAAGGAGACTCATAGCAGCTGTGTATCTATTATTAGTATTAGAATGTCTTCTAATATATTATTATTATTATTATTATTATTATTATTATTATACACCAAGGAGACTCATAGCAGTTATGTGTCTATTATTAGTATTAGAATATATTATAATGTATAATAATAATAATAATAATTGATATGCACAAAGGAAACACAAAGCGCTATGTATCTAATATTAATATTAGAATGTCTTCTAATATATTATTATTATTATACACCAAGGTGTATTATTATTCACCAATATTAGAATATTGATATGCACAGACACAAAGCGCTATGTCTCCTTTGTGCATATGTATCTGTTATTAATATTAGAATGTCTTCTTTTATTTTAATATTATTATTATTATTATTATTATTATTATTATTATTATGCACAAAGGAGACTCATAGCAGCTGTGTATCTATTATTAATATTAGAATGTCTTCTGATAAATTATTATTATTATACACCAAGGAGACTCATAGCAGTTATGTGTCTATTATTAGTATTAGAATATATTATAATGTATAATAATAATAATAATAATTGATATGCACAAAGGAAACACAAAGCGCTATGTATCTAATATTAATATTAGAATGTCTTCTAATATATTATTATTATTATACACCAAGGTGTATTATTATTCACCAATATTAGAATATTGATATGCACAGACACAAAGCGCTATGTCTCCTTTGTGCATATGTATCTATTATTAATATTAGAATGTCTTCTTTTATTTTAATATTATTATTATTATTATTATTATGCACAAAGGAGACTCATAGCAGCTGTGTATCTATTATTAATATTAGAATGTCTTCTGATAAATTATTATTATTATACACCAAGGAGGCTCATAGCAGTTATGTGTCTATTATTAGTATTAGAATATATTATAATGTATAATAATAATAATAATAATAATAATAATTGATATGCACAAAGAAGACACAAAGGGGCTATGTATCTATTATGAGTATTAGAATGTATTTTAATATTTTATTATTATTATTATGCACAAAGGAGAATCATAGCAGCTATGTGTCTATTATTAGTATTAGAATATATTATAATGTATTATTATTGTTATTATGCACAAAGGGGAATCAAAGCAGCTATGTGTCTATTATTAGAATATTATAATGTATTATTATTAATATGCACAAAGGATACTCAAAGTGGGCTATATATCTATTATTAGAATGCCTTATTATTAATAATTAGAATGTATTATTATTAATATCATTATCTATAAGGAGACACAAAGCGTCTATGTATCTATTATTAGTATTAGACTATATTATGATAAATTATTATTATTATTAATATGCACAAAGGAGACTCAAAGCAGCTATGTATCTATTGTTAGAATGCCTTACTATTAATAATTAGAATGTATTATTACTAATATCATTATCTATAAGGAGACACAAAGCATCTATGCATCTATTATTAGTATTAGACTGTATTATGATAAATTATTATTATTATTAATATGCACAAAGGAGACTCAAAGCAGCTATGTATCTATTATTAGAATGCCTTACTATTAATAATTAGAATGTATTATTACTAATATCATTATCTATAAGGAGACACAAAGCGTCTATATCTCTATTATTAGGATTAAAATATATTATGATGCATTATTATTATTAATATGCACAAAGGAGACTCAAAGTGGCATGTGTCTGTTATTAGAATGCCTTATTATTAATAATTAGAATGTATTATTATTATCTACAAGGAGACACAAAGTGCCTATGTAGCTATTATTCGTATTATTATTGTGGCTTAGGATAAGAGCATGTCAGAACCGTTTAAAATCCAAACGTGCACAAACGTTAATGTAGAATTAACCATCCCTGTGGGCAGCTGCTGTACCAGGAGGTCCCGGAAGCGCATCCGTCCTGCTTCCTGCGCACCAGCATCACTCCCACCAAGAAGGTGGAGATGGACCGCACCATCATGCCTGACGGGACCATCGTCACCACCGTCACCACCATCCAGTCCCGGCCCAAGGCGGACGGCAAGCTCGGTGAGGCAACATCGCAGTGGGTTGGGGGGAGGGCTGGGTGCGGGACACGGGGTGACCCCCAGTCTTCTGACCTCTTCCCCCCTCCCACCCCCAGACTCGCCCTCCCGGTCGCCCTCCAAGGTAGAAGTGACAGAGAAGGTGACCACCAGGTTCCCCCAGGACGGCCGACAAGGTGGTACTTCCCCCACCAGCAGCAGCCGTGAGTCAGCATTATTATTATTATTATTATTATTATTATTATTATTATTATTATTATATTTATTTATACTCCGCTTTATCTCCTCAAAGTGGACTCAATGCAGCAAATGAGATCTATATGCTGGATTTCGTATCACAAAATCACAAGTTGAACACTTCCCAGGTGTCTAGAACTGTATGATTTATTATTATTATTATTATTATTATTATTATTATTATTATATAGAACACATATTTCATTACTCTATCCCCAGCAATAC
>NW_026847882.1:46307682-46322230 GCF_025583915.1 Anolis sagrei ordinatus | reverse complement strand
TATATAGAACACATATTTCATTAGTCTAACCCCAGCAATACACACACACGCGCGCGCACACACACACACACACACACACACACACACACACAGGGTTTATTATTGTTGTTGTTATTATTATATAGAACACATATTTCATTAGTCTAACCCCAGCAATACACACACACATATAGAGTTTATTATTGTTGTTGTTGTTGTTATTATTATTATTATATAGAACACAGATATTTCATTAGTCTAACCCCAACCATATATATATGGTAATAATAAAAATAGGAGGAGTTACATTGCCATCGGTTGGGAGGAATGTGGGTAAGTCCCCAAGTTACGAACAAGATTGCTTGAATTTATATGTATGTCAGAACAGGGACATTTCGTAAGTGTGTGTGTGTGTGTGTGTGTGTGTGTGTGTGTGTAGGGTCCAGCGGCTTCAGGGCCTGTCCTCCCCTTCCGCATGCATTGAACTCAATGGTGCCTTTGCTTCTCCTTCTCTCCCAGGGAGCAGCCATGCCTCTAATGGCCTGGACCCTGTGGCTGAGACGGCCATCCGGCAGCTGACCGACTTGACCAACAAGCCTGCCAAGAAGACCCCGACCAAGCGCAGCACCCTCATCATCTCAGGAGTTTCCAAGGCAAGTGGTTGCGGCTTCCTTGGGCTTTCGCTGTGGGGTGGCTGCCTAGCAGAAGGAGGTTGGACTAGATGGTCTCTAGAGTCATCCCCCCCCCCTTGAATCTGGCATAGATTCCACCCAAACATTAGGAAGAATATATTATATTCTATATAATATTATATAAATAGAATATTTATCTACAGTATTTATATTCATATACATATAAATATACAGTATTTATATTCGTAAATATACATAACAAATATAATACAATGACTATATTATGTTCCATTACATTGTATTATAATAAATATGCATAGAATCGTTGAGTTGGGAGATACATTTATTATTAGTCTATTAATAATATTTATTACTAAACTAATAATAAATTTAAAAGTTTATTATTATTATTATATAGAATCTATTTTTATTTTATTATATGCATTATGTAATAGAAACAGAGCTGGAAAACAGATATGCAAGCAGTCTGCTTTGATTGTGCTTTTCCTGCGTGGAAGGGGTTGGACTAGATGGCTTTTGGGGGTCCCTTCCAAGCCCCGTATTCTCACGTGGTCCGTGTCCCCGCAGGTCCCGCTGGAGGAGGACGAGGCGGCGCTCTCGCTGGGCTATGCGGCCTCGATGGAGGGGGCTCTGCAGGAGGACTCCCTCCTGGCCGGCATGTCCGAGTTCTCCCAGAGCCTGGCCGACACCCCGATGGGGGGCTCCTACGCGGCGCAGGGGAACGGCCAGGACCTGGACGAGGCCACGCGCTCCGACATTTCCGAACGGGCCTCCGGGGACGAGGCCGAGTCAGAGACCGGCTCCACGGGGGCCTTGGAGACACGCAGCCTCAAGGACCACAAAGGTGAGACCAGTAGGACCCAAGGCTGACCCTCAGGGGGCTGCGCCAGACCAGAGCCCAAAGGAGGGCCACTATGGTCATGATTATGATCATGATTGTTATTTATTCTTTATCATGATTAGTATTAATTATAATAATATTATTCGTTATAAGTATTTACTATTATTTATTATAGTATAGTATTAGAAATAATGGTATTATTTAGAAGTATTTAATATTATTATTTATTATATATAAATAATAACAATAAATAATAATTTATTTATTTATTTACTTTGCTTATATACCGCTGTATCTCAAGCCCGAAGGCGACTCACAGCAAATAACAAATACTTATAAATAATAATATAATAAATACTTATAAATAATAATATAATAAATAGTAATAATACTTATAAATATTTATAAATAATAATAAGTATTTAATTTGTTATTATTTATTATAATAGTATTATTGAGAAGTATTTATTATTTATATTATTATTTATAAGTATATTTATTGTCATAATAATATTATTTATAATTATTATTTAATATTATTACTGATATTAGTAGTATGATAAGTTATTATTTATTATAGTAATAGTTTTATTTATAATTATTAGTATTATAATAGTATAGTATTAGAAATAATGGTATTATAAGTATTTAATATTATTATTATTTATTATATTATTATTTATAAGTATTTAATTTGTTATTATTTATAATAGTAGTATTATTTATAAGTATTATTATTTATATAATTATTTAGAAGTATATTTGTTTATTTTCAAAATAATATTATTTATAAGTATTAGTATTTATTATAATAGTATAATATTAGAAATAATGGTATTATTTATAAGCATTTAATTTGTTATTATTTATTATAATAGTATTATTTACCAGTATTATTATTTATATTATTTATAAGTATATTTATTGTCAGAAACATATTTATAAGTATTATTTATTATTATTTATAATAGTATTATAATAAGTTACTATTTATTATAGTAATAGTATAATATTAGAAATAATTGTATTATTTATAAGTATTTAATATTATTACTATTTATATTATTATTATTGAATATATAATTTGATATTATTTATTATATTAGTAATATTTATTATTATTTATATTATTTATATGTATATTTATTGTCATAATAATATTTATAAGTATTCTTTACAATTGTAGTATAAGTGTTATTATTTATTATAGTAATAGTTTTATTTATAAGTATTAGTATGATTATTTATAAGTTTAAATATTTTTAGATATGATAATAGTATTTATGTTGTTATTATATTATTATTTATAAGTATAAAGTAGTCTGTAATATTTAATATTACTATTTATTCTATTATTATTAAGTATTTAATTTGTTATTATTTATTATATTAGTAATATTTATAAGTATTTATTATTATTTATATGTATATTTATTGTCATAATAATATTATTTATAAGTATTCTTTTATTATTATTTATAATAGTAGTATTGTAATAAGTGTTATTATTTATTATAGTAATAGTTTTATTTATAAGTATTTATTAGTATTATTATTAATAAGTATATTTATTGTCATAATAATATTTATAAGTATTAATATTATTTATATTAGTAGTATTATGATAAGTGTTATTATTATTTATTATAGTGATAGTTTTATTTATAAGTATTAGCATTATTATTTATAAGTTCAGATATTATATATGATAATAGTATTTATGTTGTTATTATATTATTATTTATAAGTATTTAATATTATTACTATTTATTATATTATTATTAAGTATTTAATTTGTTATTTTTATTATATTAGTAATATTTATTATTATTTATATTATTTATATGTATATTTATTGTCATAATAATATTTATAAGTATTCTTTATTATTAGGTTCTTGTGGGTTTTTTCGGGCTATAGAGCCATGTTCTAGAGCAGGGGTAGGGAACTTTTGGCCCTCCAGCTGTGGTGGACTTCAACTCCCACAATTCCTTGAGGCTCGGCATTGGGCCAAGGTAAGCCTTTGGGGCGAATGCCGAGCCTCAAGGAATTGTGGGAGTTGAAGTCCACCACAGCTGGAGGGCCAAAGGTTCCCTACCCCTGTTCTAGAGGCATTTCTCCTGACATTTCGCCTGCATCTATGGCAAGCATCTTCAAACCTCTGAAGATGCTTGCCATAGATGCAGGCGAAACGTCAGGAGAAATGCCTCTAGAACATGGCTCTATAGCCCGAAAAAACCCACAAGAACTGAGTGATTCCAGCCATGAAAGCCTTCGACAATACATTCTTTATTATTATTTATAATTGCAGTATTATGATAAGTGTTATTCTTTATTATAGTAATAGTTTTATTGGTAGGTATTAGTATTATTATTTATAAATTTAATTATTATTATATATAATGATAGTATTTATGTTGTTATTATATTATTATTGATAAGTATGAAGTAGTCTCCCTTCGTGTGTCCGGGTTTGTGCTGACGCTTTGTCCCTCCGATGCCTTTGCTGCTGCAGTGGGCTTCCTCCGGAGCGGCACCAAGCTCATCTTCCGGCGGAAACGCAAGCAGAAGGCGGCCGGCCTCAGCCAGTCCCACGACGACCTGCCCAACGCCGCCAATGCCGCTGCCGCCAATGCCGCTCCGCGCAAGACGTCCGGCAGCTTCTCCCGGCGGATCATCAAGCGCTTCTCCTTCAAGGCCAAGCCCAAGACCAAGGCCAACGGGAGCGCGACGGCTGCGGCGGCGGACAAGCACTGAGGGTCAGCGAGGGCTGGGCCGCCTCCCCCTGGAGCCCCCTCCCCACGTCTCGACGCTCCCCTTCCGCCGCCTCCCCGGTTCCTCTCCCCTTCCGGGCGAAGGAGGCCGTGCGTTGTTGAAGCCTGGTCGGGCATCCCTTCGGCCCGTTTTGGAGCTGGCCTCCACTCTCCGTCTTTTTGGGGACGGCCCCTCTTGCGGACTTGAGGGCAGGAAGGAGCCGGTCTTGTGGTGCCCCCCAACCCATCCCACTCCAACCCCACTCTGTTTTGGTGTGCAATGTTTCTACAGACATGGCAAACCAGTGGGACTCTTGAGCCATGTCGGTGGGTCCCTTTCTTATTGAGCCGGGTGACACGTCGCCGCCGGCGAATTCCCCCCTTGAGGTGGCACAGAGTGTTGTTCCCGCTGCCTTTTTCCCGGTCCGAGAAGGGACTGTCGAAAGCCTTGGATGCAACGGGAAACGGGGGGCCGCCCATCCTCGGCGGGTACTGCTTTGATGGGAGAGCCATTGTGGGTGTGTAGGAAGAGGCGAGGAGACTCCGAATGTGTCCAGAACGGAGGTGGACGGTGACCATGCCCTGCAGAGAGAGAGAACCTGGCAAGGCTGGGCTGGTCCCTTCCGGCAGGTGATTGCAAAGAGATGGGATGGGGGGTGGATTTGGGGTGTCGAGGAGGCTCTTGCTATAAGGAAACAGGTTTTTCAGGGGACCCCAGAAGTCAGTACTCAGGTTTCAAGGCTGGCAGGAGAGGCGAGGGTGTGCTGCTTCGCCATCAGGGACATCCGGCCCAAAGTTACAGGCGAGAGGAAGGAGGAGACGGAGGGATACCCTTCGTAGTTGGATCTAGATGGCTTGGCTGCTCATCTGGATCCCCTCCCAGGGGAAAACGGGTGAGAGCAAAGGAGGAAGGGAGCCCTCTCCGTCGTGCACTTTTGGGGGTCACAAAAGAGGACCCACACAGGTGGATCCAGAAGGCTTGGCTGCTCCTCTGGATCCTCTAGATGAGAGCAAAGAAGGAAGGAGCCCTCTCTGTCGTGCACGGGGTCACGAAAGGGGACCCACAATGGTGAAGGAGGGCACTCGGCGTGCAGCAACCTTTGCGCATGCGATGGAAAAGCCGTGGAGCGGGTGCGACCCTTCGCAGGAAGAAGGGCGCCATGCGGGTGGCGTGTTCCCGCTTCGCTTGGCCGTCTTCCCGGTGCCGCCCTTCCCTCCAACCTCGGAGAAGGCGAGCGTGCCTTTTCCTCTGTGTTCCTTGCCCCGAACGGAAGCCATTTGTGCCGCGGGCGTTGCCAGGCATGGACGGACCGAACCGCCATCCTCTCTCTCTTTCCCTCCCGCGAGTCCTTGATGCGAACCCGAATAATCTCCGCCGGTTTGTCCCTTATTGCCGTGTTTCTTTGCAGAATGTGGATTCGCAACGGAAACGATTTGAATCAGGAATGTGTTTTTGATTTGGTTGTCACTGTACATGCGTTTCTCTTTCACCCTTTTGGTTTTGCGTGAATCGTTCGCCGTAGGGACGGGTCGTTGGTAAACATTTTCCCCTTAGTAAGTTCTTGAGGGTTTTTTCGGGCTATATGGCCATGTTCTAGAGGCATTTTCTCCTGACGTTTCGCCTGCATCTATGGCAAGCATCCTCAGAGGTTGTGAGGTCTGTTGGAACTAGGAAAATGGGTTTATATCTCTGTGGAATAATGACCAGGGTGGGACAAAGGACTCTTGTCTGCTGGAGCTAGGTGTGAATGTTTCAACTGACCACCTTGATTAGCATACAATGGGCTGACTGTGCCTGGAGCAAACTTTTATTGAGAGGTAAATAGATTTCCCTGCCTGTTTCTTCCCTGCTGTTTTTGCTGTTGCAATTTTAGAGTTTTTTAATACCGGTAGCCAGATCTTGTTCATTTTCATGGTCTCTTCCCTTCTGTTGAAACTGTCCACATGTTTGTGTATTTCAATGGCTTCTCTGTGTAGCCTGACATGGTGGTTGTGAGAGTGGTCCAGCATTTTTGTGTTCTCAAATAAAATGCTGTGTCCAGGTTGGTTCATCAGGTGTTCTGGTATTAAAAAATTCTAAAATTGCAACAGCAAAAACAGCAGAGAGGAAACAGGCAGGGACATCTGTTTACCTTTCAAGAAGAGTTTGCTCCAGGCACAGTCAGCCCATTGTATGCTAATCAAGATGGTCAGTTGAAACATTCACACCTAGCCCAACTGACAAAAGTTCTTTGTCTCACCCTGGTCAATCCACAGATATATAAACCCTTTTCCCAGTTCCAACAGACATCACTACCTCTGAGGATGCTTGCCATAGATGCAGGCAAAACGTCAGGAGAAATGCCTCTAGAACATGGCCCTATAGCCCGAAAAAACCCTCAAGAACTTAGTGATTCCAGCCATGAAAGCCTTCGACAATACATTTTCCCCTTAGCATTGCTCTTTGCTCCTTTGGTTTTGCATGAAGCGCTCGCCGTAGGTAAACAGTCGGGAGTTGATTGTTCTTTCGGAAATGCAAAAGAGATGCTGGAGATGGGCTTTTCGGGGCTTCAGCGACGGCTTCCATCCTCCATTGCAGCCCTGGCTTTGGGCCTGTTTCAAAGCAAATGGTTGGACGGTCCCTCTTTTGCAAAAAGGAAGCCCTGCAGCCGAGGGACCCGACTTACTTCTGACCGCGTCCGGCCACGGGCTGCCGGTCAGTACATCTTGCATGACGAGGAAATTAAACGTAGAGATTACTTGCACTGAGGAATAATGAAGGATTTCCCCAGGTCCAATCATGGGCGAAAAGGGCTTACACGAAGCACAGGCTGGACTTGGCACGGATGCAAAATTGGGGCGGCACGGCTGGTGCACGGTGCGCATGGGAAGGGGGGGCTTTGCTGCGAGGGGGGGGAGAGCTCTGAATGTCTGCTGGGGAAGGGCCGATTGGGCATTTTTTATTTTATTTATGGGGGAGTCCTTCCCAAAGGAAAGGCGGGGAGCAAATAAAATAAATTAGTATTGCAAAGTGGTGGCTGACGGAAGAGAAGTGCGGCCTGTTGTGCGGCCTCCTTTTCCTCCGTCGTTCTCTCTCGCTCTTCCTGAGCCACATTTGCAGCGGCGTGAATAGTGGAAAGGTGGACGAAGGGATGCGCTTCTGATCCTTTTGGCCGTTTCTCCATCGCTGCCTCCGCGTTGTTTTCGGACCCCTCCTCCTTTTCCTTGCTTTGCCGTTGGGTGGATCACTGTAACCCCCCCCCCCCCGATTGTTTGTAGAGTAAAATAAAGAGACATGTAGATATTTAAAGGAATAGACTTTAAAGAAGAGGAAGAAGAATATATTTAATGATGATTGTGACCTTCTGCACCTTTGTATATGTTGGGAGAGTCGACTGCAAAATGCAACGGGCGGGCCTTTAACTTATTAAACCCAACTGGAACCATCACCAGCGAGTCTCCGTATCTTTGGGGTTTCGTTTTGTGCAACCAGGGCTTTGGGAAATATGAGAAAACAAACACTTTCCCGCTCGTGACCCCTTTTCGTCCCCATAAATTACACTCTGTAACACTATTATCAATGCCATTACATTATAATATTTATACTATTATAATGTAATGCAGTACAATCTATATAAATAGAGCTCCCGGTGGCGCAGTGGGTTAAACCCCAGTGCCAGCAGGACTGAAGACCGACAGGTCGCAGGTTCGAATCCGGGGAGAGGCGGATGAGCTCCCTCTATCAGCTCCAGCTCCTCATCGGGGACATGAGAGAAGCCTCCCACAAGGATGATAAAAACATCAAAAATCATCAGGACGTCCCCTGGGCAACGTCCTTGCAGACGGCCAATTCTCTCACAACAGGACGCTCCTAACACGACAAAAAAAAAATCTAAATAAATAAAAACGTAATGTTCGTTTGTGGGATTAACAGAACTCAAAAACCACTGGATGGATTGACACCAAATTTGGACACAAGACACCTAAGAACCCAATGTATGTTCTTCACTCATAAAAACACTGAAAAACACAGCAGAAGGGACTTTAAAAGTCCCCAAAAGATAAGTGACAATACAGAAAAAAGGAAGAAAGAGAGAGGGGAGGGGAGAAAAGAAAGAAAGAAAAGAGGGAGGGAGGGAGGGAAAGAAAGAAGGAAAGGGAAGGAAGCATGGAAGCAAAGAGAGAAGGAAGGAAAGAGGTAGAGAAGGAAGAAAGGAGAGAAAGGGAGGGAAAGAAAAAGGGGGAAGGAAGGAAAGTTAGAGAAGGAAGGAAGGAGAGAAGGAAAGAAAGGACAGAAGGAAGGAAAGGGAGTGAAGGAAGGGGAAGATGTAGAGAAAGAGAGGGAAGGAAAGAAGGAAAGAGAAGGAAGAAAAGAGAGACAGCAGAAGAGAAGGAAAAAGGGAAGGAGGAAGAGAAGGAAGGAAGAAGAGAAGAAAGATGGGAAGGAAGGAAGGAAAGAGGAAGGAAGGAGAGAAGGAAGGGAAGGTTGGCCACAGCAACGCGTGGCGGGTACAGCTAGTCTATATAAATAAAAATGTAATGTTCATTTGTGGGATTAATATAACTCAAAAACCACTGGGCGAATTGACACCACATTTGGACACAACACACCTACTAACCCAAGGAGTGACCATCACTCAAAAAGAATTGATTTTCTCATTAGGAGTTGTAGTTGCTGTGATTTATAGTTCACTTACAATCAAAGAGCATTCTGAACTCCACCAATGATGGAATGAACCAAATTTGGCATACAGACCCACAACAGAAAATACTGGAAGGTTTGGTGGGCATTGACCTTGAATTTTGGAGTTTGTAGTTCACCTACATCCAGAGAGCACTGTGGACTCAAACAATGATGGATCTGGACCAAACTGCAGTTTGGGAAAAATAGACCTTGACACTGGTGGAGTTTGGGGAAAATAGAATCTTGACTTTTGGGAGTTGTAGTTGCTGGGATTTATAGTTCACCTACAATCACAGAGCATTCTGAACCACACCAACGATAGAAATTGGGCCAAACCTCCCACACAGAACCCCCATGTGGGCCACAGCAACGTGTGGCAGGGGACGGCTAGTCTATATAAATAAAAATGTAATGTTCATTTGTGGGATTAACATAACTCAAAAACCACTGGACGAATTGATACCAAATTGGGACACAAGACACCTCTCACGCCAAAGAGTGACCATCACTCAGAAAAACGCAAAAAAAAAAAATCCAACAAAAAACAACACACACACAGCAACAAAAACAACTCCAACCCCAAAATGCTGTTGGGAAGGCTGTTAGGAATTGTGGGAGTTGGAGTTCAAAACCCCTGGAGGGCCCAAGTCTGCCCCTACGTGGTCTACACCGTGGAATTATTCCACAGCATTGAGCCATGGTAGTTAAAGGGGCCCCATAGGCCATCCAGTCCAGCAAAAGAAGACACCATCAAAGCCCTCCCGACAGATGGCCATCCAGTTGGAAAGGCGCCCCAAAGGCCATCTAGTCCAACTTCATTGGGTGGTAAAGGAAGACACCATCAACTGGATGACAGATGGCCATCCAGTTGGAAAGGAGCCCCAAAAAGCCATCCAGTCCAACCTCATTGGGTGGTAAAGGAAGACACCATCAAAGCCCTCCTGACAGATGGCCATCCAGTTGGAAAGGAGCCCCAAGTTCAACCTCATTGGGCGTTAAAGGGAGACACCATCAAAGCCTACCCGACAGGTGGCCAACCAGTTGGAAGGGAGCCCCAAAGGCCAACCCCCTTTGGCCCCTTAAAGATGTGCGTCCGTCTGTCTGTCTGTCCAACCATCCATCCATCTACCATTCCATCTTATCTATTTACCTTCTGTTCCATCTACCAATGTCTCTTCCGTCTGTCTCTTCTGTCTATTGTTTCATGCCTAGAATTCCTCTGTTTTCTGAGGGCCACAGCAACGCCTGGCAGGGGACGGCTAGTCTATATAAATAAAAATGTCATGTTTGTTTGTGGGATTCACATAAGAAACACTGAATGAATTGACACCAAATTTGGACACAAGACACCTCTCAGGCCAATGAGTGACCATCACTCATAAAACACACAGCAGAAGAGACTTACAAAGCCAAAAAACCAAAAATATAACACACGCGCAGAACCACATATATACACAAATATATCTACACACACAAAGCACAGCCAAAGCTGACAGGAATGAGTAAGTTCTCCTGACCATAGTCGTTTCTATTTGGGATGACCTTTGGAGGGACGTGTCCAGGAGGACCCCAAGCTGCGGACAGAGACTTTCAAGGGGCCGGTGGGCACACCTCCATCCCCAGGTGAGGAGGACCCTTGAGGCCAAGCATCTCACCTTCCCTGGATGGAGTCTCAATAGGTTTGTCCTCCTCCAACCCAGGACCTCCTCCGGGCATTCATTCAGAGGAGACACACAAGCCATCGCTGGAGGCACCAAGAAATATACTTGGGGTTCCTCAGCACACCTATGGCACCACACCCAATTCAGGCAGGAAGGTAGGGAGGGAGGAAAGGAAAGAAGTGAAGGAGGGAGGGAGGGAGGGAGGAAAAAAAGAAGGAAGGAGGGAGGGAGGATAGAAGGAAGAATGGAAGGGAGAAAGTGAAGAAAGAATGGAGGGAAGGAGAAAGGAAGGAAGAAAGAAAAGGGAAGGGAGGAAGAAAATGAAGAAAGAATGCAGGGAAGGAGAAAGGAAGGAGGAAAGGAAGGAAGAAAAGAATGGAGGGAAGGAGAAAGGAAGGAGGAAAGGAAGGAAGAAAGAAAAGGGGAGGAAGAAAATGTAAGGGAGAAGGAAGGAAAGAAAGTAAGGAAGGAAGAAAAAGATAGGAAAAGTGGGGTGAGAGGGAGGAAGAAGGAAAAAAGAAAGAGAAAAAAAGAGGAAGGAAAAAAAGGAAGGAAGAAGGAGGAGGGAGGAAAAAAGGAAGAGAGGAGAGAAGGAGGAAGGAAAGAAGGGGAGGAAAGGAAGGAAGGAAGGAGAAGAAATGAGAATGAAGGAAGGAAGAAAAGAAAAAGAAGAGAAAGGAGAAAGGGAGGAAAGAAGAAGGAGGAAGGAAGAAAAGGAAAGAAAGAAGAAGAGAAAAAAGAGGAAGAAAGAAAAAAGAAAGGAAGGAAGGAAGAGAAGGAAGGAAGGAGGGAGGGAGGAGGAAAGGAAGAAGGGAGAAAGGAAAGAGAGAAAAGGAGGGAGGGTGAAGAAGGGGGAAGAAGGGAGGAAGAAAAGAAGGGGGAGAGGGGAGAGAGAAAGGGAGAAGGAAGGAAAAGGAGGAGGAAAGAAGAAGGAAGGGAATAGGAAGGTAAGGAGGCAGGGAGGGAGGCAGGCTCTCTGGCCCAAGGCATTCTTCTTCTTCTCCTCCCTTGCTCCCTCCCTCCTTCCTTCCCTCCCTCCATCAGCGTGGATGCAAACTGGGGGGGGGGGGGAGAGACTACAACTCCCGGCGAGCTTCGCACCGCCTCCCGCTCCTCCTCCTCCTCCTCCTCTTCTTCTTCTTCTCCGGCTCCGGGCTCCATTGCCCAGGCCCAGCGCCCGGGAGAAGGAGGAGGAAGGAGAGGAGGAAGAGAGGAAGCAAGGAAGGAAGGAAGGAAGGAAGGAAGAAGAGGAGGAGGAGGAGGAGGAACCCCTCCCATTGAAGGAAGGCCTCCTCCCTTTCCCCCCCCCCACCCCCGCTTGTCCCTGAGGCCTCCCTCCTCCTCTTCATCCTCCTCTTCCTTCTCTAATCTCTACTTTATCCTTCGCCCTTCCCCTCTCCTCTTCCATCCTTTTCCTTCTCCCTTTCCCATTCCTCTTCTTGCTTCTCTTCATTCCTCTGCCCCTCTTCTTCCTCCTCTTCCTCCCCCTCCTCTTCTTAATTCTCCTCATTTCCATCATTCTTTTCCTCTTTTCCTAATTCCTCATCCTTATCCTTTTCCTCTTCATCTTCCTCCTTTTCCTCTTTTCCTAATTCCTCTTCCTTATCCTTTTCCTCTCCTTCCTCCTCCTCTTCTCTCCCTCTGCTTCATTCTCCTTTTCCTCCTCTTATTGCTCCTCTTCTCCTCCTTCTTCCTCTTCCTCCTTCCTTTCCTCCTCCTGCTCATCTTCCTCCTCCTCTTTGCACCCCCTTCTTCCTTCCCTTCCTCCTCCTCTTTCTCTCTTTGCATCCCCATCCTCCTCCTCTTCCCTTCCTCTTCCTCCTTCTTATTCCTCTTCCTCTTCTTCTCCTTCCTCCTCTTCATTCTCTTCTCCTTCCCTTCCTCCTCTTCTTCCTCTTCCTTTTCCTCTTCGCATCCCCATCCTCCTCCTCTTCCCTTCCTCTTCCTCCTTCTTATTCCTCTTCCTCTTCTTCTCCTTCCTCCTCTTCATTCTCTTCTCCTTCCCTTCCTCCTCTTCTTCCTCTTCCTTTTCCTCTTCGCATCCCCATCCTCCTCCTCTTCCCTTCCTCTTCCTCCTTCTTATTCCTCTTCCTCTTCTTCTCCTTCCTCCTCTTCATTCTCTTCTCCTTCCCTTCCTCCTCTTCTTCCTCTTCCTTTTCCTCTTCGCATCCCCATCCTCCTCCTCTTCCCTTCCTCTTCCTCCTTCTTATTCCTCTTCCTCTTCTTCTCCTTCCTCCTCTTCATTCTCTTCTCCTTCCCTTCCTCCTCTTCTTCCTCTTCCTTTTCCTCTTCGCATCCCCATCCTCCTCCTCTTCCCTTCCTCTTCCTCCTTCTTATTCCTCTTCCTCTTCTTCTCCTTCCTCCTCTTCATTCTCTTCTCCTTCCCTTCCTCCTCTTCTTCCTCTTCCTTTTCCTCTTCGCATCCCCATCCTCCTCCTCTTCCCTTCCTCTTCCTCCTTCTTATTCCTCTTCCTCTTCTTCTCCTTCCTCCTCTTCATTCTCTTCTCCTTCCCTTCCTCCTCTTCTTCCTCTTCCTTTTCCTCTTCGCATCCCCATCCTCCTCCTCTTCCCTTCCTCTTCCTCCTTCTTATTCCTCTTCCTCCTCTTCTTCACCATCCTCTTCATTCTCCTTTTCCTCCTCTCCCCCTCCTCTTCCTCCTCCTCTTCTTCCTCCTCTTCTTCCTCCCCTTCCTCTTCACACTCCTCCTCCTCTTCTTCCTCTGCTTCTTCTTCCTCCTCTTCCTCCTCCCCTTCCTCCTCCTCTTCGCATCCCCTTCCTCCTCCAACACCGCCCCCTCTCCTCCTTCCTCCCCTTCCTCCCCCACTTCCTCCTGTCACTCCTCTTTTTCCTCCTCCTTTTCCTTTTCCCGTCCTCCTTCCTCCTCCCCCTCTCCCTCCCCCTGCCCCTCCCCCAGGGGCCCCAGCATGGCCGAAGGGGGCCCCCTGCTGCCCCTGCTCCTCCTCCTCCTCCTGCTGCCCCTGGGGCCCCTGCTAGTGGGGGCCCTCCCCTCCGGGGCCCTGCGCCTCCCTTTGCAAGCCGGGACCCCCGCCTCACTGCGCGCCCCCCAAAAAGAGGCCCCAGGGGAGGGCGCCTTCACGGCCATGCTGGACAACCTGCGGGGAAAGTCCGGCCAGGGCTACTACCTCCAGATGACCGTGGGCAGCCCCCCACAGAAGGTAAGCCATTTGGAAGCCATTTGGAAGCCTTCGCCATGGCCAGAGTGCCATCATCATCATCATCATCCCACAGTGTTGTTGTTGTTGTTATTATTATTATTATTATTATTATTATTATTCCAGAATGTCATTAATATTATTACTTTGCAGTCTTCTCCATGGCCAGAGTGTCATCATCATCATCATCATAATCATCATCATCATTCCACCGTGTCATTACTACTACTACTACTACTACTACTACTACTACTACTTTGCAGTCTTCTCCATGGCCAAAGTGTCATCACCATCATTCCACAATGTTGCTGTTATTGTTATTATTATTATTATTCCAGAATGTCATTAAGATTATTACTTTGCAGTCTTCTCCATAGCCAGAGTGTCATCATCAACATCATCATTCCACAGTTTTATTACTACTACTACTACTACTACTACTTTGCAGTCTTCTCCATGGCCAAAGTGTCATTATTATTATTATTATTATTATTATTATTATTATTATTATTATTCCAGAATGTCATTAATATTATTACTTTGCAATCTTCTCCATGGCCAGTGTCATCATCATCATCATCAACATCTCACAGTGTCATTACTACTATTACTATTACTATTACTACTACTACTACTACTACTACTACTTTGCAATCTTCTCCATGGCCAAAGTGTCATTGTTATTATTATTATTATTATTATTATTATTATTATTATTATTCCAGAATGTCATTAATATTATTACTTTGCAGTCTTCTCCATGGCCAGAGTGTCATCATCATCATCATCATTGTCGTCATCATCATTCCACAGTGTTGTTGTTG
>NW_026847882.1:46252682-46305182 GCF_025583915.1 Anolis sagrei ordinatus | reverse complement strand
TTTTGTGCTCGTGTTGTAATGTAATTTTTGTTTGTTGGTTTTTCAGTGTTTTTATGAGTGATGGTCACTTGTTGGCCTGAGAGGTGTCTTGTGTCCAAACTTGGTGTCAATTTGTCCAGTGGTTTTTGAGTTATGTTCATCCCACAATCGAACATTACATTTTTATTTATATAGACTAGCCGTCCCCTGCCAGGCGTTGCTGTGGCCCAAGTCTGTTGATCTGGAAAATGAAGTAATGAGAAAGTGTTGGTTTCTAATATATGTAATTTCTTTATGTTTGTGGGTAAATAGTAATTTTTGCTGTGTCTTTGTCAGTGTTGATGTGGAGAGTGTCTGATTTGCCCATTCTGGAGCATGCAACATATCATTGTCCTTCTTTAAGGGTCCCTTTCAAATCTATGATACTATATCTCTCTGTGTGTGAATCATATCTATCTATCTATCTATCTATCTATCTATCTATCTATCTATCTATCTATCTAATCTATGGCTGGATGGCTCTTTGTCAGGAGGACGTTGATGATGTTTTCTTGCCCTGATGAAGGGAGTTGGACTGGGTGGCCTTAAGTATTTTCTGTTGGTCATGGGGGTTAAGTGTGGGAAGTTTGCCCCGATTCTGTCGTTTGTGGGGTTCAGAATGCTCTTTGATTGTAGGTGAACTATAAATCCCAGTGACTACAACTCCCAAATGTCAAGCACTATTTCCCCCAAATTCCATCTCTGTTCATATTTGGGCGTATTGAGAGCTTGTGCCAAGTTTGGTTCAGATCCATCATTGTTTGAGTCCACAGTGGTCTCTGGATGTAGGTGAACTACAACTCCCAACCTCAAGGTCAATACCCACCAAACCTTTCCAGAATTTTCTGTTGGTCATGGGAGTTCTGTGTGCCGAGTTTGGTTCAATTCCATCGTTGGTAGAGTTCAGAATGATCTTTGATTGTAGGTGAACTATAAATCCCAACAACTACAACTCCGAAATGACAAAATCATAATGTTTTGAGTGATGGTCACTCCTTGTGTTGTGAGATGTTTAGTTGCCAAATTTGGTGTGATTTTGTTCATTGGTTCTTTCGTTTTTAAGGCACTCATTATGCACAGAGCATTTATATATATATAGATATCTATGGCTGGGTGGCCCTTTGTCAGGAGGGCTTTGGTTATGTTTTCTTGCCCTGGTGAAGGGAGTTGGACTGTTTCGTATCACAAAATCACAAGTTGGACACTTCCCAGGTGTCTAGGACTGTGTGATTTATTATTATTATTATTATTATTATTATTATTATTATTATTATTATTTATATATCTGGGAAGAGTTAAACCTTGGCTCTTTATATTATTTGATTTGCACGATCGTGAAAATTATCCGATCCAATGCCTTCTGTTTCTCTTTCTCCTATTCCACCCCCTCCCAATCCTCCTTAATATTATCTCCATGTGTGTATTTGCGTTCTCCTTTCAGGGATATCATCTGGTAGTATCATATCATCTGATCAATATCCCAGCTCTACGATGCAATGATTCGATGACCCTCCCTGGATCAGTATGGAGGGAAGGGAGAGTGGCCGGGTGCCAGGCGAGAGAAAGCTGCCAGCGACATATGGCGCTTTCGGCAGAATTAAAGGTTCCTTATATAAAGTGTGTGTGTGTGTGTGTTTGCGTGTGAACACGCAAATGGGAGGAGGAGGCGGCTTGCGAGGAGTCAGGCTTCACTTCACTTGTCTGTTTGTTGAGCTTTCCAAGAGAAAACCTATTCATCTATTTTGAGTTGCATTGCAGTGCTTTAGTTGTGAGCCACGTTGAGTCTCCTTATTATTATTATTATTATTAATAATAATAATAATAATCTTATTATTTGTCTATTTATTTATTTATATCTTTTATCTCTACATATGAAGACTCAAAGCGACTCACCATCAAAAGCATTACAACTTAAAATATACAAATATACAATAATAAAACAGTATACTCAATATAATAATAATAATAATAATAATAATAATAATAATAATCTTACTATTTATCTATTTATTTATTTATATCCTCTATCTCTGCATATGGGGGATCAAAGCGACTCACCATCAAAAATATTACAACTTCAAATATACAATAATAAAACAGTATATTCAATATAGTAATAATCTTACTATTTATCTATCTATTTATTTATATCTTTTATTTCTGCATATGGAGACAAAGCGACTCACCATCAAAAACATTCAACTTCAAAAACATTACAACTTCAAATATACAAATATACAATAATAAAACAGTATATTCAATATAATAATAATAATCTTACTATTTATCTGTTTATCTATTTATTCATATCCTCTATCTCAGCATATGGAGACTCAAAGCGACTCACCATCAAAAACATCACAACTTCAAATATACTAATACACAATAATAAAACATTATATGTGATCAGTAGGAATACATTAGTATTACTGCATTACTATATTGTTATATATTATTATATTGTATTATTATTAGTATTATATTGTATTACATTGTAATATTCTTGTATATACGACATATTATATTATTAGCCTAGCACAATATTAGTATTATATATTATTATACTGCAGTATACCACTATACTGCAATATTATTAGTAATATTACATGTAATATAATATAATAACATATTATATATGATCAGTGGTAATTATATTTAATACATTAGTATCACTGCATTACAATATTATTATATTGTATTATTATTAATATTATATTGTATTACATTGTAATATTCTTATGTATTTACAGTATATTATTATATTATATTATATTATATTATATTATATTATATTATATTATATTATATTATTATATTATTAGCCTGGAAGGAAGGATACTAGAGACAAAGTTGAAGTACTTTGGCCACATCATGAGGAGACAGCAAAGCCTAGAGAAGACAATGATGCTGGGGAAAGTAGAAGGCAAAAGGAAGAGGGGCCGACCAAGGGCAAGATGGATGGATGGCATCCTTGAAGTGACTGGACTGACCTTGAAGGAGCTGGGGGTGGTGACGGCCGACAGGGAGCTCTGGCGTGGGCTGGTCCATGAGGTCACGAAGAGTCGGAGACGACTGAACGAATGAACAACAACAAAATATTATTAGCCTAGCACAGTATTAGTATTATATATTATTATACTGCAGTATACCACTGTACTGCAATATTATTAGTAATATTACATGCAATATATAATACACAATTATTATATTATATTGTATTATATAAGTATACCACAATATATAGAATACAAGACCAGAATATTATACTATTACTATTATATAATATATTGTACTCTATCGTAAGCTGTAGTATATTTACAACTGTTCGGAATTGTGGGAGTTAAGAGTCCAAAATACCTGGAGGGCCAAAGTTTGCCCATGCCTGTATTGAAGGCTCTTGTGACGAGGATGAGCATCCACTCCAACCTGTAGCCTGAAGGCCAAAATCCCTGTCCATTGTGCTGAAAGTAGGATTGAGGTTCAGCACCTTGGAGAGGGACCTCAAAGGGAAGTCTTCATTGCTCCATTGACATGGATGGCTTGCAATGCTAACTGATTTCTGCTCTGCCCAACGCCCTGTCGAGCTCTAGGCTTCCACAAGCATCATCATCATCATCACCATCATCATGTTTATTTATGCCCCGCTTTTTCTCTCCACAAGGAGACTCAAAGCGACAATGTAACTATTACTAGTATTAGAATGCAATTTATATAAATAAAAACGTAATGTTCGTTTGTGGGATTAATGGAACTCAAAAACCACTGGACGAATTGACACCAAATTTGGACACAAGACACCTAACAACCCAATGTATGTTCTTCACTCAAAAAAATTGATTTTGTCATTTGGGAGTTGTAGTTGCTGGGATTTATAGTTCACCTACAATCAAAGAGCATTCCGAACCCCACCAACAATGGAATTGAACCAAACTTGGCACATAGTTCTCCCATGACCAACAGAACATACTGGAAGGGTTTGGTGGGCAGTGTCCTTTGGTTTTGGAGTTGTAGTTCACCTACATCCAGAGAGCACTGTGGACTCAAACAATGATGGATCTGGACCAGACTCTACACGAATACTCAATATGCCCAAATGTGAACACTGGTGGAGTTTGGGGAAAAAAGAATCTTGACATTTGGGAGTTGTAGTTGCTGGGATTTATAGTTCACCTACAATCACAGAGCATTCTGAACCCCACCAATGACAGAATTGAGCCAAACCTCCCACACAGAAGCCCCATGTGGGCCACAGCAACACGTGGCAGGGGACGGCTAGTACTACATAATAATACTTTATTTATATCCCGCCCCCTCTTTCTGAAGGGACTCAGGGCGGCACACAATAGAAAAAAAAATACAGTATATATAATAATACTCTACCAACCAAGACAAACAACATTCAACAACCCGCGAATCAGCAAATCATAATACATAAACAAAACAAAAGTGTAATAAACAGATTAATTAAACAATTAAAATGACAGAATAAACATAAACTGGGTGATGATTCAAACATGTCATACACCATAGGCAGAAACCATCTCCTATCAATAAAATAGTAAAAATCCAGTTAGTATTGGGATCAATTAAAAACTCCATCACTTAAGTTGTAGTTAACCATTGTCAAAAGCCTGCTTCCACATCCATGTTTGTAGTTCCCCTAAAGGTCAACTGTGGGGGCGATGGGACTGTGAGTAGAGTGAATCTTAAGGCCCGAGTAGGTTCATAGGGAGAGACGTGGTCATGCAAATAGGGTGGACCCAAACCATAATAATAATAATAATAATAATAATAATAATAATAATAATAATAATAATAATAAGTTTTATTTCTTGCTCATCTCTCCTCGTGGCTCAAGGCAAGGTACAGCACTACTAAAACATAACCAAACACACAATCATTTTAAAACACTCCACAAAATACATACATTAAAAATATGTCCACAAGACAAAAATTAGGCATGCAGTGTTAAAATTCACCATCCATGGGGATAGGCGGGTAAGAAATAAAATAATAATAATAATAATTATTATTATTATTATTATTATTATTATTATTATTATTATTATTCTGTTGCAAAGGCTTTCATAGCTGGAATCACTGGATTGTTGTGAGTTTTCTGGGCTGTCTGGCCCTGTTCCAGAAGCATTCTCTCCTGATGTTTTGCCTGCATCTGTGACAGGCATCCTCAGAGGTTGTGAGGTCTGTTGGAAACTGTTGGGACCCCCAAATGCAGCAGCATTGCACAAGTGAGGTTTATATATCTGTGGGAGAAAGAACTCTTGTCTGTTTGAGGTAGGTGTGAATGTTGCAATTGGCCACCTTGATTAGCATTTAATGCCCTTGCAATTTCAAAGCCTGGCTGGTTGCTGCCTGGGGGACTCCTTCGTTGGGAGGGGATTAGCTGGTACTGATTGATTCTTGTCTGGAATTCGCCTGTTTTTTGAGTGTTGTTCTTTAATTACTGTCCTGATTCTAGAGGTTTTAATACTCGTAGCCAGATTTTGTTCATTTCTGTTGAAATTATCTACATGCTTCTTGGATTGGCTTCTCTGTATAGCCTGACATGGGGGTTGTGAGCGTGGTCCAGCATTTCTGTGTTCTCAAACAAAATGCTGTGTCCAGGTTGGCTCATCAGGTGCTCTCCTATGGCTAACTTCTCTGGATGAGTCAGTCTGCAGTGCCTCTCATGTTCCTTGATTCGTGTTTGGGCAATGCTGCTGCGATTGGGGGTCCCTATGTTGACTTGCTGCATGAAATATGGTAGACTCCTGCACAGGTGAGAAGATCCCTCTTGTCCTTTGCTGAACAGAGCATTGGTTGGATTTCCTTGGTGGATCTGTAGATAGTTTGTAGGTTGTGTTTCCTCATCACCTTCCATCTGCGGTCAGTGGTTCCCTTGATGTATGGCAGGAACACTTTTCCTCTGGGTGGGTCTTCGTCTTGACTCTCGTGGCTTCTTCTTGGTTGTCTTGCAGCTCTTCTGAGGTCTGAGGTGGAGTCTCCATTGGCCTGGAGAGCCCAGTTGAGGGGGTTCAGTTCGTCTTGGAGGAGGTGGGCTTCGCAGATTCCTTTTGCACCTCCTCCTCCTCCTCCTCCTCATTATTATTATTATTATTATTACATTAAACATTAAGACCAGAAATTCATAACATTAAAATCTGAAAACTCCATAAGACGGGGTTGATCTACACGGCTTCATACAGATGATGCTGATAAAATTGGTGGCTGTAGATAAAAAAATGAGCAAGTTAAAACTTGATCTGCTAAAATAATTTAGTTCTTTGGAGTCTCCTTTGGGAGAGAAGAAGTGGGATATAATTAATGGTGGTGGTGATGATGATGCATCAGTAATAATAACGGTCCCGCCTGCGTCACAAGCACGTCTGGCAGGAACGAGGGACAGGGCCTTCTCGGTGGTGGCCCCTCGGCTATGGAATGCCCTACCCGTAGACATCAGACACGCCCCTTCGTTGCTGGCGTTCAGGAAGAAGGTCAAGACGTGGCTCTATGAACAAGCGTTTGGTTAAACAGTGCAACTAAACTCAGGAAGACGGTATAATCGAACATAGGAATGGTATAAGGATTTTGAGAACGGATTCTGATTTTATTGAGGCGTTGATAGGATAATTGATTGTTGTTTGTCTGTTGTATATGATGTTATTGTTATGATAATTTGTACTGTGTAAACCGCATTGAGTCGCCGATTTAGGCTGAAAAATGTGGTATAGAAATAAAGCAAATAAATAAATAAAAAATAAATAAACAGTAACAATAACAATAAGAATGTGAGTCTTTTTCAGGAGAGATAAAGTGGGGTATAAATAAATATAACAACAACAACAACAACAACAACAAGGTGCCTGGTTTGGTTGCGATGCAAGGCGTTTTCGGATAGCAAAGCCATGAGTTCTCAAACAGTTGTGTTTTGGAAAAGCAGAAGAAGAAGGTGAAGAAGTAGTAGAAGAAAAAGAAGGAGAAGGAGAAGAAGAGGGAGAAGAAGCAGAAGAGGAAGAAAAAGAGGAAGAGGTAGAAGCAGTAGAGGTAGAAGTAGTAGAAGATGTATTTATTTATCGTGTCAGTATCAACCAGACAATTGTATTGCATTTTAAACAAATTTTTAACAAACAGACAAAACACAGAATTTGCAAGCTTGGTAGTGGATTAAATGTCCTTTGACCAGTATCTGGCCACTTGGAGTGCCTCTGGTGTTGCTGCAAGGAGGTCCTCCATTGTGCATGTGGCAGGGCTCAGGGTGCATTGCAGCAGGTGGTCAGTGATTTGCTCTTCTCCACACTCGCATATTGTGGATCCCACTTTGTGGCCCCATTTCTGAAGGTTGGCTCTGCATCTCATGGTGCCCAAGCGCAGTGTGTTCAGCGCCTTCCAAGTCGCCCAGTCTTCTGTGTGCCCAGGAGGGAGTCTCTCATTTGGTCTCAGCCATGGATTGAGGTTCTGGGTTTGAGCCTGCCACTTTTGGACTCTCGCTTGCTGAGGTGTTCCGGCGAGTGTCTCTGCAGATCTTAGAAAACTGTTTCTTGAATTAAGTTGTTGGCGTGCTGGCGAATGCCCAAACAAGGGATGAGCTGGAGATGTCTCTGCCTTGGTCCTTTCACTATTGCTTGCTACTCCCTGGTGGATGTCAAGTGGTGCAATACCGGCTAGACAGTGTAATTTCTCCAGTGGTGTAGGGCGCAGACACCCCGTGATAATGTGGCATGTCTCATTAAGAGCCACACCTACTGTTTTAGAGTGGTGGGATGTGTTTCCCACTGGGCATGCATACTCAGCAGCAGAGTAGCACAGTGCAAGGGCAGATGTCTTCACTGTGTCTGGTTGTGATCCCCAGGTTGTGCCAGTCAGCTTTCGTATGATATTATTTCTAGCGCCCACTTTTTGCTTGATGTTCAGGCAGTGCTTCTTGTAGGTCAGAGCACAGTCCAGAGTGACTCCTCCCAGGTATTTGAGTGTGCTGCAATGCTCCAGTGGGATTCCTTCCCAGGTAATAATCCTAGGAGCTCGGGATGCTTGTCTGTTCTTAAGATGAAAGGCACATGTCTGTGTTTTAGATGGGTTGGGGATCAACCTAATGGGTTGGGGATCAACCTTTTCTTCTTCTCATTCTACCTTTACCTTGTTGTTTTGGTTTTCCCTGTAATAGGCAGTAAGAGAACCTAGAGCTTAGGAGAGCTTCTGTTCTACCATCTCAAATCTCCCTGCTTGAGCGGTGATGACACGATCATCAGCATAGATGAAGCTCTCTGTCCCTTCTGGCAGTGGCTGGTCATTTGTGTAGATGTTGAACATGGATGGAGCAAGCACGCTCCCCTGAGGCAGTAGAAGATGAAGAAGTAGAAGAAGTAGAAAGAGAAGAGGAGGAAGGAGAGAAGAAGAAGCAGAAAAGAAGGAGTCAAAGTAGTAGAAGTAATAGAAGAGGAAGAGGTAGAAGGGGAAGGTAAAGGAAGAATGAGAAGAAGAAAGAGAAGAAGAACAGAGATGGAAGAAGTAGAAGAAGACAAAGAAGGAGTAGTCTTCTCTTCTTCCAGGTGCATTGCCACTGAGATGTATCAATGTGTGTTTGTGTGGCTTGTCATTGGAGAGCCCTGACCTTCCTCTGGCGCACACGGAAGCCGATCTGCCTGCGGCTTGCTGCTTCGGCTGCAATTGCTGTCTCTCTATTTAAGGAACTGGAGCCTCTTGCTTGATTGCAAACCCAGGCTCCTTGCAGGAGTCTCAGAGTTTTCCTATCGTTTGAATCCATTGCTCCAGGGTGTCCCGTGGGCCAGATACGGCCCTCCAAGCAGCATTGCATCCAGGCAGGACCCCTTCTCCCTCGGCGGAACAGGATGTATATCCTCCTCTCTTGCTGCCCTCGTCTCTAAGCCAAACCTTGAGCTTGAGCACCCCTTATCCAGAGATCTTCAGAATCCGAAATTGCATGCATATGCCAATACAGGCATTGCAAAATCCAAAACACGTTTGGTCCCAAGCATTTTGGAAAAGGGATACTCAACTTGTCCTAGTGGGAAGAGCCCAGATTGTTGTAGTCTGGACGGCGGTGGATCGTGGAATGGCACCCAGGACATTGGTCTTTGTTGCAATGCTTCTCATAGGATTTGTATGATTGTTGAGTGTGTTGTATTGTCTGATTCCTTCAGCTAAGGACAGAGTTTAGCTTTCCTTCTTGACTGATAATTGCTTTTCCTTCTTAACTGATGTTGTTTTTCCTTTTGAAGTGAGGAATCATTGCAAACACTCCCTTAACTTAGTCATTGACTTTGGTAATGGAAACATGTTGTTTTCCACCAAGCGTCAACATTTGTTTCTGGTCATCCATGTCAGCAGTTCAGCAGCAACTTCTAATGACAGTTCTTCTTTTTTTGTAGTTTTCCAGGCTTTCCTTCTTAGCGTGGCATCTTTAGGTCTCCAGCCGTACATCTTTCATACAATTCCATTCCATTCCAACCACACGTTGTATATTATTCCTGACGCTTTCCTCTCCTTCCTCTTGCAGCTGAATATCCTTGTGGACACCGGGAGCAGCAACTTTGCAGTGGGAGCAGCTCCGCACCCCTTCCTAAGGCGATACTACCGGCGCCAGCTGTGAGTATAGGCCACATCTCTCGCCAATAGACCAGGCATGGGCCAACTTGTGCCCTCCAGGTGTTTTGGACTACAACTCCCACAATTCCTAACAACCTATTGGATAACAACAGCAAATGATGTTTTGGACTTTTTCTGGCTGCCCTGCATCTTCATAGCTTTCTGTCCTGCGTCTGTTCTCTTTTGCAACTCTGGGGGGTAGACTGGATGGCCTTTGGGGGCTCCTTCCAGTGAAAAGGCTCCTGCTACTACAGGAGCCCTCTTGCTTGGCTGCCCTGCATCCTCATGTCTTCCAGGGGTGGACTAGATGGCCCCTGGGGACCCCTTCTGGTTCTATTCTTCCGTGAAAGGCCCCTGCAGCTATGGGAGCGCTCTCTTTGGCCTGTCTGCCTGCCCTGCCTGTTCACGGCTTGCCTCTCTTGCAGGTCCAGCACGTACCGGGACCTGGGCCGGGGGGTGTACGTGCCCTACACGCAGGGCAAGTGGGAAGGGCAGCTGGGTACGGACCTGGTGGCCATCCCTCATGGGCCCAACGTCACCGTCCGCGCCAACATCGCCGCCATCACCGACTCCGACAAGTTCTTCATCAATGGCTCCAACTGGGAAGGCATCCTGGGCCTGGCCTACGCCGAGATCGCACGGGTGAGAGGCAGACTCACTTTCACACCTTTCCCGTTGCCAGTCTATTATTATTATCATAGTATTTAATAATTTGCTGGTTTATTATTATTTTTATTATTATATTTATTTGTTTTTGTTGTTGTTGTTGTTGTTGTTATTATTATTAAAGTATTTATTTGCCAGGATTATTATTATTATTATTATTATTATTATTATTATTATTATTATTATTATTGTATTTATTCATTGGCCGGTCTATTGCTGTTGTTGTTGTTGCTGTTAGTATTAGTATTAAAGTATTTATTTATTTGCCAGATTATTATTATTTATTTGCCAGATTATTATCACCGCTTTGAGTCGCCTGAGGGCTGAGAAAAGCGGTATATAAATAAAGTAAATAAATTATTATTATTATTGTTATTGTTGTTGTTGTTGTATTTATTCATTTGCCAGTGTATTGCTGTTGTTGCTGTTAGTATTAGTATTAAAGTATTTATTTGCCAGATTATTATTATTGTTGTTGTTGTATTTATTCATTTGCCTGCCTATTGCTGTTGTTGTTGCTGTTAGTATTAGTATTAAAGTATTTATTTATTTGCTGGGTTTATTATTATATTATTATTATTATTATTATTATTATTATTATTATTATTATTATTGTATTCATTGCCAGTCTATTGCTGCTGTTGTTGTTGCTGTTAGTATTAGTATTAAAGTATTTATTTATTTGCTGGGTTTATTATTATTATTATTATTATTATTATTATTATTATTATTATTGTATTCATTGCCAGTCTATTGCTGTTGTTGTTGTTGCTGTTAGTATTAGTATTAAAGTATTTATTTATTTCCCAGTTTATTATTATTGACACAAAAGCACAGTATGTCACAGCAAACGAGATCTATATGCTGGAATTATTATTATTATTATTATTATTATTATTATTATTATTTGCCAGTCCATTATTATTATTTAAGTATTTCTTTGCAAACACATTTCTGTGTGTTTGCAAATAAATACTTTAATAATAATAATAATAATAATAATAATAATAATAATAATTATTATTATTATTATTATTATTATTCCAATCCTGCTTTTGAGCCTCACCTCTTTTATAGACTTTTGCCGGTCTATCATTATTATTGTTGTTGTTGCTGTTGTTGTTATTGTTATTAGGGCCCTTGACTTGGCCTTAGAGATTTTCACTTTGCCTGAATGATACACCTTTATATCATGATGTTAGAAATACTAACCCACCCATTATCTTGCATGCAATATATATTATTTCTAGTTGGCAATTCTCTCCTTCCTTCCTTCCGTCCGTCTTCTCTTTCCAGCCCGACGACAGCCTGGAGCCCTTCTTTGACTCCCTGGTGAAGCAGACGCAGGTCCCCAACGTCTTCTCCCTGCAGCTCTGTGGGGCCGGCTTCCTGCCCAACGACACCGAGGCTCTGGCTTCCGTGGGGGGCAGCATGGTGAGTGAGCAAGCGGGGGGCTCTGTTGCACCAAGACCCCTTCTCTGCACCTAGAGAGAGGCAAAAGCCACTCTGAGCATGCACAGAGTGCTGTCTTCCCACTGCAGAGGCATTGCGGACACATCAGACATGCTCCAACGTTGGCAGTCTTTAGGAGGAGCCTGAAAACGTGGTTGTTCCAGTGTGCCTTCCCAGAATAAGGAAACTCCCAGCAATATGTCCCTAAACGCACTTTAGTAGTGATCTAGGATTGTCTGCACGCTCCATCCCTCTCCAAAATTTCTGTCCTGTTTATATGTCACCTGGTCACACCCAGCATTATTTTTTAAAATTTGAATTAGTACATTTGGCCCAGACATAGGTTTGTAAACGTCGCTGTGTTATTGTTAATGTTTATTGCTATTTTCTGTTTATGAGCTTTATTTATTGTTGTATTATTTTGCTATTGTTTTATTGTTGTATTGTGGGCTCGGCCTCATGTAAGCTGCACCGAATCCCTTGGGGAGATGGTAGCGGGGTACAAATAAAGTTTAATAATAATAATAATAATAATAATAATAATAATAATAATAATATACATTTCATGCCAGAAGCACTGCAGTGCAGCTGGTAATAAGGGAAGGGGGCTTGTTTCTTGCAAGCCTCAAACTAGCACCTATTATTATTATTATTATTATTATTATTATTATTATTATTATGACATTTGTTCTGCTCAGAAGTCTTCAGTTTAATAGCAAGTCAAATATACAGAAATACCTTCTTCAACGAAATATGTAGATCAGATCTTTTTGCAAAACTCTCAAACCTAGCCACCAGGCAAGAGAGAGGGAAAGGGGGGTGGTATTCATTGCTCCATTCCACCTGGATTTTCTTTCTCTTTTAATAACAGTGGAAAATAGTGTGATACGATTATAGCAAGTTTCATCATGATAGCTCTAAAAACAAGGGAGAAACGAGCCCCGCAAGTCCTCCCCCCCCTTGCTCAATTACTTCACATTACTGTGTTATAGTTATAGAAAAATTTGAGATCCATAGTTTCTGGAACGGCCTCAAAAACTATTCCCCCCCTCCCTAATTTCGCAATGAGTATCGAACCATTTTTTTTCATTGATCACACATAGTTAATAATGGATAATTCCATTATACTCCATGCCAAACAAAATATGCAATCTGGGTTGGGGGAAGGTCAGAAGGGGGAGGGGGAAACAGCAGACCCCTCCTTTCACCCTTTATCGAACGCCCGCCTTCTGACCTTTGCCCTCAGATCATCGGGGGCCTGGATCCGACCCTCTTCCGGGGCAGCGTCTGGTACACGCCGATCCGGAAGGAGTGGTACTACGAGGTCATCATCGTCAAGATCGAGATCAATGGGCAGGACCTCCAGATGGACTGCAAGGAGGTGAGGAGGGGCTGCAGCGCATTGGGGTGGGGGTCCCGTCGCAAGGGGCAGGGTGCGGGGAGACCTTGCTTTGCGGTGGGAGCCTGAGCGTGCCGCCTCTTCTCCGCCCGCAGTACAATTACGACAAGAGCATCGTGGACAGCGGCACCACCAACCTTCGCCTCCCCAAGAAGGTCTTCGAGGCAGCGGTGAAGTCCATCAAGACGGCCTCCTCGGTGAGCGGCAAGCTCGGCCCTCCCTGTTGTTATTATTTTGTCCACACCCTTGCCACGAGCATTTTATTACGCATACATATTCTGCAACAGGTAGTCCAAAATCTTAAAAAATATACAAAATACTTCTTATCTCAGCATTTTGAATAAGGTATATTCAACCTGAATCTACAATATAAAATAATGTATTACTATACTATAATGCAGCGTTTCTCAACCTGGGGGTCGGGACCCCTGAGGGGGTCGTGAGGGGGTGTCAGAGGGGTCACCAAAGACCATCAGAAAACGTATTTCTGATGGTCTTTGGAACACAGTGCTCTCTGGAGGTAGGTGAACTACATCTCCCCTAAATCACTGTCAATTCCTCCCAAATCCCTCCAGTATTTTCTATTGGTCATGGGGGCTCTGTGTGGGAAGTTTGGCCCAACTCTATCATTGGTTGGGTTCAAGGGGCTCTTTGATTGTAGGTGAACTATATATCCCAGAAACAACAACTCCCAAATGACAAGGCCTATTTTTCCCAAACTCCACCAGTGTTTGCAGGTGGGCATATTGAGTGATTGTGCTAAGTTTGGTTCAGATTCGTCATTATTTGAGTGGATGTAGGTGAACTACAACTCCAAAACTCAAGGTCATTGCCCACCAAAACCTTCCAGTATTTCCTGTTGGTCTTGAGAGTTCTGTGGGCCAAGTGTGGTTCAGTTCCATCGTTGGTGGAGTTCAGAATGCTCTTTGATTGTAGGTGAACTATAAATCCCAGGAACTACACTTCCCAGATGACAAAATCAATTTGCCCTCAACCCCACCAGTATTCAAATTTGGGTGTATTTGGTATTTGTGCCAAATTTGGTCCAGCATATCAGATATTTACATTAAGATTCATAACAGGAGCAAAATTGCAGATATGAAGGAGCAACAAAAATAATTGCATGGTTGGGGGTCGCTACATCATGAAGAACTGTACTAAGGGGTCACGGTATTAGGAAGGTTGAGAACCACTGCTATAATGTATATATATGTAATATTTATAATAATATACTACTACTACTAATAATAATAATATGATATTATAATTATATATTTATATTACATGTAATATTATTTATTTATTTATTTTTATTTATTTATTTGCTTCATTTTTTTCATTTTTTCATATTACTAATAATATTACAATATAATGGTATAGTACAATATAGGAATATTTAATACTGATATTGTACTATGCGAATAATATAATATATTGTATGTATATATACTTTGTAAGCCGCTCTGAGTCCGCTTCGGGGTGAGAAGGGCGGCATATAAATGTCGTAAATAATAAATAAGAAATAAATAATCTCTAAGGTTATGATTCTGTCCCTTCCTTCCTCTTCTGCAGACGGAGAAGTTCCCCGACGGCTTCTGGCTGGGGGAGCAGCTGGTCTGCTGGCAAGTGGGCACCACCCCGTGGCACATCTTCCCCGTCATCTCGCTCTACCTGATGGGCGAGGCCACCAACCAGTCCTTCCGCATCAGCATTCTACCCCAGGTGGGTGCCACCATCCGCGGCAATGGGATGGGAGCAGTTTCTGCAGGAGGAGGACTATGGGGAGCTTCCCAAGGCCATTGCCCTTCAGGGTGGTTGGGGAAAAGCCTTGCCCCTTGACCGGAGGACCCTCCACTTGCCTCCTTCTCCCCAGCAATACCTGCGCCCCGTGGAGGACGTGGCCACCTCTCAGGACGAGTGCTACAAGTTCGCCATCTCCCAGTCCTCCACCGGCACCGTCATGGGGGCCGTCATCATGGAGGGTTTCTACGTGGTCTTCGACCGGGCCCGCAAGCGCATCGGGTTTGCCGTCAGCACCTGTCACGGTAAGGATGCAACTGGTGGGCACAAGAGGCGCAAGGGCAGCTGCAGAGCGCAGAATCGTAGGATGCTGGAGCTGGAGTCTGACCTCTTTCGCTCTGCCATAAAGGAAACGCATGCAGCACTGGTCTTGTGGTGGGTGGAGGAAGCGTGCGCCGTACATGGGCCAGCTTTGTGAGAGTCCCAGAGTGCCATAGCTATCCCAGTTGGGTCTATGGGATGCCACCAATGCAGCAAAGGGTGGCTCGTCGGCCTGGAGGCTAGAGTTGGAGTCCGAGCCCTTTCATTCTGTCATAAAGGAAACGCATGCAGCACCAGTCTTATGGTGGGCGGAGAAAGCATGTGCCGTGCATGGGCCAGCTTTGTGAGAGTCCCAAAATGCCATAGCTATCCCAGTTGGGTCTATGGGATGCCACCAGTGCCGCAGAGGGTGGCTCGTCAGCTCGAATGCTAGAGTTGCAGTCCGAGCCCTTTCGTTCTGTCATAAAGGAAATGCATGCAGCACCGGTCTTGTGGTGGACGGAGAAAGCATGCGCTGTGCATGGGCCAGCTTTGTGAGAGTCCCAAAGTGCCATAGCTATCCCAGTTGGGTCTATGGGATGCCACCAATGCAGCAAAGGGTGGCTCGTCGGCCTGGAGGCTAGAGTTGGAGTCCGAGCCCTTTCGTTCTGTCATAAAGGAAACACATGCAGCACCAATCTTGTGGTGGGTGGAGAAAGCGTGCACCATGCATGGGCCAGCTTTGTGAGAGTCCCAGAGTGCCATAGCTATCCCAGTTGGGTCTATGGGATGCCACGAGTGCCACAGAGGGTGGCTCGTTGGCCTGGAGGCTAGAGTTGCAGTCCGAGCCCTTTTGTTCTGCCATAAAGGAAACACATGCAGCACTGGTATTGTGTTGGGTGGAGAAAGCATGCGCTGTGCATGGGCCAGCTTTGTGAGAGTCCCAAAGTGCCCTAGCTATCCCAGTTGGGATGCCACGAGTGCCGCAGAGGGTGGCTTGTCGGTGGTGGCTTTGTTTGTTCCCATCTCACCTCTCGCGCCTCCTTCTCCGGTGTCTTCAGTGCACGACGAGTTCCGGACGGTGGCGGTGGAGGGCCCCTTCCCACAGAGCGACATGGAGGACTGCGGCTACAACATCCCCCAGACGGACGAGTCCACCCTGATGACCATCGCCTACGTGATGGCTGCCATCTGCGCCCTCTTCATGCTCCCGCTCTGCCTCATGGTCTCCCAGTGGCGCTGCCTCCGCTGCCTCCAACGGGGCCGGGACGACTTCGCCGACGACATCTCCTTGCTCAAGTGAGCCCTCCCGCGCCCCATGTGGCCTGCGACGGCAGTGGGGCCGACCACGGCAATGGCAACAGACAACGGGCTCCGTGGAGGATGAAGACGCACTCGCCACTCTGCCTTCGAGAGCCAGCTTTGTTCGCGGGGCGCCCGTCTCCCGGACCCTGCGGGCGGGGGACCGGCGAGCCGAATCGGCGAGAAGACGTGCCGCCATGCGCTGCACAATGAGCAAAGGAGACCTGTCCTCTCTTCCTCCTTCTGCCCATCTTGCCGGCGCCATGATGATGGGGAAGGAGTTGGGAATCTTGGGTTTGGGGGTCTCGGCACTCATGGCGTTCCGGAGCCATTTCGGTGAGCTCCGGGAAACCACTTTCCTCTCGTTGTTGAGTCAACGTAGTCCTAGGTATGCGCTCTCTCCCTCCGCATCGCTCTGGAAAGAGGGGCGGCGGAGAGACTTCTGCGTGTTGCTTCTGCGTAGAGCTGGTGAGCGTCAGTGTCGTTTTCCCCAGAGCCTTGTGTGCGTGCGTGTGTGCGTGCGTGCACATCCGTCTCTCTCTCTTAAAATATACGTACATAGATATGCAGATATATATATATATATATATATAGAAATAGATATATATAAAAGTGATGGAAGTGGCAGGAAGAAAAGCAGGGACCGCGTTGTTGCCCTCCTGTGTGCACATGGCACCCCTTTTTGGCAGGAAGGAGACCCAGGTTGTGACCAGGACAGGAGTCTCGTCTCCTGCTGTTTACGAGGGGCTCTCAAGGGGCCCCGGTTGGTCCCTGTCATTTCAAGAGCCATCAATAAAGGGGAGCAAGGGCTCCCTTTGCTCAGGACCCCTCCCCTGTTCCAGCTGCCCTCTTGCAGCCTTTCCGCTGCTCCCCGCTATGGGAGGGGGCTTCTTCTTATAGAGGCCCCGATCCTCGTTCAGCTGGACTTTGCTTGGATGGGCAACCACCCCATAACATAGAGTACCCCCTCCCATCTCCCCAAGAGCTGGCCTCTGGGTTTGCAGAACCCCCTTCAGGTTATCTCTCCCCTTGAGAAGACCCCCATCCCTTCCATTCCTGGCATCCACACAATCGTCCCTTCCATGGTTTCCTCCCATGTGTAGGAGGTGGTGTGGCTTCCTGTTCCCCACAAAAGGGTCAGGACAGAGCAGGGTGCTTGGCTGCCCTCTTTGTTTGCCTTCCCCACCTAGAACAGGATGCGGCCAAGTGACCCTTGACCTAGGAGGGAGAGGGGTCAGATGGGGACCAAATAGCACAGGCTAGCCCAGTCATGGGCCCTCCAAGTGTTTTGGACTTCAACTCCCATAATTCCTAGCAGCCAGTGGGGATTGGAGTCCAAAACACCTGGAGGGCCCAAGTTTGCTCATGCCTGGGCTAGCAGCTCTTTTAGCTGACCTCTTTCCAATGTTTCAGCAAGGGCTTTTGGATCTAACCATCCGCCGCATCTTTTTAGATGGCAAAAAAGCATTTGATAACTTAGCCGTGGCTCTTTGCTGCCATAGAGAAGGCAAGCCACGCATCCAAACGGAATCTTCTGCAAGCCAAGTGCATGCCCAAAATGATGATGGTCTTCTCTCTGTATCAAAGTCAGGGGTCTCTATGGGGCTATAGCAGCACCACGGACCCAACCTGGCGGAGAGAAACCCGTTCCCCATTTCCCCATTATTTCCATGTAATTGGTTCTTCTGTCATCTTTTTCGGGGTGAGCCGCATTCTGGGACGAATAGAGAGAGAGCTTGCTTTTTCTTTTTTTCTTTTGGTGTGTGTGTACAGTATCCTGTAAATATTTGCAAATCCTGTAAACAACGAAGAAGGTCTGTTTGCTGTTCAAAAACGCTTGTTTGCTTATTAGGCTCTGCAAGAAAAGTGGACTTTGCACCACAAGAAGGGAGGGAGGGAGGGAGGGAAGTGGGTTGATAGGTGATGCACTTTATGGACCGAACCCAGAAAGGAAAAGAAAAGGAGAAGGTAAAGATAGTCCTCGGCACATTGGAAAAAACCTGAGGCCCCTTCTACACTGTCCTTAGATATCCCAGGTTATCTGATCCCAGGTTATCTGCTTCGAGGAGGGTTATATTACTGTATTGACTCAAGTCTAATGTGCACCTCAAGTTTCAAAATCCTGAAAATGCAAAGAAGTCTTGACCAAATTAGGTGAATCTAATGCACACCCTGATTTTTGGGAAGGTGAGCATTAGAATTGAGTAAATATAGTGTTGTTGTTGTCTTTATTTACACCCTGCCTTCCTCCCCGTGGGGACTCAAGGCAGATAACAATCCCACACTTGCAATACAAAAGTTTAAAAACAAATTAAATAGTAGCAGTGTGGGAAAAAACAGGATTAAAATACAAGAAATATACACTTTAAATGGCCTTTAAAACTCATTGCCTCCCAACCCCAAAGTTGACGTATAATCTGGGATAAGCAGATAATCTGCTAATAATAATAATAATAATAATTGCACAACTTCCTTACGACTCCAAGCAGGGCACAACATAATTAAAATTAAAATTATTATTATTTAGTATTATTACTTAGTATTTATTACCCACTTCTTCTTACAGCACCAGGTGAGGCACACCATTATTATTATTATTATTATTATTATTATTATTATTAATAATAATAATAATAATAATAATAATAATAAAATTTCTATATTGAGAAACTGCAAGTCACTTCTGGTGTGAGAGAACTGGCCATCTGCAAGGACGTTGCCCAGATGTTTTACCATCCTGTGGGAAGTTTTTCTCAGGTCCCCGCATGAGAAGCTGGAGCTGACAGATGGGAGCTCACCCCGCTCCTGGATTCGAATAGCTGACAAAAGTGCTTGTTACAACTCCAGATGGGGCAAAATGTCTTTAAAATTGTCATTATTATTATTATTATTATTATGTATTTATTACCCACCTCTCCTTACAGCTCCATCATTACTTTTAATGATGGATTACATCGTTAAAAGTAATCCATAAAAGCACTTAATAATAATAATAATAATAATTATTATTATTATTATTTATTACATTATTATTATTATTATTATTATTATTATTATTATTATTATTATAATCTGGGATCAGATCTTGGGATATAAAGGCAGTGTAGAAAGGGCCTGGATTGCCACTTGATTAAATCTTTGCAAAAGTTTGACCTCCGACACCCAATGCGCAAGAGCGTAGGTCTGCTCCCATAGACCTCAACCCAATACGGCCGTTATCCTTTGGCCAAAAGTGTTCACCTGCTTGCCTAAATCTGGAACTCATGCAAACACTATGAGAACTGGGTTGCTGTGAGTTTTCCGGGCTGCATGGCCATGTTTCAGTAGCATTCTCTCCTGATGTTTCGTCTGCATCTGTGGCTAATGGCATCTTCATAGGATCTGATGGTGGTAAAGCAAGTGGAGTGTGTGTGTGTATATGTATGGTGTTGTTCATTCATTCAGTCGTTTCCGATTCTTCGTGACCTCCTGGACCAGCCCCCGCCAGAGCTCCCTGTCGGTCGTCACCACCCTCATCTCCTTCAAGGTCAGTCCAGTCACTTCAAAGATACCATCCATCATTCTTGCCCTTGGTCGGCCCCTCTTCCTTTTTCCTTCCATTTCCCCCAGCATAATTATGTATATGTATATATACATCTATATAAATAAAAATGCAATGTTTGTTTGTGGGATTAACAGAACTCAAAAACCCCTGGACGAATTGACACCAAATTTGGACACAATACACCTATCAAGCCAATATATGTCGTTCACTCAAAAAAAATTATTTTGTCATTTGGGAGTTGTAGTTGCTGGGATTTATAGTTCACCTAAAATGAAAGAGCCTTCTGAACTCCACCAATGATGGAGTTGAACCAAATGTGGCACACAGGACTTCCATGACCAACAGAAAACACTAGAAGGGTTTGGTGGGCATTTACCTTGAGTTTGGGAGTTGTAGTTCACCTACATCCAGAGAGCACTGTGGACTCAAACAGTGTTGGATCTGAACAAAACTTGGTATGAATATTCCATATGCCCAATATTGAACACAGATGGAGTTTGGGGAAAATACACCTTGACATTTGGGAGTTGTAGTTACTGGGATTTATAGTTCACCTACAATCAAAGAGCATTCTGAACCCCACCAACGACAGAATTGGGGCAAACTTCCCACGCAGAACCAACAGAAAATAATTAAGGCCACACAATCCAACTCTCTTCACCAGGGCAGGAAAATGTAATCAAAGCCCTCTGGATAAAGAGCCATCCAGTCAGAGATAACAGATAGATAAATATGATTCACACACACAGAGATAAAGTATCATAGATTTGAAAGGGACCCCAGAAGAAGGATAATTATATGTTCCAGGGTGGGCAAACCAGACACTCTCCCCATCAACACTGACAAAGAAACAACAAGAAATACTGTCTACCCACAAGCAGAAAGACATGACATAGATTAGAAACCAACACTATTTCATTACTTTATTTCCCAGATCAACAGACTGGGCCACAGCAACGCCTGGCAGGGGACGGCTAGACTATATAAATAAAAATGTAATGTTCGTTTGTGGGATTCACAGAACTCAAAAACCACTGGATGAATTGAGAACCAATTTGGACACAAGATACCTCTCAGGCCAACAAGTGACCATCATTCATAAAAACACTGAAAAACACAGCAGAAGGGACTAAAAAACCCCTCAAAAATAAAAATGCTTTACAAACCCATATATATATATTCACAAGCAAACATATATACACATATAAACAAACAAACATATATATATACATACACACACACACACATACACACACACACACACACCCCGTGGAATAATGTTGAGGGTGGGAGAAAGAATCCTTGTGTGTTTGAAGCAAGTGTGAATGTTGCAACGAGCAGGGGCGGCTCAACCATTACGCAAAATAAGCCTTTGCAGTATAGTTGATTTTGCCATGGGGGGCTCTTGAGATGCTCTTGGGGGAAAATAGACCTTGATATATGCGAGTTGTAGTTACTGGGATGCATAGTTCACCTACAATCAAGGAGCATTCTGAACTCCACCAATGATGGAATTGAACCAAATATTGCACACAGAATTCCCACGACGAACAGAAAATATATATCAGTGATTGGTTGGGGGGGGGGGGGGGGCAAAATACTGTTTGCTTACCATTGAAAATTACCTAGGGCCGCCTCTGGCAACGAGCAAACTTGAATAGCATTGAGTATCCTTGCAACTGCAATGTCTCATTTCACAACCTCTGAGGATGCCTGTCGTAGATGTGGGGAAACGTCAGGAGAGAATGCTTCTTGAACATAGCCATGCAGCCCGGAAAACTCACAGCACCCCAGTGATTCCAGCCTTGAAACCCTTCAATGATACTATGAGGACTGTCGAGGGGTCCAGCCCCATAAGAACCCCACCTTTAGTTGCATTACAACAGATGCTGGAAATGGAACACAGGGATGCCTTGCAGGGAGGTTTAGGCATTGGGGCCAAACAAGGGGACCAACGGGTAACAATCGGCCATGCGCGCGAGAGAGAAAAGAGTCCCCAGCACTCTTCCCCACTCATTCACTCGCTCACTATTCTGTCAAAGAGTCATGAATGTTATTATGGTAAATTATTGCATTAAAGAGAGAACATCCTTTGGCTGCAACGCGAGTTATTTGGCGACCGACTGACCAATCGATGGACTAGCCTTGAGGAATAGCCTGGGCCAACTTCGGCCCTCCCTCCAGGTGTTTTGGACTGCAACTCCCACAATTCCTAACAGCCTACCGGCTGTTAGGAATTGTGGGAGTTGCAGTCCAAAACACCTGGAGGGAAGGCCGAAGTTGGCCCAGGCCTGCATTCGATTGCTTTAGACCCGCCGAAGGGAGAGGACAGCGCCCGAGGCGTAATATACACACTTTTATTATTATTATTATGAACCAGTATGTATACAGACGTTCTATACACACATTCCCTATAGAATAAAAATGTACATGTGTATACATGGCCGTATAAATATAGAGCTGTAGAAATCTGGGCAGCGAATTCGGCGGAGTCATTTCAGACTAGGGCAGAAGGGGCAGGTGTCGTTGGTGTTGGTCTGGGCCCAGAACTTGATGCACTGCAAAAGGAGGAAGAGGAGGAAGGAGAATTAGAACTGGGACCCAATGCCTCTCAAGGCGAGCCGTTGACTAGCAGAGTCTTGGTCTGAGAGTTGGCAGAGATTTATAGCACAACCTCTGACCTTGATGCCGCTCGCTGCTTTAATAAGGCACTGGCATTTCTTTCTAACACAACTCCTTTTCTTTACTCTACGTACAACTATTTACATTCACTCTATGTACAACTATTTACATCAGGTCTGCTATCTGTATCGACGGAGATATACTCAACACAACGAGAAGCGATGACTATAGCAAGGTACGCACATGACACATGTCTTCCACTTCCTTATATGCCCATAGAGGCCACAGGAAATGATACAATCCTTGTTATGCCTGTCACATGGCCATGCCAAATGCCTCTCAAGGCAAGCCATTGACTAGCAGAGTCTTTGTCTGTAGTTGGCAGAGATTTATTGCAGAGTCTCTGACCTTGTTTGCCGCTTGCTGCTTTAATAAGGCACTGGCATTTCTTTCTAACACAACTCCTTTTCTTTACTCCATGTACAACTATTTACATTCACTCTATATGCAACTATTTACATCAGGTCTGCTATCTGTATCGACGGTGATATACTCAACACAACGAAAAGCGATGACTATAGCAAGGTACACACATGGCACATGTCTTCCACTTCCTTATATACCCATAGAGACCACGGGAAATGATACAATCCTCGTTATACCTATCACATAGCCATGCCGAATGCCTCTCAAGGCAAGCCGTTGACTAGCAGAGTCTTGGTCTGTAGTTGGCAGAGATTTATTGCACAGCCTCTGACTTTGCCGCTTGCTGCTTTAATAAAGCACTGGCATTTCTTTCTAACACAACTCCTTTTCTTTAGTCTATGTACAACTATCTACATCAGGTCTGCTATCTGTATCGACAGAGATATACTCAACACAACGAGAAGCGATGACTATAGCAAGGCACGCACATGGCACATGTCTTCCACTTCCTTATATACCCATAGAGACCACAGGAAATGATACAATCCTCATCATGCCTGTCACATGGCCATGCCTAATACCTCTCAAGGCAAGCCGTTGACTAGCAGATGCCTGTCACATGGCCATGACTCACCTCTCCGTCTAGGTCCACGTCTCCACTTACTTAACCCTTCAATTGAACTTGCTGTGACCACATGTCCATTAGAACTGTATTTTTCACACACTGGCATTATAGACTACACATTTGTTTCTTAACACAGCATTATCTACGTGAGATTTTTAAGCAGAGGCTGGATGGCCATCTGTTGGGAGGGATCAGCTTGTGCTTCCCTGCCTGGTTGGACTGGCTGGCCCCTGGGGGTCTCTTATTATTTATTATTTATTTATTTCTATCCCGCTTTTCTCTCAAAACGGGACTCAAAGTAGCAAACAAGACTCAGACAAATATCTATATTACATAACTATGGATAATAAACATAATCAACAAACCACAACAAAGGGAGATTGAATCAGTGAAGCTGCCCTTTGGAGACCCCCCCCTCCCCTCCCGACCTGCCTGTCCATCCCATTGGTCTCACCTCTTTGTGGAGGGCGTGGGAGCAGGCCATGGGGTGGAGCTCGCTGGGCTGGACCAGCTTCTGGCACATCAGGCACAGTTTGCAGGCGGCAGCGGCGGGGGTCTGCGAGGGGAGAAGGGGCACGGGCCAATGGCACGCAGCAGAGGGACCCTCCCCTGAGTTCCACACAAAGGAGCCACTCCTGGGCCCCGAGGGAGGAGCCACAGCGGGGGGGGGGGGTACACAAAGCACAGCCCACGGGGTGGATATGGCCCACCAAGGCCTTCCACCCAGAACCCGCCCCAAGCTTTAGCCACTGCTCTGTGGAGGGAGGGAGGAAGGAAGGAAGGAAGGAAGGAAGGAAGGAAGGAAGGAAGGAAGGAAGGAAGGAAGGAGGGAAAGAGAGAGGGAGGAGGGGGAAAGGAAGGAAGGAGAGAAGGGAAAGAAAGAAAGTCAGGGACAAGAGTGAAAGAAAAAGGGAGGGAAGGAGGAAAGAAAAAAGAAAAGAAAAGGAAGGAGGACAGCGAAAGAGAAAAAAGGGAGAAGAAAAGAAAAGAACAAGGGAGGAAAGAAAGTAAGTGAGGGAAGAGTAAGAAAGAAAGGAAAGGAGGAAAGGGGGAAGAAATAAAGGGAGAAGAGGGAAAGAGAAGGAAGGAAGGAAGGAAGGAAGGAAGGAAGGAAGGAAGGAAGGAAGGAAGGAAGGAAGGAAGAAAAGGGGGAGGAGCAGGAAAGAAAGGGAGGGAGGAAAGAAAGCAAGTGAGGAAAGGAGGAGAAGGAAAGGGCAGGAGGGAAGAAAGAAAGAAAGAAAGAAAGAAAGAAAGAAAGAAAAAAAAGAAAGAAAGAAAGAAAGAAAGAAAGGGAGGGAAATAAGATAAGGGAGAAAAGAAGGGAGGAGAGGAAAGGAAGGAAGGAAAGGAGGGAGGAGCAGGAAATAAAGGAAGGGAGAAAAGGAGGAGAAGGAAAGAAAGGGCAGGAGATAAGAAAGAAAGAAAGAAAGAAGAAAGAAAGAAAGAAAGAAAGAAAGAAAGAAAGAAAGAAAGAAAGAAAGAAAGAAAGAAAGAAGAAATAAGATAAGGGAGAAAAGAAGGGAGGAGAGGAAAGGAAGGAAGGAAAGGAGGGAGGAGCAGGAAATAAAGGAAGGGAGAAAAGGAGGAGAAGGAAAGAAAGGGCAGGAGATAGAAAGAAAGAAAGAAAGAAAGAAAGAAAGAAAGAAAGAAAGAAAGAAAGAAAGAAAGAAAAGAGAAAGAGAAAGGAAAAGAAAAGAAAGAAAGAAAGAAAGAAAGAAAGAAAGAAAGAAAGAAAGAAAGAGGAGGGAAATAAGATAAGGGAGAAAAGAAGGGAGGAGAGGAAAGGAAGGAAGGAAAGGAGGGAGGAGCAGGAAATAAAGGAAGGGAGAAAAGGAGGAGAAGGAAAGAAAGGGCAGGAGATAAGAAAGAAAGAAAGAAAGAAAGAAAGAAAGAAAGAAAGAAAGAAAGAAAGAAAGAAAGAAAGAAAGAAAGAAAGAAAGAAAGAAAGAGAAATAAGATAAGGGAGAAAAGAAGGGAGGAGAGGAAAGGAAGGAAGGAAAGGAGGGAGGAGCAGGAAATAAAGGAAGGGAGAAAAGGAGGAGAAGGAAAGAAAGGGCAGGAGGGAAGAAAGAAAGAAAGAAAGAAAGAAAGAAAGAAAGAAAAAGAAAGAAAGAAAGAAAGAAAGAAAGAAAGAAAGAAAGAAAGAAAGAAAGAAAGAAAGAAAGAAAGAAAGGGAGGGAAATAAGGTAAGGGAGAAAAGAAGGGAGGTGAGGGAAAGGAAGGAAGGAAGAAAAAAGAGCAAAGAAGGGTGGCGAGGAAGAGGGTGAAGATAGGGAGGAAAGGGAAATGAAAAAAGAAATGAAGGGAAGAAGATTGGGTGATGAAAAGAAAGAAAGAAAGAAAGACAGAAAGACAGACAGGAAAGGAGGTTGGAAAAAGAGAGGGAAGGAGAAAGGAAGGTAAGTAGGAAACAGAGAAGGAAGGATTGCATAAAGCGTGATGTAGTGGTTCTGAACCCGCTGGGTGTCTTTAGCCAAGCCACACTCTCTCAGCCTCAGAAGGAGACCGGTTGTGAGGAATATGTGGGAGTTGAAGCCAAAAACAACAGGCGGGAGGGCCCAAGTTGGCCCGTGCCTAGGCTCTAATGCTCTGCAAGACAACTGACCCCTGGAAGCAAGGTATGGTCAGTTTAATTCTGGGGGAGGTGGGGTGGAGAGAGGAGGAAATCTTCTCACCTGAGCGGGGGCCGCAGCGTAGGAGACCTGGGCAGCAGCGGGCAGGAACATGGGGTTGCCCATCTGCGGGAGAGGAGCCGGGAACATGGGGGAGCACATCCGCCCGCGAGGAGCCTGCAGCGGAGAAAGGATGGAAAGGGGAGGATCTAGAGGCGCCCCCGGCCGGAGACCCATCCTCTCCGGAGACCCCTCCCCAGGCCCACCTGCGTGCCCACGGCCGCCACCCGCTGCTCCTGCTGCTCGGCCAGCTTGGCGGCCACCAACTGGCTCAGCTCTTCCATGGTCAGCCCCGCCAGGGTCCTTCGCGCCGCTTTGATCTGCTGCAAGTTGTTGGTCAGTTGCGGCCTGGACGGAGGAAGGAAGGAAGGCTGACATTCGTTGACAAGCTTGGGCCCTCCCAGGTGTTTTGGACTCCAACTCCCACAATCCCTAAGAGCCTACCGGCTCTTAGGGATTGTGGGAGTTGAAGTCCAAAACACCTGGGAGGGCCGAAGTTGTCTCACGCGAGAGAGAAAGCGACCCGAGGAGGCGCACGGCTCACTTGTTGCACTGGGGGAAGCGCGCCAGGAGCTTCTCCAGGATCTTCTCCAGCTTGTCCACGGGCGGGGGCCTCGGGAACTCCAGGCCGGGCGGAGGGGGGTTGGCGGCCCGCGGTCCGGCCTGAGCAGGGCTGCCGCTGCGTCCTTGTGCGGTGGGCGAGGTGCGGCCGGTCCGGGCGGCGGAAGCGTTGAGGAGCGGGAAGGAGAGCACACGGGGGTCGGCGCTGGGCATGACCATGGCAAAGGGCGGGGGGCCACTGGGCTGGAAGGCCGGCAGCAGGAAGTCCGCCTGCAGAGAGAGAGAGAGAGAAAGAGAGGACGGCAGGCAGCCAGCGTTACGACAACCTACGACCGATCCCACACGTCGTCGCCCGGAGACACTGCACTGCATATGGGGAGTGGAGTGGGGGGGGGGGTCTCACCTCCAAAGGGGGCGGGGGCAGCGGCGGAGTGGGGATCTGGGGCAGGCTGCTCAGTTTGGCCCCGTTCCGCACCAGCTGGATGTGGTCATTGAACTGGTCCTGCAAGAAAAGGCAAGCACCGGATGTCACACTGTTGTAAGGAGAGTTTGATAATAAATATATGATGATGATGATGATGATAACAACGTTGTGCCCCATCTAGAGCCGCAATGAGAGTTGGGTAATAAATACATAATAACAACAATACTAATATTTTTAATTTTAATGATGTCGTGCCTCATCTGGTATCATAATGAGAGTTGGGTAATACATTGTTGTTCATTCGTTCAGTCGTCTCCGACTCTTCGTGACCTCATGTACCAGCCCACGCCAGAGCTCCCTGTCGGCCATCACCACCCCCAGCTCCTTCAAGGTCAGTCCAGTAATACATACATTAATAATAATAATAATAATAATAATAATAATAATAATAATAATAATAATGTTAACAATGTTGTGCCCTGTCTGGCATCGTAAGGAGAGCTGGATAATAAATACATAATAGCGATAACAACAATAATTTTTACAACATTGTGCCTTGCTTGGAGCCATAACTATATTATTATTATTATTATTATTATTATTATTATTTTAAATATGTGGTGCCCCACCTGGAGTCCTGAGAGCTGGGTAATAAATACATAAATAATAATAATAGCAATAATAGTAATAATAATAATAATAATAATGTTAACAATGTTGTGCCCTGTCTGGCATCGTAAGGAGAGGTGGATAATAAATACATAATAGCGATAACAACACAATAATTTTTACAACATTGTGCCTTGCTTGGAGTCATAACTATATTATTATTATTATTATTATTATTATTATTATTATTATTATTATTATTATTATTATTATTATTATCTATGTGGTGCCCCACCTGGAGTCATAAGGAGAGCTGGGTAATAAATACATAAATAATAATAATAGCAATAATAATAATAATAATAATAATAATAATAATAATAACAATGTTGTGCCCTGTCTGGCATCGTAAGGAGATGTTGCAACCCAGAGCAGGAAACAAGACCCTAAGATAACAATCCACCACACTTCACTGTGGGAAAAACAATCCCTTTTTATTGATGAAAAATGGTTACAAAATAGAGGAAAATGCAAAATCAAAAAGCCACAGTAAAAACCAGCAATCACAAATATCCATGAACTAGATCAAAAACCAAAAGCAACACTGTAAAATCCTGGAACCTGTTAGCAATCCACTAACCGTACTTGGAGCACTAGAAGCCTCTTGGGATGAAGGCCACGGGAAATGAGAGATCTGCCAAGGTAATGCCTCAGTCTAAAACGATGCCTGATCTAAAGAGTCAACCCGGCGAGAGGCACTTAAAGCCGGGGAAACTGTTTTGTGACACGCCTCCAGGCTTTGAAGCCCTTGTTTCTTTTACTTTTAATCTGCTTGACCTTCGCAGACTCTGCGATTCACTCCTGTTTCTCCAAATCTGTCCTCTTCTATCCTCATTAAGGATCCCAGGTGTTAGCTTCTCTGGAGAGCTATCACCGTTTGACCCTGAAACATTCTCAGGAGATTGTGTACTTTCACTTTCCAACCCTTCCAAACCTGCAGGAGTTTCTTCTACACTGACCTCAGAATCAACATTTTCATTAGCATCAGGAGCATCAGAAAATACATTTTCTGTAGCATCAGGAAATACAATCACAGAAGCAGGTTCAGGTTCAGGTTCACACCCAGGCTGAACCCCAATGGGAGAGGTGGATAAAAAATACATAATAGCGATAAGCCATAACTATATTATTATTATTATTATTATTATTATTATTATTATTATTATTATTATATTTTAACTATGTGGTGCCCCACCTGGAGTCGTAAGGAAGGCAGGGTAATAAATACATAATAGCAACAACAATAATTTTAACAATGTTGTGCCTTGCTTGGAGCCATAACATCATCATCATCATCATCATCATATTTTAACTATGTAGTGTCCCACCTGGAGTCATGGGTAATAAACACACAACAACAGCAACAGCAACAACAACATTGGAGAGCCCTTCCTTGGTCAACCCAGCATCCAGAGAGGGAGGAGGACTCACCCGGACGCTCTCCTTGGTCATCCGTATCCGGTTCAGCCGAGTCTCCCACTCCTGCTTCGGCCGAATGGTCTCCAGCGTTGGTGGCGCCGACCTGACCCACAAGGGGAAAGGAGATGGTCAAACTGAGGCCCTCCAAGCTTTTTGGATTTCAACTCCCACAATTCCTAACATCCTGCTGGCTGTTAGGAATTGTGGAAGTTGCAGTCCAAAACACCTGGAAGGCCTGAACCCCGCCCCCTTTTTGCACCCCTCTCACTTGAGGTAGGTGAGGTGCAGCTCCGCTTCTTTCTCGGCCTCTTCCAGCTTCAGCACCAGCAGCTCCTTCCGGCTCTCCAGGGACAGGATCTGGGAAGGAGGGCAGTGACAAGATGCAATTCGTATGTGCCCCAAGATGTAATGCATATGCACTCCCAAGATGCAATACATATGCACTTCCAATATGCAATGCATGTGTACCCTAATATGTGCCCAAAGATGCAATGCCTATGTACCCCAAGAGGCAATGCAAGTGCTCTCCCAATATGCAATGCATGCATGCCCAAGATGTGATGCATACACACCCCAAGATGCAACGCATATGCACTCCCAAGATGCAATACATATGCACTTCTAATATGCAATACATGTGTACCCTAATATGCAATGTGTATGTGTCCCAAGATGCAATGCATATGCACTCCAATATGCAATGCATGCATGCCCAAGATGTAATGCATACGCACCCCAAGAGGCAATGCATATGCACTCTCAATATACAATGCATGTGTACCCTCCTATGCAATGCATTCATATCCAAGATGCAATTCATAGGCACCCCAATATGCAGTGCATATACACCCCAAGATGCAATGCATATGCACACCCAATATGCAATGCATGTGTGTCCCCATATGCAATGCACATGCGCCCCAAGATACAATAGCTATGCACCACAATATGCAATGCCTAGGCACCCCAATAAGCAACGCATACGCATTCCAATTTATAACGCATATGCACTCCAATACGCAATGCATATGCACCCCAAGATGCAATGAATGTGCAATCCCCGCTCCCCGCAATGTCCACCAGTGTGCAGCCCACCTCTGCCTTCCAGGCCCGTTCCGTCTCCTCCAGGACAGACTGGTTGACCTCATTGTGCTGGTTCTTCAGCTTGTCCAGTTCTTGCTCCCACACCTCCCTGGGCAGCCAAGAAGAGCAAGAGTTAGGCATCAGCCCCACTTAAAGGACATGCAAAACCTTATCATTATTATACAGGCAAATATATAATAATATAATAAGCCATCATATAATAATATATTTTGTAATTAATATATAATGATATTATTATTCATATATATATATATATATATCCATAATACAATAACATAGTAATATATTATGTAATTAATATGTAATTATATAGTAATATATATATATACACACACACACACACACACTTGCCGTCCCCTGCCACACGTTGCTGTTGCCCAGTGTGTGTATATGTGTTTTGTGTGTGTATATGCGGTTTTCCACATGCATTGCAATAGATATTTTTTATTTTTTTGCTTTTTAAGTCTCTTCTGCTGTGTTTTCCAGTGTTTTTATGAGTGATGGTCACTCATTGGTCTGATATGTATATTGTGTCCAAATTTGGTGTCAATTTGTCCAGTGGTTTTTGGGTTATGTTAATCCCACAAACTAACATGACATTTTTATTTCTATATTATTTCTATAGATATAATTATTATAATTATTATATAATTATTTATTTATATAGATATAATTATAATAATTATTATAATAATAATTATTATTATTATTATTGCATCCCGTTGCTATTTCGAAAGGAGCTGACGGCAATAAACTGATGCAAGGCTTACTTTTCCTCTGACTGCTCCGCAATAAGAGAGACGATCTTGCTCTCCTTCTCCTCCTGTTCTTTCAGCAGCCTGTTGCGGGAAAAGAAAGAGCGGGACCACCGAGTAGGAAGGCAGGCCACTGCCCTTTGGGAAGCACCCCAAACCCTGCAGAGAGACCCACCCCCACCCCGTGTCTCCCCCAGCCAAATACCTCCTGCCTTTCTCACAGAGCTTCTCGATTTCCGCCTTGAGGTCTTGCTCCTTTTGCAGAAACTCCTTCTTCTCCTTCTCCATCTTCTTCTTGGTCTCTTCCCGTTTCACCGTCACGTCTTGGATGGCTTTCAGGATCTCCTGATGGGAAGGAAGGACTTATAGGTTGCACCACGTCACACGGTTTTTGTTCCTGGGGTATCAATGCCATTATTGCCTAATTGGTTCTCTCCTAAAGACTTGGGGAAAGTTGATGACACAGCACAAACTTTGTCATGCTGCAGCAGAACATTATATTATACTACATTAAATTATATTTATTATATTTATTACTGTTATATTTATTATTATTAAATTTATTATTGTTCTAATTATTATTACTAGCTGTACCCACCACGAGTTATGTGGCCAACCTTCCCTCCCACTTTCTCTTATTTCCCTCCTTCCTTTGCTCCCTCTTTCCTTCCTTCCCTTTTTTCTTTCCTTCTTTCCTTCCTTCACTTTTTCTTTATCTTCCTCTTTCTTTCCTTTCTTCTTTCTCTACCTCTTCCCTTCCTTCCCTTTTTTCCTTCCTTCTCCATTTCTTTCCTTTCTTCCTCCCTTTTCCTTTTCCTTCATCTTTCTCTCCTTTCTTCCTTCTCTACCTCTTTCCTTCCTTCCTTCGCTCTTTGCTTCCATCCTTCCTTCTCTCTTTCCTTCCCTCCCTCTTTCTCTCCTTCTTTCCTTCCTTCCTTCGCTCACTTTTTCTTCCTTCCCTTTTTTCCTTCCTTCTCCATTCCTTTCCTTTTCTCCCCCCTTTTTATTTTCCTTCCCTTTCTCTCCTTTCTTCCTTCTCTACCTCTTCCTTCCTTCCTTCGCATTTTGCTTCCATCCTTACTTCTCTCTTTCCTTCTCTCCCTCTTTCTCTCCATTTTTCTTTACTTCCTTCGCTCCCTCTCCTTCCTTCCCTTTTTTCTTTCCTTCTCTATTTCTTTCCTTTCTTCCTCCCTTTTTCTTTTCCTTCCCTTTCTCTCCTTTCTTCCTTCTCTACCTCTTTCCTTCCTTCACTTTTTGCTTCCATGCTTCTTTCTCTCTTTCTTTCTTTCCCTCCCTCCCTCTTGCTCTTTCTTTCTTTCCTTCCTTCTTTCCCTCTCTCTTTCTTTATTTCTCTTTCTTTCCCTCTCTTTTTTTCTTTCTTTCTCTCACTGTTTCTTTCTCTCTCTCTCTTTCCCTCTTTCCTTTCTTTCTTCTTTCTCTCTTTCTTTCCCTCTCTCTTTTTTCTTCCTCTCTCTCTCTCTTTCATTGTTTCTTTCTCTCTTTCTTCCTTTCCCTTTCTCCCCTTCCTTCCCTTCCTCTTCCTTCCCTTTTTTCTGTATCGTCATTTAGCTTTTTGGGTTTTTAAAGTCCTTTCCACTGTTTTTGTGTGTGGGGAGAGTTATGAGTGATGGTCACTTGTTGGTCTGTTAGGGGTATAGTGTCCAAATTTCGTGTCAATTCATCCAGTGGTTTTTGAGTTATGTTAATCCCACAAACGAACATTACAATTTTATTTATATTTATTATTATTATTATTATTATTATTATTATTATTATTATTATTGTCAATGGTTATTTCTTAATTATGCCTACTTCTCTGATCCCAATTGTACCTCGTCTGTTTTATACCTTGTTAGCTGCTTTGCACCCCAGATAGGGGAGAAAAGCAGGAGATAAATAAACAAACAAATAAACAAACCAATAATAACGCCAGCCGTCCTACCTGGTGGCTCTTCATCTCCTCGGCGCGGCGCTGCTGGAGCTGCTTGAGGCGCACTTGGAGCTGGTTCTCCGCCTGGCGCTGCTTGTCCAGCACCTCCTGGTAGCGCTCCTTCAGCGCCCAGCGCTCCGACATCAGCTTGTCCTAAGGGAAAAGAGACCGGCCTCCAAAGGGATCTCTAAAGGGCATCCAGACCAGCCCCCTTCTGACACTATGCAGGAAAAGCACCATCAAAGCCCCCAGCCTTCATAATAATAATAATAATAATAATAATAATAATAATAATAATAATAATAATAGAGTCGGAAGGAACCTCTAAATGCCATTCAGCACAACCCCGAGCAGGAAAAGCACCATACAAGCCCTCTTGACAGATGGCCATCCAGGCTCAATAATAATGATAATAATAATAATAATAATAATAATAATAATAATAATAATAGTAATAGAATCCTAGAGTTGGAAGAGACTCCTAAAGGTCATCCAGTCCAACCCCCTACTGCTTCCATGCAGGAAAAGCACCATCAAAGCACTCCTAACAGAGAACCATCCAGACTCAATAACCACAACAACAACATCCATGACTACCAACCCACCACCTCCCCTACGTTGTGGAAGATAGGAAAGAGAAGGGGAAGGATGTTGTTTATTTTCACTGTTAATTTTTGCTGTATACACCAATATGCAAAAAATAAAAAAATTAAATAAAAAAAATAACAACAACAATAATAATAATAGAATTGGAAGGGACCTCTAAAGGCCATTCAGCCCAACCGTGAACAGGAAAAGCACCATTCAAGTCTCCCCCTCCCAATAGTGGCCATCCAGGCTCAATAATAATAATAATAATAATAATAATAATAATAATAATAATAATAATAATAATATAGTCGGAAGGGACTTTTAATGGCAATTCAGCCCAACCCTGAGCAGGAAAAGCACCATCCAAGCCCCCTCAACAGATAGCCATCCAGGCTCAATAATTATTTATTTATTTATTTATTTGGTGCATTTGTTGACCGCCGCTCTCAGCCCTGGGGCGACTCGCGGCGGTGTACAACATATAAAACCATTTACAATAGAACACAAACAGAGAATCACATATCAAAATACACAATAATCTAAATTACACTAAATAATCCGCTCCGTTCCATCATCGAATCGTAACCAATCTCGTAATCCATTTCGTTCCGGTTGTCATTACCAATTAGTATAGCACTCAGTTAAATGCCTTCTCGAATAGCCAGGTCTTTAAGCTCTTACGGAAGGACATAAGGGAGGGCGCCTGTCTAATGTCAGCAGGGAGAGCGTTCCACAGCCGGGGGGCCACCACTGAGAAGGCCCTCTCTCTCGTCCCCGCCAGACGTGCCTGTGAGGCAGGCGGGATCGAGAGAAGGGCCTCCCCAGATGATCTCAAGGCCCTCGTGGGCTCATAGGCCGAGATGCGGTCTGAAAGGTATTTTGGGCCGGAACCGTTTAGGGCTTTGTAGGATAACACCAGCACCTTGAATTGGGCCCGGTAGCAAATCGGCAGCCAGTGGAGCTGGGCCAACAAGGGCGTTGTATGCTCCCTGTATCCCGCTCCAGTTAGTAACATGGCTGCCGCACGCTGAACCAGCTGAAGCTCCCCCAACAGATGGCCATCCAGCCACAGATATCATAAACAGACAAGACTGTGAGATAATAATAATAATAATAATAATAATAATTGAATCCTAGAGTTGGAAGAGACTCCTAAAGGTCATCCAGTCCAACCCCCTTCTGCTTCCACGCAGGAAAAGCACCATCCAAGCCCCCTCAACAGATAGCCATCCAGACTCAGTAATAGTAATAGTAATAATGATAATAGAGTCAGAAAGGACCTCTAAAGGCCATTCAGTCCAACCCTGAGCAGGAAAAGCACCTTCCAAGCGCCCTGACAGAAGACCATCCAGGCTCAATAATAATGATAATAATAATAATAATAATAATAATAATAATAATAATAATAGAATCCTAGAGTTGGAAGAGACTCCTAAAGGTCATCCAGTCCAACCCCGTTCTGCTTCCATGCAGGAAAAGCACTATCAAAGCACCCCTAACACAGAGCCATCCAGACTCAATAATAACAACAACAACAACAACAACAGAGTTGGAAGGGACCTCGAAAGGCCATTCTGCCTAAGCATCATTCAAGCCTCCCACTCCCAATAGATGGCCATCCAGGCTCAATAATAATAATAGAATCCTAGAGTTGGAAGAGTTTCCTACAGGTCATCCAGTCCAACCTCCTTCTGCTTCCATGGTAGAAAAGCACTATCAAAGCATCCCTAACAGAGAGCCATTCAGACTCAATAATAATAATAATAATAATAATAATAATAATAATAATAATAGAATTCTAGAGTTAAAAGGACCTCTAAAAGACATCCAGTCAAACCAACAACAACAATAAAGTTGGAAAGGACCCTCAAAGGCCATCCAGTCCAACCCCCTTCTGGCTTTATGCAGGAAAAGCACAGTCAAAAGCCCTCCAATAGAGGGCCATCCAACTTCAATAACAACAACAATAACACCAACTAAAGAGTTGGAAGAGAACCTCAAAAGCCACCCAGCCCTGCCATTATTACTTGGCCCAAAAGAGAAGTGCATTACAGTGGCAGTCTGCTGAGAATTCTTTCTTCAAAACACAAAGCAACCAAAATGAAAACTTGGGGCTGTGCCTGTAGTACAGAATGGCCCCTCCTTGGCTTTAACCTGCCTTGGAGCCCTGGGAAGCTGCAAAGAGTCCTGGGGAGTTTTGCAAGGTCTTACCAGGTCCTTTTCCACGTCTTGGTCCGTGTTCACTTCCAAGTCAGCTGTCTTGAGGTCTGTCTGCAAAGCAAAGCGGAAAAGAAAGGTCTAAGAAAGGCCTTGGAAAGCCACCAAGACTTAGCCGACTATATGCTGCCGGGTTAGATTACTGAGAGGAGAATAAATATAATAATAATAATAATAATAATAATAATAATAATAATAATAATAATAATAGATGCATAGCAACTTTGAGTCTCCTTCAGGAGAAATAAAGCAGGGTATAAATAATAATAATAATAATAATAATAATAATAATAATAATAATAGATGCATAGCCACTTTGAGTCTCCTTTGGGAGAGATAAAGAAGGGTATAAATATAATAATAATAATAATAATAATAATAATAATAATAATAATAGATGCAGAGCCACTTTGAGTCTCCTTTGGGAGAGATAAAGCAGGGTATAAATAAATATAATAATAATAATAATAATAATAATAGATGCATAGCCACTTCGAGTCTCCTTCAGGAGAGATAAAGCAGGGTATAAATGAATATAATAATAATAATAATAATAATAATAATAAATGCATAGCCACTTTGAGTCTCCTTTGGGAGAGATAAAGCAGGGTATAAATAAATATAATAATAATAATAAGAAGAAGAATAAGAATAAGAATAAGAATAAGAATAGATGCATAGCCACTTTGAGTCTCCTTCAGGAGAGATAAAGCAGGGTATAAATAAATATAATAATAAATAATAATAATAATAATAATAATAATAATAATAATAGATGCATAGCCACTTTGAGTCTCCTTTGGGAGAGATAAAGCAGGGTATAAATAAATATAATAATAATAGTAATAATAATAATAATAGATGCATAGCCACTTTGAGTCTCCTTTGGGAGAGATAAAGCAGGGTATAAATAAATATAATAATAATAGTAATAATAATAATAATAGATGCATAGCCACTTTGAGTCTCCTTTGGGAGAGATAAAGCAGGGTATAAATAAATATAATTAATAATAATAATAATAATAATAATAATAATAGAAATCCCTTCCAACACATGAAAACACACAAAGACAATGTTCCCCCATTCAAAGGTGACCTCGTGGGAGTTGTCTCTGACCTGGACAGCGATGTTTTGGGGAGGGTTTGGGGGGTCCCGCTCGGTCAGGGTATCCTCCAGGTCGGGGCAGCCATTCTGGCGCTTGTGGTGCTGCGCCATCAAGACCCCCAGCTGCTCCGAGGAGCAACTGAGGGGGTCTCCAGTCTCGGAGGAAGAGGAAGAGGAGGAGGAAGAGGAAGGGGGCTCCCCTGGCTCTCCTACGACATCATCCCCGTCCGGAGGGGGTTCCTCCTCACTCGGTGCGCCCGCAACGAGGGGCTCCTCAGTGGGCTCCGGGGGCGAGACCCTTTCTGCCTCGGCCTCTTCTGGGGAGTCTTCTCCTTGCTGCGCTTCAGGGGTCTCGCCCGTCTCTCCGGCGGGGGCTGCCATCGCCTGCCCATCATCCTCGGGAACCGCAAGGGCGCTTGTGCTGTTCCGGAAAGAAGAGAAGAAAGCCTGTCTCAACCCATTGCAACTTTCACAAAATAATAATAATAATAATAATAATAATAATAATAATAATAATAATAGCAATACATTTTATTTGTACCCTGCCCCATCTACCTAAAGGGACTCTGAGCGGCTTACATCAAGGATCAAAGTAAACATCAGAACAACTTATTGTCGAAGGCTTTCATGGCTGGAATCACTAGGTTCTTGTGGGTTTTTTCGGGCTATAGGGCCATGTTCTAGAGGCATTTCTCCTGACGTTTCGCCTGCATCTATGGCAAGCATCCTCAGAGGTAGTGAGGTCTGTTGGAAGTAGGAAAATGGGTTTATATATCTGTGGAATGGCTGGGGTGGGGCAAGGAGCTCTTCCCTGCTGCAGCTAGGTGTGAATGTTTCAACTGATCACCTTCATTAGCATTTGAAGGCCTGCCTGAGCCTGGGAAAACCTTTTGTTGAGAGGTGTTAAGATGTGCCTGGTTGTTTCTCAACTGGGCCCTCCAGGCCAATGGAGACTCCACCTCAGACATCAGAAGAGCTGCAAGACCAAGAACAAGCCACGAGAGTCAAGATGAAGATCCACCCAGAGGAAAAGTGTTCCTGCCATACATCAAGGGAACCACTGACCGCATAGGGAAGCTGATGAGGAAACACAACATACAAACAATCTACAGACCCACCAAGAAAATCCAACAAATGCTACGTTCAGCAAAGGACAAGAGGGATCCTCTCACCTGCAGGAGTCTACCGTGTACCATGCAGCTGTGGACAAGTCTACATAGGGACCACCAAACGCAGCATTGCCCAGACACGCATCAAGGAACATGAAAGGCACTGCAGACTAAGTCAACCAGAGAAGTCAGCCATAGCAGAGCACCTGAGGAACTAGCCTGGACACAGCATATTATTTGAGAATACAGAAATGCTGGACCACTCCAACAACCACCATGTCGGACTACACAGAAAAGCCATTGAAATCCACAAGAAGCATGTGGACAATCTCAACAGAAAGGAGGAGACCAAGAAAAAGAACAAAATCTGGCTACCAGTATTAAAAAGCTCTAAAATTACAACAGCAAAACAGCAGAGAGGAAACAACCAGGCACATCTTAACACCTCTCAACAAAAGATTTTCCCAGGCTCAGCCAGGCCTTCAAATGCTAATGAAGGTGGTCAGCTGAAACATTCACACCTAGCTCCAGCAGGGAAGAGCTCTTTGCCCCACCCCAGCCATTCCACAGATATATAAACCCACTTTCCTAGTTCCAACAGACCTCACTACCTCTGAGGATGCTTGCCATAGATGCAGGCGAAACGTCAGGAGAAATGCCTCTAGAACATGGCCCTATAGCCTGAAAAAACCCACAAGAATCAGAACAACTGTTTTCAAAGTAAGTGTTTCAGAAAGAAGAGAAGAAAGAGAGGCGATATCTATCTAATTCTCTATCTACCTTTGAGTTTTGGGTTGCATAGGGAAGGGTTGAACAGCCCTGTGGGGTTTCCTTTGCTGTTTGTGCCCCTTTTCAGAAGACTTCCCCTTCCTTTCTGTCCTGGTGAGAATGGGATTTTGGAACATTTGGAAATTATTATTATTATTATTATTATTATTATTATTATTATTATCTTTATTATGTTTATTTATACCCCTGCTTTATCTTCCCCAAAGGGGACTCAAAGCGGCTTAACATAACAGCATCAGAATAACATTTAAATTATTATTATTTATTTATTCCTGAAGGAGACTCAAAGCAGCTATGTATCTATCTATCTATCTATCTATCTATCTATCTATCTATTATTATTATTATTATTATTATTATTATTATTATTATTATATTTTATAACCCACTTTATATCTCCAGAATGAGACTCAAAGCAGCTATGTATCTATTATTATTATTATTATTATTATTATTATATTTTTATAACCCACTTTGTATCTCCAGAATGAGACTCAAAGCAGCTATGTATCTATTATTATTATTATTATTATTATTATTTATACCCCACTTTATCTCTCCCAAAGGAGACTCAAAGCAGCTATGTATCTATTATTATTATTATTATTATTATTATTATTATTATTATTATTATTATAACCCACTTTATATCTCCAGAATGAGACTCAAAGCAGCTATGTATCCATTATTATTATTATTATTATTATTATTATTATTATTATTATTATTATTATATTTTTATAACCCACTTTGTATCTCCAGAATGAGACTCAAAGCAGCTATGTATCTATTATTATTATTATTATTATTATTGAAACAAAAGCACAGTATGTCACAGCAAACGAGATCTATATGCTGGATTTCGTATCACTAAATCACAAGTCGAACACTTCCCAAGCGTCTAGGACTGTGTCATGTATTATTATTATTATTATTATTATTATTATTATTATTATTATTATTATTTGTATCCTGTTTTATCTCTCCCAAAGGAAACTCAAAGCAGCTGAACGTAACTATTTCTTTATACCCTGCTTGATCTCTCCCGAAGGAGATTCAAAGCAGCTTAACATAATAGTAATAATAATAATAATAATTTATATCTCACTTTATCTCTCCTGAACGAGACTCAAAGCAGCTTAACATAATAATAATACAATAATAATAATAATAATAATAATAATTTATATCTCTCTATCTCTACTGAACGAGACTCAAAGCAGCTTAACATAATAATAATAATAATACAACAATAATAATTTATATCTCACTTTATTGCTCCCGAATGAGACTCAAAACAGCTTAACATAATAATAATACAATAATAATAATAATAATTTATATCTCACTTTATCGCTCCTGAATGAGACTCAAAGCAGCTTAACATAATAATAATACAATAATAATAATAATAATAATAATAATTTATATCTCTCTTTATCTCTACTGAACGAGACTCAAAGCAGCTTAACATAATAATAATAATAATAATACAACAATAATAATTTATATCTCACTTTATCGCTCCTGAATGAGACTCAAAGCAGCTTAACATAATAATAATAATAATAATAATAATACAACAATAATAATTTATATCTCACTTTATCGCTCCTGAATGAGACTCAAAGCAGCTTAACATAATAATAATACAATAATAATAATAATAATAATAATAATTTATATCTCTCTTTATCTCTACTGAACGAGACTCAAAGCAGCTTAACATAATAATAATAATAATAATAATAATAATAATACAACAATAATAATTTATATCTCACTTTATTGCTCCCGAATGAGACTCAAAACAGCTTAACATAATAATAATACAATGATAATAATAATAATTTATATCTCACTTTATCGCTCCTGAATGAGACTCAAAGCAGCTTAACATAATAATAATACAATAATAATAATAATAATAATAATAATTTATATCTCTCTTTATCTCTACTGAACGAGACTCAAAGCAGCTTAACATAATAATAATAATACAACAATAATAATTTATATCTCACTTTATTGCTCCCGAATGAGACTCAAAGCAGCTTAACATAATAATAATAATAATAATAATACAACAATAATAATTTATATCTCACTTTATTGCTCCCGAATGAGACTCAAAGCAGCTTAACATAATAATAATAATAATAATAATACAACAATAATAATTTATATCTCACTTTATCGCTCCTGAATGAGACTCAAAGCAGCTTAACATAATAATAATAATACAACAATAATAATTTATATCTCACTTTATTGCTCCCGAATGAGACTCAAAGCAGCTTAACATAATAATAATAATAATAATAATACAACAATAATAATTTATATCTCACTTTATTGCTCCCGAATGAGACTCAAAGCAGCTTAACATAATAATAATAATAATAATAATACAACAATAATAATTTATATCTCACTTTATTGCTCCCGAATGAGACTCAAAGCAGCTTAACATAATAATAATAATAATAATAATACAACAATAATAATTTATATCTCACTTTATTGCTCCCGAATGAGACTCAAAGCAGCTTAACATAATAATAATACAATAATATTATAATAATAATAATTTATACCTCACTTTATCGCGAGACTCAAAGCAGCTTAACGTAATAATAATACAATAATAATAATAATTTATATCTCACTTTATTTCTCCCAAACGAGATTCAAAGCAGCTTAACATAATAATAATAATAATAATTATTATTATTATTATTATTACTATTATTATTATTTATATCTTGCTTGATCTCTCCCGAACGAGACTCAAAGCAACTTAACATTATTATTATTATTATTAATATTAATATCCCATTTTATCTCTCCCAAAGGAGACTCAAAGCAGCTGAACATAACTATTTATTTGTACCCTGCTTGATTGCTCCCAAAGGAGATTCAAAGCAACTTAACATAATAATAATTGTCAGTATTATAATTATAATCATTATTATTTGTTCCCCACTTTGTCTTTCCCAAAGGAGACTCAAAGCGGCTTAACACAATAATAATACAATAATTATTATTATTTATATCCCGCTTGATCTCTCCCGAACGAGACTCAAAGCAGCTTACCACAATAACAACAACAACAATAACAATTTATACCCTGCTTTCGCTTTTTTTTTTTTTTTGCACTTGACATTGCGACGTTCCTGCGAGGAATCCCCGTCTTCCCAAATCAATAACTAGATCCCACCTGAGAGGCAAGCTGTCGGGGTCCGGGAGGGCGGGGGGAGGGCTCTGCGCCACCGCTACTTCCTCCTCTTCTTCCTCTTCCTCTTCCTCCTTGTTCTGCTCCGAAGCCATCTGCAAAGACAGCAGCCCAATGGTCAGTGAATGGCAGAGTCAGCCACTCCAAGCATGGAAGGAAGGATTGTTTGATTACAATGCTATCAGAAGGAAGGCCTCCAACTCAAGGACCCATCATCCCTGCAATGTACTGCAACGTGAGATATACGGCACATACAGGCAGGGGATGGTGGGACTTGCAGTCCTCAGTTTAATAGGGAAGCACCCCCCAAATCAGAAGGAAGGCCTCTCACGCAAATGCCCATCATCCTTGCAATAGGGTTGCAACTTGAGCTGTCTGATACACACAGCCATCGCATGATGGGAGTTGCAGTCCTCTGTCTAAAAGGGACACATACCCCACTCGAAGGCCCATCATCCTTGCAATAGGCTTGCAACGTGAGCTGCCTGATACATACAGCCAGGGAATGATGGGAGTTGCAGTCCTCTGTCTAAAAGGGACACATACCCCACTCAAAGGCCCATCATCCTTGCAATAGGCTTGCAATGTGAGCTGCCTGATATACACAGCCAAGGTATACACAAGGTATACCCTGATATACACAGCCAAGGCATGATGTCCCATCTAAAAGGGACACATCCCCACACTCAAAGGCCCATCATCCTTGAACTACTGAGCTGCATGAAAGTAGGGCACAGCCACCGGATGATGGGAATTGTAGTTCTTCATCTAGAGGGTCATCAGCCACACTCAAAGGCCCATAATCCTTGCACTATGGTTGCAACGTGAGCTGCATGATACACACAGCCAGGGGATGATGGGAGGTGTAGTCCTCAGTCCAAAAGGGAAGCACCCCCACCACTCAAAGGCCCATCGTCCTTGCTCTATAGTTGCAACATGAACTACATGATGGTTACAGGCAGGGGGTAATGGGAGTTGCAGTTTTCAGTCTAAAAGGGAAGCACCCTCCACACTCAAAGGCCCATCATCCTTGCACTACTGAGCTGCATGAGAGTAGGGCACAGCCACCGGGTGATGGGAGTTGCAGTCCTCCGACTAAAGGGGTAGCACCCCCCACTCAAAGGCCCATCATCCTTGCAATATGGCTGCAACGTGAACTGCATGATAGATGCAGCCAGGGGATGGTGGGAGGTGTAGTCCTCAGTCTAAAAGGAAAGCACCCCCACCACTCAAAGGCCCATCATCCTTGCTCTATAGCTGCAACATGAACTACATGATGGTTACAGGCAGGGGGTAATGGGAGTTGCAGTTTTCAGTCTAAAAGGGAAGCACCCTCCACACTCAAAGGCCCATCATCCTTGCACTACTGAGCTGCATGAGAGTAGGGCACAGCCACCGGGTGATGGGAGTTGCAGTCCTCCGACTAAAGGGGTAGCACCCCCCACTCAAAGGCCCATCATCCTTGCAATATGGCTGCAACGTGAACTGCATGATAGATGCAGCCAGGGGATGGTGGGAGGTGTAGTCCTCAGTCTAAAAGGAAAGCACCCCCACCACTCAAAGGCCCATCATCCTTGCTCTATAGCTGCAACATGAACTACATGATGGTTACAGGCAGGGGGTAATGGGAGTTGCAGTTTTCAGTCTAAAAGGGAAGCACCCCTCCACACACACACACACACTCAAAGGCCCATTGTCCTTTTACTACTGAGTTGCATGATAGTAGGGCACAGCCACAGGGCGATGGGAGTTACAGTTGTCAGTCAAAAAGGAAAGCACCCTCCCCCCACCCAAAAAAAAGAACAACATCAGAAGGAAGACCTCCTACTCAAAGACCTATCATCCTTGCTCTTTAGTCGCCGCATGAACTACATGAGGGGCAGGGAGTGATGGGAGTTGTAGTCCTCAGACTAAAAGGGAACAAACACACACACACACACACACACTCCCCAAATCAGAAAAAAGGCCTCCCACTCAAAGGCCCATCATCCTTGCACTATAGCTGAAACGTGAGCCAAATGATGCACACAGGCAGGGGGTGATGGGAGTTGTAGTCCTCAGTCTGAAGGGGAAGCAAATCTGAAAGAAGGCCTCCCACTCACAGGCCCATCATCCTTGCACTATAGCTGCAATGTGAGTTGCATGATAGCTAGTAGAGGCACGGGCAGGGAGTGATGGGAGTTGTAGTCCTCAAGAATAAAAGGGCAGCACCTTCCCTCCCCCCCCCCCCCCAAACACACACACACACTCAGAGGCCTCCCCCTTGCGCTACTGAGCTGCAGGAGAGCACAGCCAGGGCATGATGGGAGCTGTAGTCCAACTGCAGTGCCTGGGGATGATGGGAGGTGTAGTCAGCCCTGGAAGGAGAATAATGCAAGGTAAAAAAGGAGGGGAGGGGGTTGCAAGGGGAGGGGGGATGCCTTGAGACTTGCCTGCCTCCTCTCTCTCTCTCTCTCTCTCTCTTTCCTCCTTCCTCTCCTCCTTTCCTTCCTTTTCCTCCTTCTCTCTCTCTCTCTCTCTCTCTCTCTCTCTCTCTCTTTGTGGGCGGGGCCTCAGGAAGGAAGGAGAGGCAGGCAAGGCGGGACCCGTGCCGGACGCCAAGGAGAACCACAGCGCCCCCCAAGACCACGGTCCGCCTGGAAAAGGAAGGAAAGAGGGAAGGAAAGAGAGGAAGGGAGGAAGGAAGAGAGAGAGAGGGATCTCCCAGAAGGTGGGTCCACTGCTGCCTGCTCTGCTCCAGCCCAGACCAGGCACCCCCCCCCCTTTCTGGGGGTCCAAGGGAGGGAGGGGAGGGGGCTCCAGGGCATGTGCAGAGTGCAAAGGAAAACAGGGGGTGGGGAGGGGGTGGGGGGTCCAAGGGAGGGAATAGGGGAGAGGGAGGGGAGGGGGAGGGAGACCCTCTTTGAGGTTGGGGAGGGGGGGAGACTGGGGGGGGGGTCCACAGATTAGGGAAAAGGGGGGAGACCCCGGATGTGACGCTCTCCCTCCTTCCCTCCCTCTCTTTCCCCGAAAGGAGAGAAGGAAGGATGGAGGGAAGGGAAGGGAAGGGAAAGAGAGGAGGAAGGAAGGAAAGAGAGAGAGAGAGAGGAAGGAGGGAGAGGAGGAAAGTGGAAGGAAGGAAAAGGAAGAGGAAAGAGAGGAAGAAGGAAGGAAAGGGAGAAGGAAAGGGAAGAGGGAGACAAAAGGAGGAAGGAAGGAAAGAAAGAGAGGGAAGCAAGAGAGGGAAGCGGGAAAAGGAGGAGTGAGGGAGGAAAGAAGGAAAGATAAAAGAGAGGAAGGAAAGGATGAAAGGAAGAAGGAAGGGAAAGAGGGAGAAAAGGATGAAAGAGGGAGGGAGGGAATGGAAGGAAGGGAAGAGGAAAGAGAGGAAGAAGGAAGGAAAGGGAGAAGGAAAGGGAAGAAGGAGGGAAGGAGACAAAAGGAGGAAGGAAGGAAAGAAAGAGAGGGAAGCAAGAGGGGGAAGCGGGAAAAGGAGGAGTGAGGGAGGAAAGTGGAAGGAAGGAAAGGGAAGAGAAAAGAGAGGAAGAAGGAAGGAAGGAAGAAAAGGGAAGAAAGAGGGAAGAAGACAAAAGGAGTGAAGAGGGAGGGAGGGAAGTGGAAGGAAGGAAAGGGAAGAGGAAAGAGAGGAAGAAGGAAGGAAAGGGAGAAGAAATGGGAAGAAGGAGGCAAGGAGACAAAAGGAGGAAGGAAGGAAGGAAAGAGAAGGGAAGGTAAAAGGAAGGGAAGGAAAGAAAGAAGGGTAGAGAAGAAAGGAAGGAGAGAAGGAGGGAGAAAAATAGGGAGACAAAGGGAAGAGGAGAAGGAAAGAAAGAAAGGGAGAGAAGGAAGGAGGGAGGGAAAGAGAGACGGAGAGAAGGAAAGAAAGAAGGAAGGGAAGGAGGAAAGAGGAGGAAAGGAGGAAGGAAAGAGGAAATGGAGGAGGAAAGGAGAAGGGGAAAGAGAACAAAAAGAGGGAAAGAGAAGGAAGGGAGGTGGAAAGAGAGAAGGGAGGGAAGGATAAAAGAGAGGAGAAAGGAAGGAAAGAGTGAAGAAAAGGAGGAAAGGAGGGGGAAAAGAAAGGATGAATGAAAGAAGGAAAGAGAGGAGGGAGGGAAAGAGAAAAGAAAGGAGAAAGGAGGGAGGAAGGAAAGGAAAGAAGGAAGGAAGGAGAGAAGAAAGGGGGAAAGAAGCAAGAAGGGAAGGGAGGGAGGAAAGGCGAGAGGAAAAAGGGAAGGAAGGAAGAAAGTCAGGAAAGGAGGGAGGAAAGAGAAGGAAGGGACAGAGGAAAGGGAAGAGGGAGGGAAGGAGAAAAGAGAGGGAAGGGAGAAAGGAAAGAGAGAAGGGAGGGAAGGAGGAAGGGTTTGTTTGGGGGATTTTGCAGAGAGAGGTGCGCATTAGATTGGATGGCAGGGGTCTCTCTGGCCTTTCTCCCCTCCCAATAAGACAGGCACTGCATTGGAAAAACAACCCCACCCTGCTCACCCTGGAGGGTGTCTGTTTTGATTATTTCCAGTTGTGGAAACCAATGGGGCCAAACCCTGCCTCCTTCCCCTTGTTTTTCCTGAATGGCGCAGAGGTCTGTTTCCATGAGGGCTGCGCTCGTGATCAGTGTGTCTGTTTGTGTGCAATTGTTTGCTTGTGCCGCCTTTCGGATGAAAACAGGGCCGTTTGTGTTTGTTGTTTGCCCAACGGTGGAAGTTTCCTAGACTTCTCTGTGCTTCTCCAAACTAGAAATCCCATTGGCGTATCCAACCAGTGACGGAGTGTGCATGAATCCCAGGATTGATTTCTCTGTTTTAGGCATCGATTTACACAACAGGCAGTGGTGGCAATAGCCATTGGAAACCAGCCTTGGACACTTCACCTGGCCCAAAATCGTGGCTTCAGAAGAATAGTGTTTTTGTTTATTTAATGCTTAGACCACGGATCTTTCCCATATAGGCCAAATAAATACATATATCACGCATCATCTATATAAATAAAAATGTAGTGTTAATTTGTGGGATTAACGTAACTCAAAAACCACTGGGTGAATGGACACCAAATTTGGACACAAGACACCTCTCAGGCCAACAAGATTCCACCTGAACACGAGGAAGAACTTCCTGACTGTGAGAGCTGTTCAGCAGTGGAACTCTCTGCCCCGGAGTGTGGTGGAGACTCCCTCTTTGGAAGCTTTTAAGCAGAGGCTGGATGGCCATCTGTCAGGGGAGATTTGAATGCAATATTCCGGCTTCTTGGCAGAATGGGGTTGGACTGGATGGCCCAGGAGGTCTCTTCCAACTCTAGGATTCTAGGATTTTATGATCACTCATAAAAACACTGAAAAACTCAACAGAAGGGACTTAAAAAGCCAGAAAAGCAAAAAAAGATGCTACAGCACATGCACAAAAATGACTCCCCCTGCAAAAAACACCCCACACAATCACACAATAGCATATCCACACTCTCTTCCAGACTACAACTCCCAGCATCGCATCCTTTGGAGGGCCAGAGTGAATGAAGACGGCTTCGAAAGGGATCAAGCAAGAGCAACGCCAGCGCTGCACATTGATCCCTTATTGACACGCATTGTGTCGTGTCGGCGTCGTGTAGAGATTGTGTAATGTGAGTGCCGCATTACCTTTGCCCCGAGGAAGGCCTTGTATGCGGTGCTTTATGGTGCCAACTGTTTGTGTATTTTTGGATCCTGATCATGTAATTCCAAGTTTCAAGTTCCTGGATTTTTGGGTCATTGTTCATGTCTTCATGGTTTTTTGTTCTGAATTAGATCATGTTCCTGTTTTCAAGCCCTTGCTATGTCTTTCTCCAATAACACTATAGTAATAACACTATTTATTTATTTAGCAGTTTTGTATCCCGGTCTTCTCACCTCCGTTTGAGGGACTCTGGCCGGTTTCCAACACCAATATTACAGTCATTAAAACATCATATTCTAAATCACACTAAAACATTAAAATAGCAAAATACAATCATATAATTACAGTGGTCAGTCATCATCAAAAATCACATTATTTATATTCCGGCCTATCTCCCCAAGGAGACTCAGGGCGGGTCACAGTACACGTACACGGCAAATATTCAATGTTGTTTGGACAGACAAGGACAGAACAGACAGAAAGGAGGTATGTTGTTTCAACATCCAGCTTTTAGGCGCCTTGGAGGTTGTGCTCAAATCCAGCCACAAAGGGGTGCTGTTGCTCCACCCTCTGTGGTAAAGAGCCACCAGGACTTCCTCCTTCCTTTTGGTCACTGGGCATTTTCTGGTTTTTTTCCTTTATGGTGTCGTAAAATATTTATTTATTTATTTGGTAGTTTATTTGGTTGTATCCCGGTCTTCTCACCTCCATTCGAGGGACTCAGGCGGGTTTCCAACATCAATATTACAGACAGTCATTAAAACATCATATTTCTAAATCACACTAAAATATTAAAATACCTACTCCGCTTGGTACCTAATTTATCTACCAACAGCTCAAGCTGTTGTTGAACTTCTTAGAATAATAGAATCCTAGAATCGTAGAGTTGGAAGAGACCTCATGGGCCATCCAGTCCAACCCCATTCTGCCAAGAAGCAGGAATATTGCATTCAAATCACCCCTGACAGATGGCCATCCAGCCTCTTTTTAAAAGCTTCCAAAGAAGGAACCTCCACCACGCTCCGGGGCAGAGAGTTCCACTGCTGAACGGCTCTCACAGTCAGGAAGTTCTTCCTCATGTTCAGATGGAATCTCCTCTCTTGTAGTTTGAAGCCATTCTTCCATTGCGTCCTAGTCTCCAGGGAAGCAGAAAACAAGCTTGCTCCCTCCTCCTCCCTGTGGCTTCGTCCCACATATTTATACATGGGCATCATATGCTTAGGTAAACAGTGTGCTGGGCTGACTGTCGGGTGCTCACTCCGACTCCAACCCGGGCTTTGAACTGGCAACCTTTTGGTTGGTAGATCTGATTGCTATTGCTGCTGCTGATTTACCAGCTGTGCTAAATCCAAGTAGATTGATTTTCTTTCTTGCAATGGTTTTAAAAGAACTGCCAAGTGGCTGAATCTGTGGGAGTTGTCTCCTGGAATTGCTTCAGTAAATGTGGATTAACTGGTTTTGCTTTTTGGATTTTTGATTGTTCTTTTGAGTCTGCCTTTTTCAATCATTTACTTTATACTTACTAAGCTTTACTTAGTGGATTCTTTTGCCTTGGCGTGGTGCTTGGGCAAAAAGGTTTCCCATGGCTGGGGCGCAACAGTAATATCTTGCATTTGTCCTTGTCGAAATGCAGTGTGTGAGTTTTGGCTCTTTTTCCTCCCATTGCAGCTTTCCTGCCGGATGCCTCCGTGGCGGGGCAAGAAGGCGCCACCATGGGAAGCAGTGCCTCGGCCCACCTTGCCTTGCGTCCACCTCTGCTTGTGCCTGGCGTGGCTGCTGACCGGCCCAGCGGCTTGCGAGGTGGAGCTGCGGCCAGCTACGCGGACAACGCGCCCCACAGACATGACTTGGGCAGTGTGCCTGGAGGACTCTGAGCAGGACTCGGAGGAAGGGCTGGACCGGCGAGCCGAGCAACTGGCCGCAGAAGCCGGCCTGGTCAGCTTGGGCCGCGTGGGGGAACTCCGGGGCCACTACCTGCTGGGCTTCCGGCCAGGCGGACTGGGCCCGGGGCACGACCCTGAGGCCGCCCAGCGTGCCGTGGAGGCAGCCCTGGCACGGCATGGAGGAGTGCGCTGGCACGCAGAGCAACGGCTGCTGAAGCGCTCCAAGCGTGGTCTGGCCTTCAACGACCCCAAGTACCCCCAGCAGTGGCACCTGGTGAGCCTTCCCTACAGCCTCACACTCTACATTTTTACAAAACATCCATTTCCAAAGTGTACATTTCCTGACCCTACACTGGGAGAGAGTCTTGTCATACCACTATTGGGTTGTTGTAGGTTTTTTTCAGGCTATATAGCCATGGTCTAGAGCAGTGTTTCTCAACCTGGGGGTCAGGACCCCTTAGGGGGTCGCGAAGGAGTGTCAGAGGGGTCGCCAAAGACCATCAGAAAACACAGTATTTTCTGATGGCCATGGGGATTCCATGTGGGAAGTTTGAGCCAATTCTGTCGTTGGTGGAGTTCAGAATGTTCTTTGATTATAGTGAACTATAAATCCCAGCAACTACAACTCCCAAAAGTCAAGGTCTATTTTCCCCAGACTCCACCAGTGTTCACATTTGCACATATTGAGTATTTGTGCCAAGTTTGGTCCAGATCCACCATTGCGTGAGTCCACAGTGCTCTCTGGATATAGGTGAACTACAACTCCCAAACTCAAGGTCAATGCCCACCAATCCCTTCCAGTGTTTTCTGTTGGTCATGGGAGTTCTGTGTGCCAACATTGGTTCAATTCCATCATTGGTGGAGTTCAGAATGCTTTTTGATTATAGGTGAACTATAAATTCCAGCAACTACAACTCCCAAATTACAAAATCAGTCCTCCCCACCCCACTAGCATTTACATTTGGGCATATTGGGTATTTGTGCTCAGTTTAGTCCAGTGAATGAAAATATATCCTGCATATTGGATATTTACATTACGATTTATAACAGTAGCAAAATGACAGGTATCAAGTAGCAACAAAAACAATATTATGGTTGGGGGTCACCACAACAAAGGAACTTATTAAGGGGTCATGGCATTAGGAAGGTTGAGAACCATGCTAGAGGCATTCTCTCCTGACTTTTCGCCTGCATCTATGGCAAGCATCCTCAGGTAGTGAGGATCTACCTCTGAGGATGCTTGCCATAGATGCAGGCAAAACGTCAGGAGAGAATGCCTCTAGACCCATGATGGTGAACCTATGACATGCGTGTCAGCACTGACACGCATGGCTATTTTTGATGACACGCAGACATGTGGCCACATACAGAGAAATACACCACATAAGAGCCAATCTAATTCCATCCTTAAATTTGTAAAAAGCTCTACAAATTTAACATATGCACATTTGAGCATTGTTCACTCCAAAACTCAGCATGGATTATACATTTTTCTTATTTAAACTATAAATATTGCAAAATTATGGGTTTTTTTCTTGAAGTGACACTCCATCCAAGTTATGCTTAGGTTTTTGGCAAATTTTGACACACCAAGCTCAAAAAGTTGTCCATCACTGCTCTAGACCATGGCTATATAGCCTGAAAAAAACGTACAACAACCCAGTGATTCCGGCCGTGAAAGCCTTCGACAATACCACTATTGCTATTATTATTATTATTATTATTATTATTACTAGCCGTACCCTGCCATGCATTGTTGTGGCCCAGTCTATATATATGGTTTGTGTGTGTATGTGTGTATATATCTCTATCTAGCTATCTAAATATGCAAACACACATATATACACATATACACAAATAGATAGAAAGATGTATATGGGTGTGTGCATATGTGCATATGTATATTGTGTATATGTGTGTGCTTGTGTATATATGTGTATGGATGCATGTGTATATGTAAATATATGTGTATGTGTGCATGTCTATATGTGTGTGTATGTATGTATCTGTGAAAGTGTATATGTATATATCTGTGTAAGTGTATATGTATATATAGTTTATTTTGGGGGGGATTTAAGTCCGTTCTGTTGGGTTTTTTGGGTGCTTTTAGGGGTGATGTACACTCATTGGCCTGTTAGGTATATTGCGTCCAAGTTTGGTGTCAATTCGTCCAGTGGTTTTTGAGTTCTGTGAATAATACCACAAACAACATTACATTTTTATTTATATAGAATATTATTATTATTATTCTTTCCCAACTGCACACATTATAACATAACTATTGGTACATAAAGCCTGACCTTCAGCGACCCAAAGTACCCCTAGAAGTGGCACCTGATGAGCTTTTCCTTCATTCTCACATTCTATGTTTTTAAAAACAACAAGAACTAGTTCAAAAATACATTCAAAGGTAAAAAGTACAAAAGTATTGTTGAAGGCTTTCATGGCCAGAATCACTGGGTTGTTGTAGGTTTTTTCGGGCTATATGGCCATGTTCTAGAGGCATTCTCTCCTGACGTTTTGCCTGCATCTATGGCAAGCATCCCCACTACCTTTGAGGATGCTTGCCATAGATGCAGGCGAAACGTCAGGAAAGAATGCCTCTAGAATCTAGAGGCATTCTCTCCTGACGTTTCGCCTGCACCTATGGCAAGCATCCCCACTACCTTTGAGGATGCTTGCCATAGATGCAGGCGAAACGTCAGGAGAGAATGCCTCTA
>NW_026847882.1:46240182-46247682 GCF_025583915.1 Anolis sagrei ordinatus | reverse complement strand
CTGGTCGTCATCATCATAAGTGTTCAGCCATTGGGTTGGGGTGAAAAATAGTAATCACAATAATCATAAGCATAGGTGCACAGCCATTTGGTTGGGGTGAATGATAATAATAGTACTAATAGTAATAATAATAATAATAATAATAATAATAATAATAATAGTAATAGTAATAATAGGTGCTAACCCATTGGATTGGGGTTATTTATTTATCGTGTCATCCACAACCAGAACATTGTATTACATTTTTAACAGAACAAAACAAACAAACAGATTAAAAAAAAACACAAATTTTGCAAACTTGGTAGCTGATTAAATGTCCTTTGACCAGTATCTGGCCCTTGGAGTGCCTCTGGTGTTGCCGCAAGAAGGTCCTCCCTTGTGCATCATGTGGCAGGGCTCAGGTTGCATTGCAGCAGGTGGTCAGTGGTTTGCTCTTCTCCACACTCGCATGTCGTGGACTCCATGTTGTGGCCCCATTTCTTAAGATTGGCTCTGCATCTTGTGGTGCCAGAGCACAGTCTGTTCAGCGGCTTCCAAGTCGCCCAGTCTTCTTCTGTGTGCCCAGGGGGGAGTCTCTCATTTGGTATCAGCCATTGGTTGAGGTTCTGGGTTTGAGCCTGCCACTTTTGGACTCTCGCTTGCTGAGGTGTTCCAGCAAGTGTCTCTGTAGATCTTAGAAAACTATTTCTTGATTTAAGTCGTTGACGTGCTGGCTGATACCCAAACAGGGGATGAGCTGGAGATGTCTCTGCCTTGGTCCTTTCACTATTGGCTGCTACTTCCCGGCGGATGTCAAGTGGTGCAATACTGGCTAAGCAGTGTCATTTCTCCAGTGGTGTAGGGCGCAGGCACCCCGTGATAATGCGGCATGTCTCATTAAGAGCCACATCCACTGTTTTAGTGTGGTGAGATGTGTTCCACACTGGGCATGCATACTCAGCAGCAGAGTAGCATAGCGCAAGGGCAGATGTCTTCACTGTATCTGGTTGTGATCCCCAGGTTGTGCCAGTCAGCTTTCGTATGATATTGTTTCTAGCACCCACTTTTTGGATTGGGGTGAATAATAGTATTCACTAGGCCTGGGCAATGCATGGTTCTAAATGATTCTAAATACTTACAAAACTAAAGTTCTGGTGGTGAAAATTTCAGAACTCTAACAAAACTCTCAAAATTTTATTATAAATGACAATTCCTAATTGGTTCTGTCATTAAAAAATCACCAATAATGAAATAATAATTAAATTTTGAAAGTTTTGTTAGAGTTCTGAAATTTTCACCACCAGAACTTTAGCTTTGTAAGTACTTTAGAACCATTTAGAACCACGGATTGTTCCAAGTGTCTTTATCACACTTCTTCCATGTTGGACTCTTTAAGTTTCATGCCTTTTGTTTTGGGACCCTCTCTTTGCAGTTGGGGTCCAGACGATGACGGCAAAACCGTGGACGGGCCTCACCAGCTTGGAAAGGTATCGGTGATCTTGCCTCCATATTTAACCCGAAAAACCAATAATGTTCAGCATAGGCCCTCCAGGTGTTTTGGACTCCAGCTCCCACAATTCCTAACAGCCTACCGGCCCAACTGCTTGACATGACAGTTTCCCCGACAACAGATCTACCCAAAACATTCCCATCCTCGAGAAAAACACTTTCGTTTTCCTGCACAGAAACACCAGGCTCAACCAGAAAGTCCCTGTCCTCATCCTCAGAGGCTTCACAGGCCTCAACACTAGTTGAGCATTGTTATTTGAGGTACTGAATCCAGACAAGACAGAGGTACTCCTGGTCAGTCGTAAGGCCGAACAGGGTATAGGGTTACAGCCTGTGTTGGATGGGGTCCACTCCCCCTGAAGACAATGCAGGTTCGCAGTTTGGGTGTGACCCTGGACTCATCGCTGAGCCTGGAAGCACAGGTTTCGGCAGTGACCAGGGGAGTATTCGCACAGTTAAAACTCGTGCGCCAACTGCGCCCGTACCTTGGGAAGTCTGACTTGGCCACGGTAGTCCACGCTCTGGTTACATCCCGTTTAGACTACTGCAACGCTCTCTACGTGGGGCTGCCTTTGAAGACTGCCCGGAAGCTCCAATTAGTCCAACGTTCGGCGGCCATGATACTAACAGGAGCGGAGCGCAGGGAGCATACAACTCCTCTGCTGCACCAGCTCCACTGGCTGCCGATTTGTTACCGGGCTCAATTCAAAGTGCTGGCGTTGGCCTTTAAAGCCCTAAACGGTTCTGGCCCAACCTACCTATCCGAACGTATCTCGGCCTATCAGCCCACCAGGACCCTAAGATCTTCTGGGGAGGCCCTGCTCTCCATCCCGCCTGCTTCACAGGCACGGCTGGCGGGGACGAGGGGCAGGGCCTTCTCTGTGGTGGCCCCTCGGCTATGGAACGCCCTTCCCATGGAGGTAAGATCAGCCCCCTCGCTGATGGTGTTCCGTAGAAGATTAAAAACCTGGATGTTCGAACAGGCATTTGGTTAATTCGGTGCAATGAATGTAATGATTAAAGGATTGGTAATATGGACGACGAAACTGGATCACGATTTTAGTCAGGAGATGCATTGGATTGTTATTGATGTGCGAATATTGTGTATCATGCTTTTATGGTTTTAAATTGTATACTGTTGATTGTTGTATTTTGTTGTAAACCGCGTTGAGTCGCCGGCTAGGCTGAGAAACAGCGGTATACAAGTATAGCAAATAATAAATAAATAAATAAATAAATAAATATCATTATTAATATCATGATTATTTCCTCCTCCTCCGCAGGCTGCCTTGCAGCATGGGGTGATGGCCGGCCGGCGAGGCTTCGGCAGCATCTTTGTGGTGGCCAGCGGCAACGGAGGGCACCACAACGACAACTGCAACTACGACGGCTATGCCAACTCCATCTACACCGTCACCATCGGTAATCACGGCGTCTGGGGAAGGGCGCTTTCCTCCTTCCCTTGGGATCTGCTGATTATTTTAGGTGCAGCCATTGAGGCGCGGGGCATAATAGTAACCGTCATCATCATCATCATCGTAGGTGCTCAGCTATTGGATGGGGTGAATGATGATGATGATCATCATCATAGGGACTGAGCCATTGGGTGGGATGAATAATAAGAATACAAATAATCAGTTCTCAGTCATTGGGTTGTGTGAAGGATGATAATCATCATAGGTGGTGCACCATTGATTGGGGTGATTATTATTATTATTATTATTACTATTATTATTATTAATGGGTTCTAAGTCATTGGGTGGGGTAAATAGTCATCATCATCATCACCATAATCAGAAATTGTCAACCATTGGGTGGGGTGAGTAATAGTAATAAGAAGAATAGGTGCTAAGCCATTGTAATGGGGATGATGATGTTGGTAATAATAATAATAATAATAATAATAATAATAATAATAATACATCACACAGTCCTAGATGCCTGGGAAGTGTTTGAGTTGTGATTTTGTGATACGAAATCCAGCATATAGATCTGTGACATACTGTGTGTTCTGTGTCAGTAAAATAATATTAAATTAATAATTATTAAATAATAATTATTGTTAATTATTATTATTATAAAAATGGTCCTAGACACTTGGGAGTTGAGTTGAGATTTTGTGATACGAAATCCAGCATATAGATCTCGTTTGCTGTGACATACCGTGCTTTTGTGTCAATAATAATAATAATAATAATGACATACTGATGTCAGTGCTGAAGATTCTGACTGTGTGGGTCAGTGACTGGATTTCAGTTTCCAATTTTCCGTAAAGCTTTAGATCATCCATGTACAGCAAGTGGGAAATTTGGGTGATCCCTCTCCCTCTCCAGGGATCGCAAAGTGATAGTGGTAAACAATAATAACAACAACTTCAGCAACAATTATTTGACTAGTCTGTTGTAGTCATTCAGCATACTGGACTTGGATCCTTGAAGTTCTAGGCATGGGGGGGGGGGGGGGCCATTCCACCAAAGTGAGTTGGACCCCCCTTTCCTTCCCAAATCCACTCCACTGAAGCCCATGCTATGCCTCTTCCTTCCTTCCTTCCTTCCTTCCTTCCTTCCTTCCTTCCTTCCTTCCTTCCTTCTGCAGGAGCCGTGGACGAGATGGGCTTCATGCCTTTCTATGCGGAGGAGTGCGCCTCCATGCTGGCCGTGACCTTCAGCGGCGGGGACAAGCTCATGAGGAGCATCGTGAGTCTCTTCCCTACGTTGCCGTGCTTGAATAAATGTCCTGCTTCTGGTTTGAAAGTGTTGTTTCCTGTTTAATTGTATCCCAGGACTTGACCCTGTTTCCCCTTCTCTTTCTTTCTTTCTTTCTTTCTTTCTTTCTTTCTTTCTTTCTTTCTTTCTTTCTTTCTTTCTTTCTTTCTTTTCTTTCCTTCTTTCTCTCTTTCTCGTTCTTTCTTTCTTTTCCCTTTCTTTCTTTCTTTTTTTCTTTCTCTGTTTCTTTCCCTCTCTCTTCTCTCTCTCTTTCTTTCCCTCTTTCTTTTTTCTTTCTTTCTTTTCTTCCCCTTTCTTTCTTTCTTTCTTTTCTTTCTTCTTTCTTCCTTCTCTTTTCTCTTTCTCTTTCTTCCCCTCTTTCTTTCCCTCTCTCTTTATTTCTTTCCTCTCCCTTCTCTCTCTCTGTTTCTTTCTCTTTTCTTTCTTTTTCTTTTCTTTCTTTCTTTCTTTTCCCTTCATTTCTTTTTTCTTTCTCTTTCTTCCTTCCCTCCCTCCCTTCTCTTCTTCCTTCCTTCCTTCCTTCCTTCTTCCTTCCCTTTCCTTCCTTTTCCTTTCTCTCTTTCTTCCCCTCTTTCTTTCCCTCTCTCTTTATTTCTTTCCCTCTCCCTTCTCTCTCTCTTTCTTTCTTTCTCTTTCTTTCTTTCTTTCTTTTTTTCTTTCCTTTCCTTCCTTCCCTTTCTTTCTTTCTTTCTCTTCTTTTCTTCCTCTCTCTTTTTCTTTCTTTCTTTCCCTTTCTTTCTTTCTTTCTTTCTTTCTTTCTCTCTTTCTTCCTTTCTTCTTTCTCTCTCTCTCTCGCCCTCTCTCTTTCTTTCTCTCTCTTTTTCTCTTTCTTTCTTCTCTTCTTTTTCTCTCTTTCTTTCTCTTTCTTTTCTTTCTTTCTTCTCTCTCTTTTTCTTTCTCTCTTTTTTCCTTTCTTTCTTTTTCTTTTCTCCTCTCTCTTTCTTTTCTTTCTCTCTTTTTCTTTTTCTTCCTTTTTTTTTCCCTTCTTTCTTTCTTTCTCTTCCCCCTTCCCTTTCTCTTCTTTCTTTCTTTCTTTCTTTCTTTCTTTCTTTCTCCCTTTTTCTTTCTTCTTTTTCCTTCTCTCTTCTCTCTTTCTTCTTTCTCTTTTTTTCTCTTTCTTTCTCTCCTTTTTTTCTTTCCCTCTTCTCTTTCTTTCCTTTCTTTTCTTCCTTTCTTTCTTCTTTCTTTCTTTCTTTTCTTTCTTTCTTTCTTTCCCCTTTTCTTCCTCCTTTCTCCTTTCTTCTTTCTTCTCTCTCTCTCTTTCTTCCTTCTCTTTCTCTCTCTTCTTTCCTTCCCCTTCCTTCCTTTTCTTCTTCTTTCCCTCGTTCTTTCTCTCTCTCTTTCTCTCTCTCTCTTTCTCCCTCCAGGCCACCACCGACTGGGACTTGCAGAGGGGCACGGGCTGTACGGAGGGCCACACCGGGACCTCTGCGGCCGCCCCTCTGGCCGCCGGCATGATTGCGCTGATGCTGCAGGTGCGTCCCTGCCTCACCTGGAGGGACGTCCAGCACATCATTGTCTTCACCGCCACCAAGGTGAGACCCCTCCCGCACCTTCAGAGCAACGTTTTGACTTCAAAGCCTATTCCTTTCTATGCCACACTCTCTCAGCCTCAGAGGTCGCCAGGAGTAAATAATAATAATTATTATTATTATTATGATCTCTCCCAATGGGATTGCAATGGGTTGTTGTCACTGGAGGAAGGGCTTGACCGTTGCCTTGAGGCTTGACCCGTCCATTACGGCCTTTGTTTTTGCAGTACGAAGACCACCGGGCCAGCTGGGACACCAACCGTGCCGGGCTTAGCCACAGCCACCAGCACGGGTTCGGCCTCCTCAACGCCTGGAGGCTGGTCAACGCGGCCAAGGTCAGTGATCAGATTGCAGAGCAGGCCTGGGCCAACTTTGGCCCTCCAGGTGTTTTGGACTACAACTCCCACAATTCCTAACAGCCTACCGGCTGTTAGGAATTGTGGGAGTTGAGTCCAAAACACCTGGAGGGCCAAAGTTGGCCCAGGCCTGCTCTGTTCTCTTGGCTCAAGCTCCCCTATTGCAGCTCAGGTGATCTTTACCTGTTCTTTCTGCCCCACAGGTTTGGGAGTCCGTCCCGTACCTGGCCTCCTACGTCAGCCCCGTCTTGAAGGAGGGCCAGGAAGTCCCTTTGGCCCCCAAACACCTGGAAGTCACCTGGAACGGTTTGTGGCTTTAATTTGGGGTCAAGGGGGGGGGGGGCTTCTCTTAAAGGGGTCACATCCAGACTTAGAGCAGCAAGGAAGGGAAGAGAATGATGATGGGTTGATCTGTATTTTTCGGGCTGTGTGGCCATTTTCCAGCAGCATTCTCTCCTGACGTTTCGCCTACATCTGCAGCTAATGGCCCCTTCAGAGGTTGTGCTGGAAATGAAGCAAGTGGAGTGTATATTATATATTATGAGCAAGCTTGAATAATATTGAGTAGCTTTGAAGTTTGCAAAGTCAGTCAGCGAGGGTCTCTGCATATTGGTAGCCTGGCCTCTGTTGCCTGGAGGCACCTTCTGTGGAACTATGTCCAGGGTGGAAGAACCTTTGTTTGTGTGAAGCAAGTGTGAATGTTGCACATTAGCAAGCTTGAGTAGCCTTGAAGCTGCAAAGTCAATCAGTGAGGGTCTCTGCATACAAGTAACCTGGCCTCTGATGCCTGGTGGCACCCTCTGTGGACTGATGTCCAGGGTGGGACGAACAACCTTTTTGGAGGCAAGTGTGACTGTTGTAGTTAGCAAGCTTGAAAAGCACTGAGTAGCTTTGCAGTTGCAAAGTCAATCAGCAAGGGTCTCTGCATAGAGGTAGCCTGGCCTCTGTTGTCTGGAGGCACCCTCTGTGAAACGATGTCTAAGGTGGGAGGAACAACCCTTATCTGTGTGAAGCAAGTGTGAATGTTGCAAATTAGCAAGCTTGAATAGCATTGAGTAGCCTTGAAGCTGCAAAGTCAATCAGTGAAGGTTTCTGCATAGAGGTAGCCTGGCCTCTGCTGCCTGGAGGCACCCTCTGTGGAACTATGTCCAGGGTGGGAGGAAGAACCCTTGTCTGTGTGTGAAGCAAGTGTGAATGTTGCAAATTAGCATGCTTGAATAGCATTGATTAGCTTTGAAATTTGCAAAGTCAATCAGCGAGGGTCTCTGCATAGAGGTAGCCTGGCCTCTGTTGCCTGGAGACACCCTCTGTGGAACTATGTCCAGGGTGGAAGAACCCTTGTTTGTGTGGAGCAAGTATGAATGTTGCACATTAGCAAGCTTGAGTAGCCTTGAAGCT
>NW_026847882.1:46212682-46237682 GCF_025583915.1 Anolis sagrei ordinatus | reverse complement strand
TTCTGTGAACAGATACATATGAAAACGTATTTCAATTTTCAAAAATGAATATTAAATGGTACAGGACAGGGATTAGAACACAAGGCATGAGTTTAAAATTCATAATAATAATAATAATAATAATAATAATAATAATAATAATAATAATAATAATAATAATAGTGTTTCTTTATATTCAGCTTCATCTCCCCGAAGGGGATCAAAACAGCTCAACCTTATAACATTAGTATACAATTAAAATATTACTATATTATTATTATTATTATTATTATTATTATTATTATTATTATTATATTTGTTTATACCCCAAAAGGGTCTCAGAACTGCTTAAAACCAGCCTTTAAAGACAGTTCTTTAGGTGGTTTTCCAATTCCCAAAGCTCATTTAGCAGGATGATGGGAGTTGCGATGTTTCTTTGAAGCCTCCCCGGCCGCCTTGCCTAGATTTCCCGCAAGACTCAACAAGGCCAGGCTCCTGGGATTTTTGCAAGAGGGTTTTGCCTCTCTTTCTTCCCCTAAAAGGCATGCATTCTTTCTCTCCTTTTTTTCTTTCTTTTTTTCCCGGCTTTGCAGCTGGAAAAAAGCCATAAACACAGAAGGTTGGGAAATGCACGCAGCGAGAAAAACCAGGGCCAGTTGGCTTGCATGCCCGTAACCCTTTCACTCTCATTTCACCAAATATATAACAGTATAATAGTATCATAATATTATAATTTTTTTTTCGTGTCAGGAGTGACTTGAGAAATTAATATAATGTGTAGTATATTGTAATAGTATAATAGTATAATAATATAAGAGGACAATAGTATAATATGATATGTATGTCACATCCCGCCTTGACTACTGCAACGCTCTCTACGTGGGGCTGCCCTTAAAGACGGCCCGGAAACTTCAGCTAGTTCAGCGCGCGGCAGCCATTTTACTAACATGCCCTTGCTGTTCCAGCTCCACTGGCTGCCGATTTGCTACCGGGCCCAATTTAAGGTGCTGGTGCTATCCTACAAAGCCCTAAACGGTTCCGGCCCAAAATACCTTTCGGACCGCATCTTGGCCTATGAGCCCACGAGGACCTTGAGATCGTCTGGGGAGGCCCTTCTCTCGATCCCGCCTGCTTCACAGGCACGTCTGGCGGGGACGAGAGAAAGGGCCTTCTCGGTGGTGGCCCCCCGGCTGTGGAACGACCTCCCTGCTGACATCAGACAGGCGCCTTCCCTTCTGTCCTTCCGAAAGAGCCTGAAGACCTGGCTATTTGAGAAGGCATTCAACTGAGCGCTACGGCAACTGGTAATTGACAACTGGAACGGAATACGGATTACGATATTGGTTATGATTCTATGATGTGACGGAGCGGATTATTTAGTGTAACTAGATTATAGTGTATTATTGTTGTATTGATTCCTGTTTTGCCCTTTTTGTAAACTGTTTTTATATGTTGTGCACCGCCGCGAGTCGCCCTAGGGCTGAGAGCGGCGGTCAATAAATGCAGTAAATAAATAAATAATAAATAAATGTAATATATTATAATAATATAATGTGTAATATATTATAATAATATAGTATAATAAAATAATAGCACAATACTATAATAAAGTGTAATATATTATTATAGTATAATAGTATAATTATAATGTGTAACATATAATAATGTAATAATATAATTATATAATGTGTAATATAATAATATAGTATAATAAAATAATATTACAATACTTTAATAATGTGTAATATATTATTATCGTATAATAGTATAATAATATAATGTGTAACGTATTATAATAATGTAATAATATAATAATATAATGTGTAATATATTGTAATAATGTAACTGTATAATAATATAATAGTACAATACTATAATAATATATGTGATATATTATAGTATAATAATAGAATTATAACATGTAATATAAAAATGTAAAAGTAGAATAATATAATGTGTAACATATTATGATAATATAATTATATAATATGTAATATATTATAATAATGTAATAGTATAATAATATAATAGTACAATACTACCATATAATAATATATGTAATATATTATTATAGTATAATAGTGTAACTAAAATGAGTAATATATTATAATAATGTAATAGTATAATAATAGTATAATAATATAATGTTTAATATATTAATATTTGGTTAATGTATGGTTATATTATACTAATATAATAGTGATATATAACCATATAATAGTATAGTAATAGTATAATAATAGTATAATAATGTGTAATATATTATAATAATATAATAGTACAATACTACCGTATAATAATATATGTAATATATTATTATAGTACAATAGTAAAACTAAAATGTATAAAATATTATATTAATATTGAGTTAATATATGGTTATATTATACTAATATAATAGTAGAATATAACCATATAATAGTATAGTAATAGTATAATAATATAATAGTATAATAATATAATGTGTAATATATTAATATTTGGTTATTGTACTAATATAATAGTAGAATATAACCATATAATAGTATAGTAATAGTATAATAATATAATTGTATAATAATATAATGTGTAATATATTAATATTTGGTTATTGTACTAATATAATAGTAGAATATAACCATATAATAGTATAGTAATAGTATAATAATATAATAGTATAATAATATAATGTGTAATATATTAATATTTGGTTATTGTACTAATATAATAGTAGAATATAACCATATAATAGTATAGTAATAGTATAATAATTTAATAGTATAATAATATAGTGTGTAATATATTAATATTTGGTTATTGTACTAATATAATAGTAGAATATAACCATATAATAGTATAGCAATAGTATAATAATATAATAGTATAATAACATAATGTGTAATATATTAATATTTGGTTATTGTACTAATATAATAGTAGAATATAACCATATAATAGTATAGTAATAGTATAATAATATAATTGTATAATAATATAGTGTGTAATATATTAATATTTGGTTAATGTATGGTTATATTATACTAATATAATAGCATAATATAACCATATAATAGTATAGTAATTGTATAATAGTATAATAATATAATAATATAATGTGCAATATATTAATATATGGTTAATATATTGTTATATTATACTAATATAATAGTAGAATATAACCATATAATAAAGTAATAGTATAATAATATAATTGTATAATAATATAATGTGTAATATATTAATGTTTGGTTATTGTACTAATATAATAGTAGAATATAACCATATAATAGTATAGTAATAGTATAATAATATAATAGTATAATAATATAATGTGTAATATATTAATATTTGGTTATTGTACTAATATAATAGTAGAATATAACCATATAATAGTATAGTAATAGTATAATAATATAATTGTATAATAATATAGTGTGTAATATATTAATATTTGGTTATTGTACTAATATAATAGTAGAATATAACCATATAATAGTATAGTAATAGTATAATAATATAATAGTATAATAATATAATGTGTAATATATTAATATTTGGTTATTGTACTAATATAATAGTAGAATATAACCATATAATAGTATAGTAATAGTATAATAATATAATAGTATAATAATATAATGTGTAATATATTAATATTTGGTTATTGTACTAATATAATAGTAGAATATAACCATATAATAGTATAGTAATAGTATAATAATATAATTGTATAATAATATAATGTGTAATATATTAATATTTGGTTATTGTACTAATATAATAGTAGAATATAACCATATAATAGTATAGTAATAGTATAATAATATAATAGTATAATAATATAATGTGTAATATATTAATATTTGGTTATTGTACTAATATAATAGTAGAATATAACCATATAATAGTATAGTAATAGTATAATAATATAATAGTATAATAATATAGTGTGTAATATATTAATATTTGGTTAATGTATGGTTATATTATACTAATATAATAGCATAATATAACCATATAATAGTATAGTAATTGTATAATAGTATAATAATATAATAATATAATGTGCAATATATTAATATATGGTTAATATATTGTTATATTATACTAATATAATAGTAGAATATAACCATATAATAAAGTAATAGTATAATAATATAATAATATAATGTACAACATATTATAATAGTATAATAGTATAATAACATAGTAGTATAATAATACAATGATATAATAAAATAATATAATGGTCTGCAGGGTATCTAATAATATAATAGTACAATAATATAGTAGTATAATAATACAATGGTATAATAAAATAACATAATGGTCTGAGGGTGTCCCTCCCTCCAAGAGAAAGCTGTTGCAGTGTAATAAACTGCATTCGGCCTGTGCGTGCAATGGAGTGCAATAGTGGTCACACGTGCCTCTTGCTCCCCTGTTTGCTCAGTGACGGAAGCGGACCTGTCCCTGTCCGGCATGCGGACGCTGGAGCACGTGGCCGTCACACTGACCATCACCCACCCGCGGAGGGGCAACCTGGATGTCCGCCTGGCCTGCCCCAGCGGCATGACCTCCCGGATCGGCACGCCCCGCAGCATGGACTCGTGAGTGTGCAAGCGTGTCCGGTATGGGCACTCTCACACCCATTTCCAGGGAGCCTTATTGCACTGTGTCACCAAAGTTGAAAACGAAAACGTTCTGTTCCTGGTTCAAAAGTGTCATTTCCTGTTTAATTGTGCAGCCCTTCGTTTGAAAATAGTTGTTATACCCCAGAAACTATAATAATACAATAAATATATTATATTGCATAATAATATAATATAATGTGCTATAGCAGGATGATGTCCCTTCCAGAAAAGCAAAGTTTTGGAAGTTTCATCAACTTTCTCCATGTTTTTATGATACGACCAATTTGGAAATGACAGTGGAAACCCAGGAACAGAAATTGTGTTACATAGTGTGATTGGCTTTGCAGATCGGGGATGATGGGAATTGCAACCCCTTGGGTTTCTGAAGATGGGGAAGGTTGAAGGGCATTTTAAAGCCAGGCGTCCTACCCACACGCCTTGAATCTCAATCCAAACTCTCTTGATGGAACAATACAAAACGTCTGCACATAGCTGTGTGGTAAATCTCTGCTAACTACTGAAAAAGACTCTGCAGTGTCTTGGTTTGTTTAATTAGCTTACTTAGAGACAGAATGTGAGCGTCAACTCCACCCACTCTAGTGATGGGGTGGAGTGTCCTCTCGGGACCAGCTCCTTGCTGAGCCCCCCCCCCCCCCCCGCTCCGCTCTTATGTCTCTGGTTGCAGGGACCCCGGGGGCTTTGTGGACTGGACCTTCTCCACGGTGCGCTGCTGGGGAGAGGAGGCCCAAGGCACCTATCGGCTCCAGGTCCACGATGTGGGTGAGTGGCGCTCGCTTCTTCTCAAGGGGCATTGCTCTTGGTGGTGATGGTGGTGGAAAGCCCATTGTCACAACCCTATGTTGTGACAAGAAGCCCACGGTCACAGCCCTATATGATGATGGTGGTGGTGGTGATGATGATGATGATGATGATGATGGAAACCCAACTGTCAGAGCCCTGTATTATTATTGTTGTTATTATTATGGAGGAAAGCCCACTGTCACTGCTCTATATGGCAGCAGTGGTGGTGGAGGAAACCCAACTGTCACAGCCCTATTTTGTTGTTGAGAAAATCCCACTGTCACAGCCCTATATGATGATGATGCTGATGATAATGATGGAAACTCAACTGTCAGAGCCGTTTGTTGTTGTTATGGAGGAAAGCCCACTGTCACAGCCCTATATGATGATGATGGAAACCCAACTGTCAGAGCCCTATATTATTGTTGTTGTTGTTATGGAGGAAAGCCCACTGTCACCGCTCTATATGGCAGCGGCGGTGGTAGAGGAAACCCAACTGCTACAGCTCTATGTTGTTGTGGTTGTTGTTGAAAAAACCCCACTGTCACAGCCCTTTGTTGTTGTTGCTGTTATGGAGGAAAGCCCATGGTCACAGCCCTATATGATGATGGTGATGATGATGATGATGATGATGATGATGATGGAAACCTAACTGTCATAGCCCTTTGTTGTTGTTATGGAGGAAAGCCTATGGTCACAGCCCTATATGATGATGATGATGATGATGATGATGATGATGATGATGATGATGATGATGATGATGGAAACCCAACTGTCAGAGCCCTATATAATTATTGTTGTTGTTGTTGTTATGGAGGAAAGCCCACTGTCACCTCTCTATATGGCAGCAGCGGTGGTGGAGGAAACCCAACTGTCACAGCCCTATGTTGTTGTTGTTGTTGTTGTTGTTGTTGAGAAAACCCCACTGTCACAGCCCTTTGTTGTTGTTGTTATGGAGGAAAGCCCACTGTCACAGCCCTATATGATGATGATGGAAACCCAACTGTCAGAGCCCTATATTATTGTTGTTGTTGTTATGGAGGAAAGCCCACTGTCACCGCTCTATATGGCAGCGGCGGTGGTAGAGGAAACCCAACTGCTACAGCTCTATGTTGTTGTGGTTGTTGTTGAGAAAACCCCACTGTCACAGCCCTTTGTTGTTGTTGCTGTTATGGAGGAAAGCCCATGGTCACAGCCCTATATGATGATGGTGATGATGATGATGATGATGATGATGATGATGGAAACCTAACTGTCATAGCCCTTTGTTGTTGTTATGGAGGAAAGCCTATGGTCACAGCCCTATATGATGATGATGATGATGATGATGATGATGATGATGATGATGATGATGATGATGGAAACCCAACTGTCAGAGCCCTATATAATTATTGTTGTTGTTGTTGTTGTTGTTATGGAGGAAAGCCCACTGTCACCTCTCTATATGGCAGCAGCGGTGGTGGAGGAAACCCAACTGTCACAGCCCTATGTTGTTGTTGTTGTTGTTGTTGAGAAAACCCCACTGTCACAGCCCTTTGTTGTTGTTGTTATGGAGGAAAGCCCACAGTCACAGCCCTATATGATGATGATGATGATGATGATGATGATGATGATGGAAACCCAACTGTCAGAGCCCTATATTATTATTATTATGGCGGAAAGCCCACTGTCACCGCTCTATATGGCAGCGGCGGTGGTAGAGGAAACCCAACTGTTACAGCCCTATGTTGTTGTGGTTGTTGTTGAGAAAACCCCACTGTCCCAGCCCTTTGTTGTTCTTGCTGTTATGGAGGAAAGCCCACGGTCACAGCCCTATATGATGATGATGATGATGATGATGATGATGATGGAGGAAACCCAACTGTCAGAGCCCTATATTATTATTGTTGTTGTTATTATGGAGGAAAGCCCACTGTCACCGCTCTATATGGCGGCGGCGGTGATGGAGGAAACCCAACTGTCACAGCCCTATGTTGATGTTGTTGAGAAAACCCCACTTTCACAGCTCTATGTTGTTGTTGTAGTTATGGAGGAAACCCTATGTCACAGCCCTATGTTGTTGTTGAGAAAACCCCACTGTCACAGCCCTATGTTGTTGTTGTTATGGAGGAAAGCCCACGGTCACAGCCCTATATGAGGATGATGATGATGATGATGACGATGACGATGATGGAAACCCAACTGTCAGAGCCCTATATTGTTGTTGTTGTTGTTGTTGTTGTTGTTATGGAGGAAAGCCCACGGTCACAGCCCTATATGATGGTGATGGTGATGGAAACCCAACTGTCACAGTTTTATACTGTTGCTGCTGCTGCTGTTGTTGTTAAGGAAAGCCCACGGTCACAGCCCTATGCAATGATGATGATGATGATGATGATGATGATGATGATGATGATGATGATGATGAAGGAAACCCAACTGTCAGAGCCCTATATTATTATTGTTGTTGTTATTATGGAGGAAAGCCCACTGTCACCGCTCTATATGGCGGCGGCGGTGATGGAGGAAACCCAACTGTCACAGCCCTATGTTGATGTTGTTGAGAAAACCCCACTTTCACAGCTCTATGTTGTTGTTGTAGTTATGGAGGAAACCCTATGTCACAGCCCTATGTTGTTGTTGAGAAAACCCCACTGTCACAGCCCTATGTTGTTGTTGTTATGGAGGAAAGCCCACGGTCACAGCCCTATATGAGGATGATGATGATGATGATGACGATGACGATGATGGAAACCCAACTGTCAGAGCCCTATATTGTTGTTGTTGTTGTTGTTGTTGTTGTTATGGAGGAAAGCCCACGGTCACAGCCCTATATGATGGTGATGGTGATGGAAACCCAACTGTCACAGTTTTATACTGTTGCTGCTGCTGCTGTTGTTGTTAAGGAAAGCCCACTGTCACAGCCCTATGTTGTTGTTGTTGTTGTTGTTATGGTCATGCTAATCTTCTCTGTATCGTTCCAATTTTAGTATATGTGCTGCCAAAGCAAGCACATTGTTGTTATGGTCGAAAGCCCACTGTCACAGCCGTAGATAGTGATGACAATGATGACAATGATGATGGAAATCCAACTGTCATAATCCTATATTATTGTTGTTGTTATTATTGTTATTAAGGAAAGCCACAGTCACAGCCCTATATTGTTGTTGTTGTTGTTGTTGTTGTTATAATGATACATAATGATATGTAAGGAGGGTGTCATTTCTCTCCTTCCGCTTTCTCCTTTGCAGGGGATGAGGCCCCAAAGCCCGGCGTCCTGAAGCAATGGCAGCTGACGCTCTACGGTTCCGCCTGGGGCCCCCAAGAGATCCGGGAACGGCAGAGGTGAGGTGCGGGGTGGCCCCGGGCCCCGAAAGGGTGGCCCCCTGCTATTAGGCCCCCCCAAAAAAGGGATGGAAAGGGAGGGGAAGGAGGGAAGGAAAGAAGGAGGGAAGGAAAGAAGAGAGGAATGGAAGGAAAGGAAGGAGAGGAAGGAAGGAGAATGAGAAAAAGAAGAAGGGAAGGAGGGAGTGAGGAAAGGAAAAAGGGAAGGAAGGAAAGTAAAGAAGGAAGAAAAGAATGAAAGAAGAGGAAGGAGTGAAGGAAGGAGGGAGCTAAGAAGGAAGAGGGCAAGAGGGAGGGAAGGGAGGAGAATGAGAAAGAGAAGAAGGAAAGGAAGGAAGGAGGAGGGAAGAAAGGAAGGAAGGAAGGAACGGAAGAAAGGAGGGAGGAAAAGAAGGAAGGAGGAAAGGAAAAACGAAGGAAAGAAGGAAGGAAGGAAGGAAGTAGGGAAGAAAGGAAGGAAAGGAAAAGGAAGGAGTATAATGATAAAGTATAAGAAAAAAAGGGAGGGAAGAAAGGAAGAAAAAAGGAAAGAAGGAAGGAAGGAAGAGGGAGGGAAGGAAGAAGAGAAGAAGGAAAGGAAAGGAAAGGAAAGGAAGGAGAGGAGGGAGTGAATGAAGGAGGGAGGAAAGAAGGAAGAGGGCAAGAGAGAGGAAATGAAAGGAAAGGAAGGAGGGAAGGGAGGATAATGAGAAAGAGAAGAATGGAAGGAAGGAAGGAGGGAGGGAGTGAAGAAAGGAAAAAGGGAAGGAAGAAGAGAGGAAAGGAAGGAAAGAAGGAGGGAAGGAAGGAAGGAAGGGAGAAGGGAAGAGAAGAAGGAAAGGAAAGGAAAGGAAGGAGAGGAGGGAAGGAAGAGAGAGGAAAGGAAGGAGGGAAGGGAGGGAGGAGAATGAGAAGAAGGAAGGGAAGGAGGGAGTGAGGAAAGGAAAAAGGGAAGGAAGGAAAGTAAAGAAGGAAGAAAAGAATGAAAGAAGAGGAAGGAGTGAAGGAAGGAGGGAGCTAAGAAGGAAGAGGGCAAGAGGGAGGGAAGGGAGGAGAATGAGAAAGAGAAGAAGGAAAGGAAGGAAGGAGGAGGGAAGAAAGGAAGGAAGGAACGGAAGAAAGGAGGGAGGAAAAGAAGGAAGGAGGAAAGGAAAAACGAAGGGAAAGAAGGAAGGAAGGAAGGAAGGAAGGAAGGAAGGAAGGAAGGAAGGAAGGAAGGAAGGAAGGAGGGAGGGCAGAGGCCTGCTGCCGCTCTCCCTTCCTTGCTTGCTGGTCTGGGTGGGAGCCGTCCTTTCCTGTGTCGGATCCTGTCTCTTCAGGCGCCTGGAGGAGGCCATGAGCGGCCAGTACCTGGAGCGCCCTGAGGCCTTTCCGTGTCCGCCTGGCCTGCACATCCCGGAGCAGGAGGGCTTCTCCCTCTCCACCAACACCCTCAAGGTCAGATATGGGGGTCTGGGGGGGGGGGCTGCGCTGCTGAGAGGAGGGGGCCTTGATCACGGGTGGGACCGGGAGCCCCCACCCCACAAGGTGTTTGCAGTTGAATCACCATTCCCCACGTCTTTAGGATAGAACCAATTAGGAAACGGCGTCTGTAACCCAGGAACAAAAAGTCGTGTTGCATAGTGTCGTAATCATAACAATGAGCGTGGGAATCCCACCTGCCTTCCTCTCCCTGCCTCCAATAGAATAGGTAAAGGTAAACACGAAGTCTAGGCGTGTCCGACTCTGGGACTCTGGTGCTTGTCTCCATTTCTAAGCCGAAGAGCCGGCGTTGTCCGTAGACGCCTCCAAGGTTGTGTGGCCAGCATGACTGCATGGAATGTCTATAGCAGTGGTTCTCAACCTGGGGGTCGCGACCACCAGAGGGGTCATGAGGCCATTGTGGGGGGGTTGCGAGGCCACCTCCTCAAAATGGCTCCCCACAGGGCCCAGGCTCTGCCTCGGAGCCTGGGTCACCCGGCTCATGCCCCCCAAGCCGGGCGACCCACGTCTGTGGAAGTCACTGCAGATCCCATCATCCATTGTCCAACCTCCCCAAAACATATTGTTTTTGTGATTAATCGCTATGCTTTAATTATGTTCAATTTGTAACAATGAAAATACATTTACATTACAATTCATAACAGTAGCAAAATTACAGTTCTAAAGTAGCAACGAAAATAATTTTATGGTTGGGGGTCAACACAACATGAGGAACTGTATTGAGGGGTCACAGCATTAGAAAGGTCTATAATAGAATCCTAGAGTTGGAAGAGACCTGGTGGGCCATCCCGTCCAACCCCATTCTGCCAAGAAGCAGGAAACTTATTATTAATATTATTATTATTATTATTTTGAATATTTGTATCCCACCCTTCTCAACCCCCGGGGGGGGGGGGACACAGGGCAGCTTCCAATCGGCAGCAATTTCATGCCTAAATATATACATAGTAAAAACAAATAGTCAATAATTATCCATAGTGCACCGGGATTGTGGCGCAGCTGGCTGAGTGTCGGCTGCATTAAGATCACTCTGACCAAAAGGTCATGAGTTTGAAGCCAGCCCGGGTTGGAGTGGGTTTCCAACCAATTGTGTGTAGCCTGTTGTCGACCTTTGCAACCCGAAAGACAGTTGCATCTGTCAAGTAGGAAAATTAGGTACCACCTTAAAGTGTGGGGAGGCTAAATTAACTGATTTATGAGGCCATAAAGAAGACTCCAGCAAAGCATTTCAGTGGGGAAGCATGCGGGGAATGCGGAAGTACTTCATCAGTGTTGCAGATGGACGATGAAAGCGACAGCTCCCCTGGCGGCCAGAAAAAGTTAAATAGCCTCTGTGTATGTCTGTATATGTTTGTATGTCAAATTGGCATTGAATGTTTGCCATATATGTGTACACTGTAATCCGCCCTGAGTCCCCTGCGGGGTGAGGAGAAGAGCGGAATAGAAATACTGTAAATAAATAAACAAACAAACAAATAAATAAATAGTTGAAAACATTGAAAACAATACAATTAAAACCAACTAAGAATTATCACTCTGGTGGCCATTTTGAGCCAAAAACTGTGGTTGAATACTCAATCAACTTATCCATAATCACATGAAAATTGCATTCAAAGCACCCCCAGCAGATAGCCATCCAGCCTCTGTTTAAAAGCCTCCAAAGAAGGAGCCTCCACCACACTCCAAGGCAGAGAGTTCCACTGCTGAACAGCTCTCACAGTCAGGAAGTTCTTCCTCATGTTCAGCTGGAATCTCCTTGCTTTCCTGTAGTTTGAAGCCAAGGCCCCATTATGTCCCAGAAAGGACGCCTGCCCCCTCCTCCTCCTCCTCCTTACGACATCTTCCCCTCCCCTCTTGATCCATGGCTATCGTGTCTCCTCTTTTGTCTTCCCTGCAGACGCTGATGCTGCTGGGCTGCTTTGCCGTCTTCTGGACCGTCTACTACCTGCTGGAGGCCTTCCTGTCACGCCCCCGTCATGGGGTCCTGGAGCGGCATCCCTGCGGAGGGGCCCCTCGCTGCCGCTGGGCCCCCGAGGGACGGGACGGGACCGAGATGGAGGAGGGCATCCCCTTGTGCCGAGGGAAGGAGGCGGCGGTGGAGGAGGAGGAGGCGCAATGTCTGTTGGGGGGCCACGAGGGGGGCGAGCAGGACCAGGAGCCCCCCACATCCGTGGCCACCGAGCGAGACCTCCAGACCTGCTGACCGGTGTGCCTCTCCTCCTTCCGACTACGTGTGCCAACTGGGACAACACCAAGGCCGAAAGGTCAAGGAGATACCAGGCAAGAGCTTGACCCAACGGCTGAAATACCGGGGCTGGCCTCGCCAAAGTGTGGCACCTTATTGCACTACGTTGCACAACGCACACACTTCCTGGGTCCTTTGCTCTAACTGTGTTGTTGTGGGTTTGGCCTTCTCTTGAAAGAACACGCCAAGGCGCAGAAGGAACCAATACAAGAGTCTCACACTACAGTGTCATAACTCACTCAAAGGCTCTGGTGCCGGCCCTTCCCCACATACCAGAGCCCACCTTCTCACACATCGGGGCCATTGTTGTTTACGGCCGGTTCATGTGTCCTTCCTCCCTTTCAGCCATAGCCATGTGCTCTGTACCAGGGAGCTCATAGTTGCATGGCATGAGTGATTATGACACCGAAACACCAGGACCGGCCTCGCCAAAGCGTGGCACACTGTTGCATTGTGTTACACTACATTGCACAATGGTGACGCACACGCTTTCTGGCCCTGTGCAGGATGGGCGTGGAGGCCTCCCGTTTGCCTTAACCAGCTGGGAAACCCTTGCGTTTGCAGATCTTTGCAAAATCCGAGCAGCCTGATGCTACTCCTGCTGAGCAGGTCCTTTCAGGTATGGAAACACCTGAGTCGGAGCCGGAGGAGGAGGAAGAACAGGTGTTGGCCATCTAGCTGCAACAGTCTAATCCAGGGGTTCTCAAACTACGGCCCGAGGGCTGCATACGGCCTTCCAAGGTCATTTACCCGGCCCTCGCTCAGGATCAACCTAAGTCTGAAATGACTTGAAAGCACACAACAACAACAACCATAATCCTATCTCATCAGCCAAAAGCAGGCCCACACTTCCCATTGAAATACTATCAAGTTTATATTTGTTAAAATTCTTCATTTTAATTATTATATTGTTTTGAAGTGTTTTTTGCACTATGAATAAGTGTGCAGTGTGCATAAGAATTCATTTTTTTTTCAAATTATAATCTAGCCCTTCAACAGTTTGAGGGATTGTGACCTGGCCCTCTGTTTAAAAAGTTTGAGGACCCCTGCTCTCATCAATTGGCTGAAAGAAGGAAATTGCAGCTGCAAAGGGAGCGGCATAAAAGGCCAGGGTTTGGAGCACTTCATTGTTGGACGCAGCCACCGTTTTGTGCAACAGCCGTGCATCCTGGATGCCCTTGCACCTTTGCACGGCGCTTGCAGATACTAGAGCTGTGCTTTGAACCCTGGACTGAGCCTTGGATGCTGAACTCAGATTTGCAGTAAAGCTTTCTCGGGCGCTGCATAAAAGGCCGGTGTTTGGAACACTACATCATTTGGTGCGACAGCCATGCATCCTAGAGGCCCTTGCACCTTTGCACAGCACTTGCAGATACTGGTCTTGTGCTTTGGACCATGGATGACGCTTGGACACTAGACCTGTGCTTTGAACCCTTGACTGCTCCTTGGATGCCGAACTCAGATTGGCAGTAAACTTTGGAGTATTTCAACCCCTTGGAATAGACACTGGAATTGCCTTGTTCGCTCTGGTTTACTGAACCGTCTCCGGCGTTAAAGCCCACACTGTCGCTGGAATACTTAGAAGGAAATCACAGCTGCAAAGCTTTCTTAGGAGCTGCATAAAAGGCCGGTGTTTGGAACACTATATTATTTTGTGCAACAGCTGTGCATCCTGGATGCCGTTTCACCTTTGCACGGCACTTGTGGATACTAGACCTGTGCTTTGAACCCTTGGATGCCAAACTCAGATTTGCAGTAAACTCTGGAGTATTTCAACCCCTTGCAAATGACATTGGAATTGCCTTGCTCGCTCCTGTTTACTGAACTGTCTTTGGTGTTAAATCCTACGTCACTGGAACACTTGGAAGGAAATGCAAAGCTTTCTTGGGAGCTGCATAAAAGGCCGGTGTTTGGAACACTGCATTGTTTGGTGCGACAGCCATGCATCCTGGAGGCCCTTGCACCTTTGCACGGCACTTGCAGATACTGGACTTGCGCTTTGGATCTTGGACGACGTTTGGACACTTGATGCAACCATCGTTTGGTGCGACAGCTGTGCATCCTGGATGCCCTTGCATCTTTGCATGGCACTTGCGGATACTGGACCTGTGCTTTGAGCCCTGGACTACTCCTTGGACGCCAAACTTAGATTTGCAGTAAACTTTGGAGTATTCAAACCCCTTGGAATTGACATTGGAATTGCCTTGTTTGCTCTTGTTTACTGAACTGTCTCCGGTGTTAAATCCAATGTTGCTGGAACACTTAGAAGGAAATGCAAAGCTTTCTTGGGAGCTGCATAAAAGGCCGGTGTTTGGAACACTTCACCATCGTTTGGTGCGACAACCGTGCATCCTGGAGGCCCTTGCACCTTTAATAATAATTAATAATAATAAACTTTATTTATACCCCGCCACCATCTCCCCAAAGGAGACTCGGCGCGGCTAGCAAAAGGCCAAACCCAAAAGTGCAATATAGCAAAATAAAATGCAAGATGCAGACAACAAAGTGACATCAAAATAAAATTCTACAGATATATAGACCCATTTTCCTAGTTCTAACAGACCTCACAACCTCTGAGGATGCTTGCCAGGGATGCAGGCGAAACGTCAGGAGAGAATGCCTCTAGAAACATGGCCATATAGCCCGAAAAAACCTACAACAACCCAGTGATTCCGGCCATGAAAGCCTTCAACAATAAAATAAATAAAGCAAGTTAACACACTACAAAATCAAACAGAATGGGCGGGCCGAATGGACAAGGTAAAACAAGAAAACCCTGGATGAGGTAGGACAAGAAAATACGTAATTAGCGGAACCCAAAAAGGAGGTAGGCTTACAGTTTAGGATGGGGGAAGGTGCATCATAGGGACAACACTATAGATCAGTGTTTCTCAACCTTCCTAATGATGTGACCCCTGAATACAGTCCCTCATGTGGTGGTGACCCCCAACCATAACATTGTTTTCATTGCTACTTCATAACAGTCATTTTCCTACTGTTATGAATCATAATGTAAATATCAGATATGCAGGAAGCATTTTCATTCACTGGACCAAACTGGGCACAAATACCCAATACACCCAAATGTGAATGCTAGTGGGGTTGGGGGAGGATTGATTTTGTAATTTGGGAGTTGTAGTTGCTGGGATTGCTCTTCTAATCAAAGAGCATTCTGAACTCCACCAGCGATGGATTTGAACCAAACTTGGCTCCCATGACCAATGGAAAACACTGGAAGGGTTTGATGGGCATTGATCTTGAGTTTGGGAGTTGTAGTTCACCTATATCTAGATAGCACTGTGGACTCATGCGATGGTGGATCTGGACCAAACTTGACATGAATACTCAATATGTCCAAATGTGAACACTGGTGGAGTCTGGGGAAAATAGATCTTGCCATTTGGGAGTTGTAGTTGCTGGGATTTATAGTTCATTACAATCAAATAACATTCTGAACTCCACCAATGATAGAATTGGCTCAAACTTACCACATGGAATCCCCATAACCATCAGAAAATACTGTGCTTTCTGATGGTCTTTGGCAACCCCTCTGACACCCCCTCGCGACCCCCTCAGGGGTCCCGACCCCCAGGTTGAGAAACACTGCTATAGATGGAGCTTGCAGGTACTTGACTTGGACCGTGGACAACGTTTGGACACTAGACCTGTGCTACAACCCCAGACTGTGCTAGAACCCTGGACTAGAACCCTGGACTGCGCCTTGGATGCCGGACCCAGACTTGCAGTCAACTTCTGTGTATTTAGACCCTTTGGAATGGACGTTGGAGTGGTCTCACTCCTGTTTACGGAACTACTCTTAAGAGGAAGGCTGCAGGTTGTGGACATTGGCGGCTCAAGGCCTTTGGTGCAGAACCTCTCCCTTTATTCTCTGCCTTTGCTTTCAGTGGCCTTTTGGTTGCAGCTTTTCTCCCCCATTGCGTTGATGGTCTTGCAATAGCCGTGCAATGGGGTGGTGGCGGTCAGTGCCAGCATTCACTGGGATGCCTTTCTGCATGGACGTCCGGCCGTTCGTCCGGCCGTTCGTCCATCCATCCCGGCACCCCCAAGCCAATGCTTGCATTTTCCCTTTACTGAATGACCCTTTCTATTCCCTGCTTTAAGGGGATGATGCTTTTTTGTCCTCTGTCCATCCAGAGAGGACGACCTCCGTACCAAAGCCGAGGTTGTTGTTATAATTATAATTAATATTATTAATTAGCATTTTTTTTAAAAAAAAAACAACAATGTTGACAGCCGGAACCGGTTTCCTTTGCAGCTTTCCAAGAATAAACCCACTCCGACCAAAGGTGCCTTTGGCTCCCTCCCATTGTGTTATTTGTGTGTTGTTCACCTCGTTGTGTCTATTTCCCCCCCTTTGTCCAGCTTTTCCAGACTTTTGTTTTTCCCAGCGATGGAATTGGGACTCAGACTCCAAATAAACGACCAAGAAAGCTTTTCTAAAATGTCGTATTTGTTTTTAATTGACGGACGACAACAACAAAATACAAAACAGGAAGGAAGAAAAGGGGTGGAATTCCTCTCCTTGGTTTATAGCAGGCATGGGCCAACTTGGGCCCTCCCTCCAGGTGTTTTGGACTACAACACCCACAATTCCTAACAGCCTACCGGCTGTTAGGAATTGTGGGAGTTGCAGTCCAAAACACCTGGAGGGAGGGCCCAAGTTGGCCCATGCTTGGTTTATTTCTAGCAACGAGTCCCAAGCTCTAACCTTGCTTTGGACTTCAGCTTCCAGAAGCCTTGGCATCAACAATCATGCATTATGGGAGTTGGAGTCCAAAGCAACGATTATGCCAGAGTCTGGGAAACATTCATTTCAGGGAAGGGTTTGCAGAAAAAAATACTGTATTTACTCCAATCTTATGCTCTCCTTTATTTGGACTAAATTGCTTCCCCAATATTAGAGTATGCATCTTAATGACGAGCCAAAGCAAAAAGGGAAGGGACTATAAGAGTACCCGCTTGAGTGACAGCATCATCTCCAATGTAATGGCCATAATGCTTTGCAATGCTGGGATTTGTAGTTTGGTGAGGCATCGGTGGAGCTCCTATTTGAGTGACAGCATCTCCAATGTAATGGCCATAATGCAATGCAATGTAATGGTCATAATGCAATGCAAATCCCATGCAATGCAATGCTAGGATATTGCAGCATCTCCCAATGCAATGGCCATGCAATGTTATGGTCATAATGCCATGCAAATCCTATGCAATGCAATGCTGGGATATTGCAGTATCTCCAATGTAATGATCGCAATGCAGTGTAATGTAATGGCCATAATGCAATTCAAATCCCATGCAATGTAATCCTGGGATACTGTAGAATCTCCAATGTAATGGCCATAATGCAATGCAAATCCCATGTAATGTAGTCCTGGGATATTGCAGCATCTCCAATGTAATGGCCATGCAATGTTATGGTCATAATGCAATGCAAATCCCATGCAATGCAATGCTGGGATATTGCAGCATCTCCAATGTAATGGCCAAAATGCAATGCAATGTAATGGACATAGTGCGATGCAAATTCCATGCAATGAAATCCTGGGACATCGCAGAATCTCTAATGCAATGGCCATGCAATGTAATGGCCATAATGCAATGCAAATCCCAAGCAATGCAGTGCTGGGATATTGCAGAATTTCCAATGTAATGGCCATAATGCAATGTTATGGTCATAGTGCAATGCAAATCCCATGCAGTGCAATCCTGGGATATTTCAGAATCTCTAATGTAATGGCCATAATGCAATGCAATGATGAGATTTGTAGTTTGGTGCGGCATTGGTGGAGCTCCTATTTGAGTGACAGAATCTCCAGTGTAATGGCCATAATGCAATGCAATGTAATGGACACAGTGCAATGCAAATCCCATGCAATGCAATCCTGGGACATTGCAGAATTTCTAATGTGATGGCCATAATGCAATGCAATGCAATGTAATGACCTTAATGCAATCCAAATCCCATGCAATGCAATGCTGGGATATTTCAGCATCTCCAATGTAATGGCCATAATGCTATACAATGCTGGGATTTGTAGTTTGCAGTGTCACCCGCCCTCTTTGTCATTGAAGACTCAAGGCCTTGCCAAACTGCATCCCATAGCATTGAACCAAGGCAGTTCGAGCGGATGCGTTCTGCAGCAAAGATGCATTCTAAGGCTTTCTTTTCCATCCCATTCATTTTAAAAGAAGGCACCTAAAGAGGTGGCCACTGCAATGCACACGGCACACCTTTGGGAGCCAAATGACAAAGACTAGAGCGCACATTTTGCTGCTTTTGCACATTACATTTGCCAGCTTTTATTTCATTTGATTGGGTTTCACGTTTTTGCCAATTGAGCTGCACCCGAGAGTCAATGGCGCATTAGACTCGAGTGGAAAAATGGCTCGTTTCTCCTCCCTTTGGTGCCCAGTTTGGCTTCCACCCAATTAAGACTTCATATTTCGGGGTGGGGAGGGGGGACTCCAAAGCCATGGCAGTGGGAAAGGTATCCAGTCGGGATGTGCAAAGCTTGGTTACTAAATCGTAAGTCGTATCTAATTCGTAAGTTTTGTATATACAAACAGATATTAAGAAACATTGGGGGATGCCTGCCATGCAAAAACTTAAGAATCAAAACTCACCCAAAACATTTTCATTTGAATTCTGTAATGCGCGTAAATCATGCCTGTTTTATAGCACAGTGTCATTTTTAGCGCAAGCGAGGCAAAGCCAAAAAGGCTGCCATTCCTCTTTAAATTAAGAAGAGAGGAAAGCAGGAGGGCGGAATGAGCTGAGTGAGCTGGGAAAGAGATGGAGAAAGCACAGGATTCTGGGAAATGTAGTTTGGGAAGGCAAGGAGCCCTAGGCCAGAGAATGCAAAAGGCCCTGCCCTCAACTACATTTCAGGAGATAGTTGTGGCTTTTCTTTTGTCAAAATTTTAAAAAAATACTATATATCAGTAGATCTATGAATATTTCTGAAACTTGGAGGGAATGATCCCCTGCTGCCTTGTGTCATTCTATAGAAAAGTCAAGGAGATCGCTCTTGTGGTTTATTTATATATATATATATATATATATATATATATATATATATATATAGTAAAAACTTTTAAAATTCCCCAAAAATCCACGGATTAGTAAAATATTCTGAAATTTGGCGGGCTCACAGTGATTAATGTGTTATATAATCGTAGCAAGTTTTGCCCCAATAGCTGCGAAAATGAGGGAGAAAGGAACCCTGGAAACTTCCCCACGTGCGTGGTTTTTAAAATATATATATAGTTTTGTAAAAACTTTGAAAATTCCCCAAAAATCCATGGATGAGTAAAATATTCTGAAACTTGGTGGGCTCACAGGGGTGAATGTGTTCTATAATAGTAGCAAGTTTCACCCCAATAGCTGCGAAAATGAGGGAGAAAGGAACCCCGGAAACGTCCCCACATGTGTGGTTTTTAAAATATATATAGTTTTGTAAAAGCTTTGAAAATTCCCCAAAACTCCACGGATGAGTGAAATATTCTGAAACTTGGCGGGCTCACAATGGTGAATGTGTTCTATAATCATAGTAAGTTTTGCCCCAATAGCTGTGAAAATGGGGGAGAAAGGAACCCCAAAAACTTCCCCACGTGCGCAGTAACGACAACAAAAGTTTGTCACTCTCGTAGGAATGAAATTTTCACTGACTGCGCTTTAGAAACACTTTAGAAACAAAACGCTGGCATGTCTGAATTTTGTAATAAGTTTTGAAACTTTTTTTCATGGATCGTACGTGGCTAAAGGTGAGAGGATGCCTTTTGCAGCCAAGCAGGATTGCACAGGAAGGAAGGGAGGAAGAAAAAAGAAGGAAGGAATGGAAAAGGGAAGGAAGGAGGAAGGAGGAAGGAAGGAAGGAAGGAGGAAGGAAGGATGAAGGGAAAGAGGGAGGGAGGAGAGAGGGAGGCACAAAGGAAGGAAAGGGAGGAAGGATGAAAGGGAATGTAAAGAAGAAAGAGAGGAAGCGCAGAAGGAAGGAAAAAGGAAGGAAAGGAGGAGGGTCATGGGCAGGCTGCGTTGGGGGTCTTCTGGGGGTCCAGAGTCGGCCTTAGCTGATGATCTGCCTTGGCCGCCCGTAGCCCGTCATGCCCGACTGCGAAGCCCCCTGGTTGGACCCCATTTGCAGACCGATGATGTTCTTTCCTTCCTTCAGCTGCTTGTCTGAGAAGTCGCGCTTGTGCTCCTGGGCTTTCCTGCAGCGGAGACGGAGACAAAGGGGTCAATACCGCTTGGCAGCAGATGGCCAACTTGGGCATTCCCTCCCGGTGTTTTGGACTGCAACTCCTATCTATCTATCTATCTATCTATCTATCTTTACATTTACACTTACACTTACATTTACATTTACCTTTATCTCTACCTCTACCTCTACCTCCACCTCCACCTCCACCTCCACCTCCACCTCTGTATCTATATAAAATACAAAACTGAAATATCTCACTTGTTTTTCTGTTTTTGCCTTGGCTGTAGAGTATAGAATTGTAAATGCAGTAAAGGTATCCATTTGAGACTTGAGAAAAGAGTGATTGATATATATATATATATATATATATATATATATATATATATATATATCACACGTATTTCTCTCTCTTCTCTCTTCTCTCTATATCTTGTTGTTTTCCATGTAATGATAAATATATATAAAGATATATATATATATATATATATATATATATATATATATATATATATATATATCAATCACTCTTTTCTCAAGTCTCAAATGGATACCTTTACTGCATTTACAATTCTATACTCTACAGCCAAGGCAAAAACAGAAAAACAAGTGAGATATTTCAGTTTTGTATTTTATATAGATACAGAGGTGGAGGTGGAGGTGGACGTGGAGGTATAGAGATAAATATAAATATACATGTAATGTTAGTTTGTGGGATTAACATAACTCAAAAACCACTGGATGAATTGACACCAACTTTGGACACAAGACACTTAACAACCCAATGTATGTCCTTCACTCAAAAAAAATTATTGTCATTTGGGAGTTGTAGTTGCTGGGATTTATAGTTCACCTACAATACCAAAGAGCATTCTGAACCCCACCAATGATGGAATTGAACCAAACTTGGCACACAGTTCTCCCATGACCAACAGAAAATACTGGAAGGGTTTGGTGGGCAGTGTCCTTTGGTTTTGGAGTTGTAGTTCACCTACATCCAGAGATCACTGTGTACTCAAACAATGATGGATCTGGACCAAACTCTACACGAATACTCAATATGCCCAAATGTGAACACTGGTGGAGTTTGGGGAAAATAGAATCTTGACATTTGGGAGTTGTAGTTGCTGGGATTTATAGTTCACCTACAATCAAGAGCATTCTGAACCCCACCAACGATAGAATTGGGCCAAACCTCCCACACAGAACCCCCATGTGGGCCAAAGCAACGCGTGGCAGGGGACGGCTAGAAAATAATAATAAATATAAATGTAACGTTCGTTTGTGGGATTAACAGATCTCAAAAACCACTGGACAAATGGACACCAAATTTGGACACAAGACACCTCTCAGGCCAACAAGTGACCACCACTCATAAAAACACTGAAAAACACAGCAGAAGAGACTTAAAAAGCCAAAAAAAAAACAAAAATACATTACAATGCGTGTGCAAAGCCATATATATATGTGTGTGTGTGTATATATATATATATATGTGTGTGTGTATATATATATATATATATATATATATTATATACATATATACATTCACACACACAATATATATACACATGCAAACACACATATATATACAGATGCACAAATATACACAAAAACATATACACACACAACACATATACACAGATTGGGCCACAGCAACATGTGACAAGGGACGGCTAGTGTATGTGTATGCATGTAAGTGTGTGTATGTGTGTGTGTAATGATTGTTTGTGGGATTAACATAACTCAACAACCACTGGACGAATTGACATCAAATTTGGACACACAACACCTCTCAGGCCAACAAGTGACCATCACTCATAAAATACTGGAAACACAGCAGAAGAGACTTAAAACCAAAAAAAATATACATTACGACACATGTGCAAAAGCACATATATACGCATATACACAAATATATACACAAATATATACACACACAAAACTCACATACACAGACTGGGCCACAGCAACACGTGGCAGGGGAAGACTAGGGTGTATGTATGTATGTATGTGTATATATGTGTGTGTATGAGATGCCCACAAGTCTCCGTCACCAATCAGGATGGAGAGTCAAATGCCCCTGTCCTTGCCTCCAGCTGCTTTGGTGAGTTTTCATCTGGAACTTTGGGTTTATCATTATTGATTATTGGCTATTGAGTATTAGCGCTCCTCGCCAGGCAGAATCCTCCAAGTCTTACCGTCTAGAATCAATAACACAATCGCCCGGTTTGCTTTTGCAGAATCCTGGGCAGTGATGTGTGGAATTCTCTGCAATCGAGGTCCCTGGCTTCCCTGAATTACATTCGCCAGAATTATGCAAAAGCAAATGAGGCAACAGGGAGGCAAAAGCTTCCATTATATAATAATGTGAATACAACCTTTCTCTGCATCACAGCCGTGGCAAAATGCGGGGCCGTGATGTGACTTGCGGTCAAATGGTACGATGCAAGAGTCTGTGGCCACTTACTTCATGAACCAGGAAGGGTCTCCGCGATAGTTCCCATCGTCCTTGGTGACGGCCAAGCTTCCCAAGGCCACCAGCGTCCTCTGCACCGCAGCCATGTCCTTGGCTGGAAGGAGAAGCAAGAATCAGAATCACAGGATAGCAGAGTTGGGAATGACCTCTCAAGGCCATCTAGTCCAACCCCTTCCCATGTAGGAAAAGAACCACCAGAGCAACCCCAATAGTGTGTGATGATGATGATAACAGAGTTGGGAGGGACCTCTCAAGGCCATCTAGTCCAACCCCTTCCCATGTAGGAAAAGAACCATCAAAGTAACCCCAATAGTGTGTGATGATGATGATAACAGAGTTGGGAGGGACCTCTCAAGGCCATCTAGTCCAACCCCTTCCCATGTAGGAAAAGAACCACCAGAGCAACCCCAATAGTATGTGATGATGATGATAACAGAGTTGGGAGGGACCTCTCAAGGCCATCTAGTCCAACCCCTTCCCATGTAGGAAAAGAACCATCAAAGGAACCCCAACAAGTGGCCACCCAGCCTCTGCTTGATGATGATGATGATGATGATGATGATGATGATGATGATGATGATAGGTTTGAGGGGACCTGCCCTCTGCCATGCAGGCAGCAGCACAGTCAAAGCACCTCAACAGATGGCCATCCGGCCTCAATAATAATAATAATAATAATAATAATAATAATAATAATAATAATAATAGAGTTAGGGGAACCTCTAAAGACCATCTAGTCCAACCCCCTGCCATGCAAGAAGAGCACAGTCAAAGCATYCTGATAGATGGCCATCTAGCCTCAATAATAATAATAATAATAATAATAATAATAATAATAATAATAGAGGTAGGGAAACCACTAAAGACCATCTAGTCCAGCCCCCTGCCATGCATGAAGAGCACAATCAAAGCACCCTGACAGATGGCCACCTGGCAATAATAATAATAATAATAATAATAATAATAATAATAATAATAATAGAGTTAGGGGAACCACTAAAGACCATCTAGTCCAGCCCCCTGCCATGCATGAAGAGCACAATCAAAGCACCCTGACAGATGGCCACCTGGCCTTAATAATAATAATAATAATAATAATAATAATAATAACCCCAGCAGATGGCCATTTGGCATCAATAATAATAATAATAATAATAATAACAACAATAATAACAATAATTAACAATAATCAAGTTAGAGGGGACCTCTAAAGGCTATCTAGTCCAAGCCCCTGCTATGCAGGAAAAGCACAAAGTATTCCTGACATATGGCAATCCAGTCTCTGTTTAAGAGCTTCCACCACGCTCCCAGGCAGAGAGTTCCAATGTTGAATAGCTCTTCCTAATGTTCAGTGGAATCTCCTTCCTTGTATTTTGAACCCATGGCTCAATTGAGTCCATTGAAAACAAGCCTGCTCCCTCTTCCTTAGGACACCCTTTCAGATATTGATACATGGCCCCTCTCCTGTCTCCTCTCAACCTTCTCTTCTGCAGTTCTTTAAGTTCTTTAAGACGCTCCTCAGAGGGATTATTCATGGTCTCCAGACCTTTGATCCTTTGAGTCTCCCTCTTCCTCCAGACACCTATCAGGCCAATCAATCAAAGTCATTTTGGACTCTGATCCTCTCCTCTGGAGTATTAGCTATCCCTCCTCATACTTGATAAGCAGGCCCTCTAAACCTTCATCGAAGTAATTAATAAAGGTGTTGACCAGGACTGGACCCAGGACCGAATCCACCGAATCCACCAAATAGTCACTTCTTTCCAGGATGAAGAGGAGGAACCATTGGGGAGAAGCATCCTTTGGGTTCGGTCGCATTACCAATTCCAGATCCACTGAATAGTAGCCTTGCCCATATTGAACTAGTTTGTTGGCAAGACAA
>NW_026847882.1:46187682-46205182 GCF_025583915.1 Anolis sagrei ordinatus | reverse complement strand
AAGGAGAAGGAAAAAAGGAAGGAAGGAAAAAAGGAAGGAAGGGATGGAGAAGGAAAGAAGGAGAAGGAGTCTGTCCAGATGTTGAGGTGCAAAGGGGCTTCAGGCTTGACTTCATCCTGGATGGAGCTCAAGGGTTTGAGGGAATGCACAAGGGGTCTGGAGGGGTGGCCCTTCCTCTCCATATTGAGGGTCTGGGGTCTTGTAGAAGGCTAATAGGAGAAAGGGGAAAAGGAAGGAAAGAAGGAAGGAAGGAGATGGAGATGTGATGGTGGAGAAGAAGGGAGAAAGGGGTCTGGAGGGGTGGCCCTTCTTATCCATATTGAGAGTCTGGGGTCTTGGAAAAGGCTAATAGGAGAAAGGAGAAAAGGAAGGAAGGAAGGAGTAGAAGTGATGGCAGAGAAGGCAAACGAGAAGGAGAAGAAAGAAGGAAGAGATGGAGATGGAGATGGAGATGGAGATGGAGATGGAGATGGAGATGGAGAAGGAGAAGGAAGGAAGGAAGGAAGGAAGGAAGGAAGGAAGGAAGGAAGGAAGGAAGGAAGGAAGGAGGGAAGGAAGGAAGGAAGGAAGAAGGGAAGGAAGGAAGGAAGGAAGGAAGGAAGGAAGGAAGGAAGGAGGGAAGGAAGGAAGGAAGGAAGGAGGGAAGGAAGGAAGGAGGGAAGGAAGGAAGGAGAAGGAGGCTGTCCAGATGTTGAGGTGCAAAGGGGCTTCAGGCTTGACTTCATCCTGGATGGAGCTCAAGGGTTTGAGGGAATGCACAAGGGGTCTGGAGGGGTGGCCCTTCCTCTCCATCTTGAGGGTCTGGGGTCTTGTAGAAGGCTAATAGGAGAAAGGGGAAAAGGAAGGAAAGAAGGAAGGAAGGAGATGGAGATGTGATGGTGGAGAAGAAGGGAGAAAGGGGTCTGGAGGGGTGGCCCTTCTTATCCATATTGAGAGTCTGGGGTCTTGGAAAAGGCTAATAGGAGAAAGGAGAAAAGGAAGGAAGGAAGGAGTAGAAGTGATGGCAGAGAAGGCAAACGAGAAGGAGAAGAAAGAAGGAAGAGATGGAGATGGAGATGGAAGGAAGGAAGGAAGGAAGGAAGGAAGGAAGGAAGGAAGGAAGGAAGGAGGGAAGGAAGGAAGGAAGGAAGGAGAAGGAAGGAAGGAGAAGGAGGCTGTCCAGATGTTGAGGTGCAAAGGGGCTTCAGGCTGGACTTCATCCTGGATGGAGCTGAAGGGTTTGAGGGAATGCACAAGGGGTCTGGAGGGGTGGCCCTTCCTATCCATATTGTGGGTCTGGGGGTCTTGTAGGAGGCTAAAAGCAGAAAGAAGAAAAGGAAGGAAATAGAAAAAGAAGAAAGAAAGGGAGGGAGGGAGGAGGAGGAGAAGAAAAGAAGGAAGAAGGAGAAGATGCAAGGGGGCTTTGGGCCTGACTTCATCCCGGATGGAGCTCAAGGTAGAGAGGGAATGCATATTAGGACCGCTCCCTGCAATGCCCCAATTTTGCTGCTGACCTGCCTTTGCAGAGGCCATTTGTATCGATAGGAAGGGAGAAACGGGTCTTAGAATCATAGAATCCTAGAGTTGGAAGAGACCTCATGGGCCATCCAGTCCAACCCCATTCTGCTAAGAAGCAGGAATATTGCATTCAAAGCACCCCTGACAGATGGCCATCCAGCCTCTGTTTAAAAGCTTCCAAAGAAGGAGCCTCCACCACACTCCCTCCAGGGCAGAGAGTTCCACTGCTGAACTCTCTTCCCCGAGTGTTCAGCGTCTGGGGGGTCTTGTACGAGAAGAAAGGAGAAGGAAGGAAGGGAGAAGGAGAGGAAGGAAGAGAAGAAGGAAGAAGGAAGAAGGAGAAGGAAGGAAAAAAAGGAAGAAGAAGAAGGAGAAGGAGGAAGGAGAAGGAAAAAAGGAAGGAGAAGAAGGAAGGAGGGAGGAGGAGAAGGAGAAGGAAGGAAGGGAAGGAAGGAAGAAGAGAAGGAGAAGGAAAGGAAAGAATGAAAGAAGGAAGGAAAGAGAAGAAGGTGAAGGAGAAGGAAGGAAGGAAGGAAGGAAAAGAAGGAAGGAAGGAGGAGAAGAAGGAAAGAAGGGGAAGGGCAAGATCAAGAGAATAAAGGAGGGATGATGGGAAGGAGAGGGAGGGAGGGAGGGAGGGAAAGGAAGAATAGCTTTGTTTTCACTGTACATCCTACAACAAAACTAAATGCCACCCCCAATCACAGTCTATATGTACAAATGACCAAACAAAGTACCCACCCTTCCACATTCAAGTAGCTACTGCACAGTCCCTAAAAGGAAAGGGAGAAGTAAAGAGAGGGAGAGGAAAAGAGGGAAGGAGGGAGGAGAAATAAAGGAATATGTAAAATGTGATGTCGTGAGTGGATGGATGGCAAGCAAGCAGACAGGAAGGATGGATGGAAGAAAAAAAATGAAAGTTGGATGGGTGAATATATGGATGGTTGGAGAGACAGATAGATAGATGGAAAAAAAAGTTGTCAACACTTGAAAAATTATCCAAAAATGAGTAGATGTGCGAATCTTTCTGAAACTTGGGGGGAATGATGCCATGGTTATTTTGTGTCGTCGTATACAAAATCAAGCAGATCGCTCTTGTAGTTTCTTTTTTTTTAAAAAAAAAAAACCAAATATTCGTGGACAAGTGGAATGTTCTGAAACTTGATGGGCTATCAGAGGTAAATGTGTTCTCTAATCGTAGCAAGTTTCATGCTGATAGCTCTGGGATATACATTGCCTCAGACCATTTACAAAGTCTCGCCCTTTGAAATGGCTCTGGCTTCAAATGGACAAATGGCAGTGCTTCCTTTTTCCCACCACAAAGGAGGCCCAGCCCACCTCTGACATCACAGGGAGTCCCCAGCCAATGAAAGCCCAGATCCTAGTTTCATCATTTCTGAGCCAATCAGGGGGAGGAGTGGGACTTTTGAACGGCTGTCTATGGGGTTAAATGTCTTGCACTGCATTGCATAGTTTTGTCCGATTCCTTTAGAGCGCAGACTCTGTATCAGACATCCTTTCAGGACAGAGAGTAAATTAACCTCTGGTTATTTGCCTTCAAACCCAGTCTACGTTTCTTCTAGCCATCAAAGTAGCACCATGTGTCAGGTGATGGCTCCACTCGCTTCTGCTGATTTCGGCAACACCAATGCTGCGCCATCCTCACCTGGAACCAAAGACCTGGATGCTCCTTAACTATGGTTTTCAGGCATGTGTGATCAATAAAATAAATGTTTCAAAAGCCACTACAAAACTGGGGGATGTCGGTGTTTTGTTTCTAAAGTGTATTTAAAGTATAGTTAGTAAAAATTTCATTACTATAAATGAGAGTAACGAAATTTCATTACTTTTTTTTGCCAAGTAATTGAGCAAATGGGGAAACTTTGGGGGTTCATTTCGCCCTCATTTTTAGAGCTATTGTGATGAAGCTTGCTATAATTGAACCACACATCTTCCACGGTCAGGCCACCAAATTTCAGAACGTTACACTCATCCACTAATTTTTGGAGAATTTTTGATTTTTTTAAACAATTTAAAAAACCCACAAGAGATATTGACTTGAATTTTATACACAATGCACACGATAACTAGGGCATCAATCCCAGGAAGTTTTAGAAAGATTCACACACCTACTGATTTTGCGGGATTTTAAAAAGTTTATACAAAAACATTTATTCTCCAAAAGCCACAACAGCAATCCCCTTGAATGTCTGTCTTTATGACACACTATTAACCACATCAACTCAGCACAGATTTATACTAAATCCTTATTTGAGTCCTCTTTGCAGGGCATCAATCCCTGGAAGATTATTATTATTATTATTATTATTATTATTATTATTATTATTATTTGAAGCACAACAAGACGAGTCCACAGCTGGTTGTTGAATTGGATCACACGTTGGACACTTCCCAGGAGTATTATTATTATTATTATTATTATTATTAGAAACACCACAAGATGAGTCCACACAGACACTCTGCTGGCTGTTGAATTGGATCACATGTCCGACACTTCCCAAGTGCATTATTATTATTATTTATTATTATTATTATTATTATTTGAAACACAACAAGATGAGTCCACCGCAGACACTCTGCTGGCTGTTGGATTGGATTACACGTTGGACATTTCCCAAGTGTCTAGGACTGTGTGATGTATCGGCGAATAATGCGTGCAGATCCCAGTGAGGTGGCCTTTTGCAGCTGCAGATGGTAATCTTGTCAGCGCCGATTGTGTTTAAGTGCAGGCCAAGGTCTTGAGGCATTGCACCCAGTGTGCCAATCACCACTGAGACCCTCTTGATTGGCTTGTGCCAGAGTCTTTGCAGTTCGATTTTTAAATCCTCATATCGTGTCAGCTTTTCCTGCTCTCACCTGAGATTGCAACATCGACGATCCATACTTTGTTTTTTAACACGATTATGAGGTCAGGAGTGTTGTGCTCCGGAACTCTGTCTGTCTGAATCCAGAAGTCCCAGAGGAGTTTGGCGTGTTCATTTTCTGTAACTTTTTCCGGCTTGTGATCCCACCAGTTCTTTGTCGCAGGCAGATGGTGTTTGTGGCACAAGTTCCAATTAATCACCTGAACAACGGTGTTGTGCCTCTGCTTGTAGTCTGTCCGTGATCTTCTTGCAGCAGCTGAGGGTGGGATCTATTGTTTCACCTGCTTCCTTGCAGAGTTACACTTGGGATCTGTGGTCAGCTTTTCAATTCTGGCTTTGATGGCCTTTGTTCTAATGGCTTGTTCTTGGGCTGCCAGAATCAGGCCCTCCTTTGTCTCCTTTTGCAAAGTTCCATTTGTGAGCCACAGCCATGTTTTTTCTTTGTCAATTTGGCTCTCAATTTCTGCCAGAAACTATCCATGGAGAGCCTTCTTTTGCCAGTTTTCTCTTCTGCTCTGGATTGTGTTTTTAGGGTAATTGCTCTTTATCTTTTGCACTTGAAGCAGTTTTCTTCTTCTTCTTCTTCTTATTATTAGACTGACTCTAAATAGCTGGCGGCTGAAGCCCTCATTGGGCTTTCTACATTCTGGGAAATGTAGTTTAGGGCAGGGTCTTTTGCATTCTCTGCCATAGGGGGCCTCACCTTCCCAAACTACACTTCCCAGAATGCTGTGTTCTCAGTCTCCCGCCCAGCTGCCCTTCCTTATGGCAACCAGCAAGCATCTTGAGTCTCTTTGGCTTTGCCAACGTTGCTTCATGCTTATACTGAAAATTAAACTGACTTTGGGAGTCGTTTGAATGTTATAGAATCTTAAGAACAATTATTGTTTCGATTCTTCAATTTTTCTCTCCCTTTTTCTGCATGTTTCTAATATCGATTCGTATGCACGAATTTAACGAATTTGATACGACTTACGAGGAGTAATGCTATTTTTGCACAGGCCTAATAGTTTTCAATAACATTCTTCTTTCTATTGTAAACGTAAACATGTCCTAAATGTCCGAAAGCCACCCTGGAAGCCATCTTGGTATGATAAATCCAATGCCAAGGGTGATAAAAAGGAGAAGGAGAAAAAAGAAATGCTCGGATATAATTTATAACCGTTGTTTTTTATTATTTCTTTGCATTTGGCAACATAATCTGTAGAAACGAGAAGAGTTAATTTCCGGTTCTGCAGCAGCAACGTTGGGATGATTAAAAAGGAAAACCGAAAGAAAAAAACCCACAACGACCCCCCGAAAACCGTTTTTAAAACACGACCGGAAGAACCAGGAACGGACGCACAAAAGGAGAACGACTAGCAGCTGCCGCCCGAAAAAAGATTTGCCCCTGGGCTACTGATACAGCAACCCGCTGCAAAAGCCGGCCACGCTGGACCTCAGCCGTGGTTTGTGCTGTTCGTACGAGGGAAAAAAGGGGAAGGGGACGCGGATGGGATCCGTGCCCAAAACACGTTTGTTGTCTTTCGTCATCGGGGCAGTTTCAGGCAGTACAATGCAAACGGTCAGCGGTCACTCGTGGCTGGCTGCCAGGGATGACCACAGAAGGAAGAGGAAGGCAGTCTCCCCGAAAGGAAGGAAGGAAGGAAGGAAGGAAGGAAGGAAGGAAGGAAGGAAGGAAGGAAGGAAGGAAGGGAGAGAAGAGCTGCCTGGGACCCCTTCCCGGATTCCGGGCAGAAAGGCAAGAGGAAGAGGAAGCGGAGGGGCCCCGAATTAGGCACCGAAGAGGCATGTGCTTGGAGGGCCCGGAAGTGGCCCTTTGTCTCTCTCTCTCTCTCTCCCCAGAAGAAGGTCCTTCTCGTTGGCAAGCGAGCCCCTCCCGCTCTGGAAGGCCACATTTGGCAGTTGGCAGGCCTTGGTCAACAACAAGGGGCTCGAGGGATGTGCTTTCGGCCGGCAAGAGGTGTGCGCAAGGAGGCCGAGCCGGGCTCGAGGTGGCCCTTCTCTGTAACGGCTGGTTGAGAACGGATCTGTCGTCTTAGGGTTGTTTGGCCAGCTTCGTCCATATAAGGTGCCCGTTCCTCGGACACATCGTTCGGCACGGACGGAGAAAGGAAGGGTCGCCCACCGCCCCCTCCGCTCCCACGGCTCGTTCTCCCCCCAAATGCACTGCTGGTGGGAGAAGCAGGCCTGGCTTTTGTGGGAGGGGCGGCAGGGACCCCCCCCTCGGACCACAGGAACGGCAGGCATCCCTCCGCCCGCCCGCCCATCCGCCTAGAAGACGTAGATCTTGTCCCGCTGGACGGAATCCAGGTCGTCATCCAGAGTCAGCAAAACCTAGGAACAGAGATAAAGGTCCTTTGATTCCATTTACAGTGAGACAGAGAAATAATAATAATAATGATAACATTTTATTTATACCCCGCTACCATTTCCCCAAGGGACTTGGTGCAGCTTATTTATTTATTTTATTTATTTCGGGTACTTTTACCCCGCCCTTCTCAACCCCCGAAGGAGGACTCAGGGCGGCTTACAAAAAAGGCACAATTCGATGCCGATACAAATTACACATAATATACAAAACCATAGTTAAAAGCAGTTATCACGGTTAAAACAATCAAACAACCAGTACGTAACACATCATATAAAACATCATATAAAACTATTCTCGTGATCAGCGTTTCGTCTTTCAGAGTTCCATAGATCTAATCCATTAATCATTTCCTAGTCATCGTCAAAGTTCTTTCTTTATCTGCCCGATTGTCCGAATGCCTGGTCCCAGATCCATGTTTTTAGTTTTTTCCTAAAGGAAAGGAGCGATGTTGCAGATCTAATTTCCCCGGGGAGTGAATTCCACAGGTGGGGGGCCACCACCGAGAAGGCCCTGCTCCTCGTCCCCGCCAATCTCACTTGTGATAGAGACGGGGTCGAGAGCAGGGCCTCCCCAGAAGATCTTAGACTCCAGGGTGGGACGTAGAAGGAGATCCGTTCGGACAGATACACTGGGCCGGAGCCGTAAAGGGTTTTGTAGGTCAAAACCAGCACTTTGAATTGTGCCCGGAACTGGATCGGCAGCCAGTGGAGCTGACACAACAGAGGGGTGGTATGCTCCCTGTATGACGCTCCGGTGAGTAATCTGGCTGCTGCCCATTGGACTAATTGAAGTTTCCGAACAGTCTTCAAAGGCAACCCCACATAGAGTGCGTTGCAGTAATCTAATCGGGATGTAACTTCCCAAGGTATGAGCGCAGCTGGCGCACAAGTTCCAGGCTCAGCGATGAGTCCAGGATCACTCCCAAGCTGCGAACCTGCGTCTTCAGGGGGAGTGCAACCCCGTCTACCACAGGCTGTCACCCTATGCCCTGCTCGGCCTTACGACTGACCAGTAGGACCTCTGTCTTGTCTGGATTCAGTTTCAATTTGTTAGCTCTCATCCAGTCTGACACAGCATGAGGCTGAGCCCAAAATACAACAATACAAGCAATAACAACAACAATACAAGCAGTTTAAAAACAACAAAACAATGAAACAATAACAACAAGCATTATCAAATAGAACAACACACTTTAAAAACCATGGGTAGGCCAAATGTAATTAAAATTAAAACAATGCTGGACATGGGCGAGGGAAGGGATAGAAAGCAAGCAGACACACACACAGAGACCATATAGTTACCAGGGCTGTGCAATTTTTTCGTTAGTTGTCGTAAGTCAGATCAAATTTGTTAAATTCGTACTGACAACGCAATATCCAACACGTGCCAAAAACCTAAGAATCAAAACTCACCCAATACTTTTTTGTTTGCATTTTGCAAACCTGGGAAGCCTCCCAAAGTCAGTTTTACGTTCAGGGCAAGGAAGCAAAGCAAAGCCAAAAAGGCTGCCTGGTATATAAACCAATTTTCCTAGTTTCCAACAGACCTCACAACCTCTGAGGATGGATGCCTGCCATAGATGCAAGCGAAACATCAGGAGAGAATGCTTCCAGAACATGGCCAGAGAGCCCGAAAAACCTGTAACAGTGGTTCTCAACCTGTGGGTCCCCAGGTATTTTGGCCTACAACTCCCAGTTTACCAGCTGGTAGGATTTCTGGCAGTTGAAGGCCAAAAATATCTGGGGACCCCAGGTTGAGAACCACTGATCTATAACAACCCGCTGTCTTTCCTCTTTAAATGAACGGCCTCTCACCATGAGGACAGGGAAGCAGTAGGGAGAAAGCAGAGTTCCCTGGGAAAGAGGCAGAGAAAGCACAGGATTCTGGGAAATGTAGTTTGAGAAGGCAAGGAGCCCTATGCCAGGGAATCCAAAATGCCCCACAGGAGGCCTCGTCTTCCCAAACTACATTTCCCAGAATGCTGTGCTCTCAGTAGTCTCCCTCCCAGCTGCAAGCAGCCTACACTAGCAATGACCTTTTTGGCTTTGCAGTGTCATATGGTCAGTGTCGATCCATACAATGTTTGAGCTGTCTTACATGGGAGGATTCCGAATGTTACAGAATCTTAACAAAAATGATTGGTGAGGATTTCCGTTCTCAAATTCCCTCTTCTTTCCTGCATGTTTGTAATATTGATTTCTATGCACAAATTTAATGAATTTGATATGACTTACGAGGAGCAACAATATTTTTGCACAGCCCTAATAACTCTGCTTTGTGGGTCCCACGTTGGGAGGCAGGTGAGTGACAAATCCAGCGACTAAAATGAAGTAAGCGCATGCTTGTGCCGCAGCCACACAACTCACCAGGAAGGAGCCGAACATGGCGATGGACGAGAGGAAGTGCCAGACGTCGTGGTCATCAAAGAAGTTGAGGAGGACACACTCCCGGTTGTGCTCCCGGGACTCAGCCGGTGTTTTCTGTGAAGGTCGAGAGGGCAGAGGTCAGCAGGGTAAGGTCACTGTGGTGGGACAATGCAGGGCTGAGCCCCCAGAGTGACCGCTACGACTTAGGGTCTCCCCCAGGCCTGCATCTCAAGGACAGCTTTGTCCCCATTGAGACCGGATTTTGCACAAACGCTGTGAGTTGTCCTTATCATTGTCGTTACTAACAAGGGTTATTATTATTAGTAGTAGTAGTAGTATTGAAGAGTTGGAAGGGACTCCTAAAAACCATCCAGTCCCACCCCCTTTTTCCAGGCAGGAAAAGCACCACCAAAGCACCCCCGACAAATGGCCATCCAGCCTTTGTTTAAAAAGCTTCCAGAGAAGGAGACTCCATCATCATCATCAAGGATTATACTATTATGATGATTATAGAATCCTAGAGTTGGAAGGGACCCCAAAGGCCATCTAGTCCCAACGGAATTACTATTATATTATTATCCATTGTTGTCTATTATTGTCTATTATTATTATTATTATTATTATTATTATTAATAATAATAATAATAATAATAATGAGTCCTAGAATTGGAAGGCACCCCAAAGGCCATCTAATCCAACGGAATTGCTATTATATTATTGTCTATTATTATTGTTGTTGTTGTTATTATTATTATTATTATTTTTATTATTAAATCCTAGAGCTGGAAGGGACCCCAAAGGCCATCTAGTCCAATGGAATTGCTATTATATTATTATTCATTATTATCTCTTATTATCTTTTTATTATCTTCATTATTATTATTATTATTATTATTATTATTATTATTATTATTAAATCCTAGAGCTGGAAGGGACCCCAAAGGTCATCTAATCCAACAGAATTGCTATTATATTATTGTATATTATTATTATTATTATTATTAGAGTTAGAAGAGACCCCCAAGGGCCATCCAGTCCCACCCCCCTCTGCCAAACAGGAAGATTGAATTACTATTATATTACTATCCATCACTATTATTGAATCCTAGGGTTGGAAGAGACCCCAAGGGCCACCTTTCTGCCATTACGCAGGCACAGCACCATCAAAGCCCTCCTGACAGATGTCCATCCAATCTCTGCTTCAAAGTTTCCAATGGACTCTGAGGAGGAGAGTCCCACTGTTGGGCAGCTCTTCTTCTTATGGTCAGGAAGTTCTCCCTCATTCAGGTGGACTCTCCTTCTGTGGGATGGGAAGCCGTGTCCCGGGATGGAGCGGGGCCAGGACTCACCTGCCAGGTGCTGAGTCCCTGGAAGAAGAAGTAGAGGGCAAAGCCCCAGACGACCGACGTGCAGACGATGCAGAGCAGGGAGATCAGCTTGAGCCGCTCGCCGCTCCGGAGCTGCAGGCAAAGAGAGAGTCAACCACCTCGGATGCATGCTTCTCCTTTCCTGTTTGTAGTGACCCCCAAATCCCATTTGCATGCCTCTTCCTCCATGGCGAATGGACACGACTAAAGGCCGCTCTCCATCTCTCTCTTGGGTCAAGCGGCCAGATACTATTGCCCGAGGGAAGGAAGGGAGGAAACCCCCTGAATTGCCCTGGGGTGTCCTTTGCTCCTGTCAGGCTGCGGCACCCACCTTCATGATGATGTAGAAGGCGAAGTAGAGGAGCAGGTTGCAGATGCCGATGGCCAGCAGGTAGGAAGCAAAGTCGTTGGGGTGCATGATGAGGCCGTACGCAGCGCTGCAGGGGGGAAGTGTCCCAGTAGGGTTAGGATTGCTCCCTCTAAAGCAGTGGCTCTCAACCTTTCCAACACCATGACCCCTAAATACGCTTCTTCATGTTGTGGTGACCCCCAACCATAAAATTATTTTCATTCCTCCTTTATAACTGTAATTTTTCTACTGTTACAAATCATAATGTAAATATCTGATATGCAGGGTGTGTTTTCATTGTTACAAATTCAACATAATTAACGCATTGTGATTAATCAAAAAATATGTTTGGGGGAGTATGGAAAACAGATGATGGGATTTGCAGTCCCTTCAACCGATTCAGCGCTGACTTCCACTGACCACTGAGACCTCCACACAGAACTCCCAGGTCAAACCAAAAAATACTGGAGGGGTTTGGGAGGAACTGAGAGTGATTTAGGGGAGATGTAGGGGGCCTCTCTTCACACGCTTGCCCAGGCTTTGTCTCTCCAAAGTCTTTCTCACACACATAAACATTCTTTCTCTATACCAGGCCCTCCAGGTGTTTTGGACTTCAACTCCCACAATTCCTAACAGCCTCTGGCCCCTTCCTTTCCCCCTCAGCCACTTAAGCATTGCAATATTTTCAAATTTAATTTAAAACCTAAAAATATGCAAACATTAAAACACAATTTTTCCCTGCTGTATGTGCTCTCCCTCTCTCTCTCTCTCTCTCTCTCACACACACACACACACACACACATACAGTCTCCCACCACACAAATCCAAGCCAAGACTTGATGCAGGCATGTGGGGGGGGGGGGGGGCTTGAGGAAGATATTCCAGAAGCATTCTCTCCTGACGTTTTGTCTACATTTCTGCCCCACACCCTTGCCGGCTGGCGGGAGCACGAGGGACGGGTGGGAGGTTTTACTCACAGGGACCAGTTGATGATGTTGCCCATCACCAGGAGCACCATCCGATCCTGCGGAGGAAAGGAGAAAGAGACTCTTTGACCAACTGACCGCAGGAGAGGGATATTCCTATGGATATCTCGAGAAGGAGAGAGGGCTTTGCATTTCTAACGCACAGAGTTAAGCAACAGGGGATCCGGTCTTGAGGGGAGAAATCTTAGGAGGAATCTCACTGAATTGGATTATCTCTGAGGACAGACCCAGGAGAAGGAGAAGAAGCAGCAATGGGCCTACTCACCACATACATGGGCCCACTGCACTGGCGGATGCAGTCGGTGTAAAGGACATGCAGAATCCTGCGCAGGATGCCAGAGTCTGCGCCAGAAAGAGAGATGATGTCAGGATTGAGGAATGGCCGGGAAGAAGGCTCCATTGGGGACTTCAATGCCCAGAATTATTATTAAGTTTATTAAACTGCAAAAACTTTTGTTTGTGTGGGAGGGACATCCTGCAGCACATTATATGATATTATTGTATTATAATTATATTACTACATTATAATTGTATTATACTCTTATAATTATATATTATAAATATATATTATTATATTATATTATATTATGTTTGTTATATTATATTATAATTGTATTATATTATTATAGTAGATTTGTGTGGGAGGGAGATCCTGCAGGACATTATATGATATTATTATATTATAATTATATTGCTGCATTATAATTGTATTATACTATTATAATTATATATTATAAATATATTTATTATTATATTATGTTATATTATATTATAATTGTATTATATTATTATAATAGATTTGTGTGGGAGAACATTATATGATATTATTGTATTATAATTATATTGCTGCATTATAATTGTATTATACTATTATAATTATATATTATAAATATATTTATTATTATATTATGTTATATTATATTATAATTGTATTATATTATTATAATAAATTTGTGTGGGAGAACATTATATGATATTATTGTATTATAATTATATTACTACATTATAATTGTATTATACTATTGTAATTATATATTATAAATATATATTATTATATTATATTATGTTATATTATATTACTATAATAGATTTGTGTGGGAGGGACATCCTGCAGCACATTATATGATAGTATTGTATTATAATTATATTACTACATTATAATTGTATTATACTATTGTAATTATATATTATAAATATATATTATTATATTATATTATATTATATTATATTACTATAATAGATTTGTGTGGGAGGGACATCCTGCAGCACATTATATGATAATATTGTATTATAATTATATTACTACATTATAATTGTATTATACTATTATAATTATATATTATTTTATAAATATATTTATTATTATATTATATTATATTATATTATATTATATTATAATTGTATTATATTACTATAATAGATTTGTGTGGGTGGGACATCCTGCAGCATACTATATTTATTATATTATATTATATTATATTGTAATTGTATTGTTATATTATAATTATAATTGTATAACATTATAATAGTATTATTATTCCCCACTTTTTCTCTCTCTACAAACGAGACTCTAAGTATCCCAGAGATTCTGACACCCAAGTTACCTGGCGCGTCAGGCTGGATCTACATTGTCATGTAATACAGTTCCAGAATGCAGCTCAATCTGCATTCTAAAACTGGGTTATATGTCAGTGTAGACTCATCTAATGCTATGTCACATTATTTTCTTTTGTTCCTGGGTTATGCACGTCATTTCCTAATTGCTTCTATCATAAAACATGGAAGAAGCTTATTAAATTGCACAGACTTTGTTTATGTGGGAGGGACATCCTGCAGCAAATATATCATATTATTATATTATAATTATAATTGTACTATATTACATTATATATTATTATAATATATTACACTATGTCACACTTTTATTGTTCCTGGGTTATATGTGCCTTTTTCTAATTAGTTCTATCATAATAACATGGGAAAGGTTTTTGAAACTGCACAAACTTTGTTCCTGTAGCACATTATATTGTAATATAATATAATAAATAATAATATAATTTTATACTATATTATATTATATTTATTATTTTTATTATATTATACTATATCATATCATATTATATTATAAATATATTTATTATAATAATAATTATTATTAATAATAATAATAAATAATTATTTATTAATTATATATTATTATATTATTGTAGTATATATCACTATGACACATCCTGCTAGAGTTTTTCAACGAATCTCTCATTGAGCCTCAACATATTCAATTCTGAAAATGGGTTATACAGCAGTGTAGACTCATCTAACACTTATGTCACACTTTTTTTTGTTTCTGGGTTATACGCATCATTTCCTAATTGGTTCTATCATAAAACATGGAAGAAGTGTATTAAATTGCACAAACTTTGTTTATATGAGAGGGACCTCCAGCGGCACATTATATTGTATTATTTATTTGCTTTATTTCTATACCGCATTTTTCAGCCCAACCAGGCGACTCAATGCGGTTTATTGTATTATATTATAATTGTATTATATTACATTATATATATTATTGTCCTGCACATATTATATTATACTAATTATATTGTTTTATTTTATAATATATTATATAACATTAAATATTATATTATATTATTTATAATATATTAATTATATTATTAATATATTTACTATAATTATATATTATTATATTATTGTAGTATATATCACTATGACATATCCTGCTAGAGTTTTTTAATGAATCTCGCATTGAGCCTCAACACATTCAACGTGGTGGCAGCTACAAAAACAAAGTTTCTGGAGTAGGGCAACTACTTTCAAAGGAAGGGGCACACAATGAAAGAGGAAATAACCTTTCCAAACCAGGAACAGGAAGGTAAGAACCTGAGTGCTCCCATTTAGTGTCCACTGGGAGCCCCCCAAACTCACCCAGCTTCCAGCGGCCCATGTAATAGAGCTGGGTGCTGAGCAGCAGCGTGGAGACGATGTGGATGACCGAGAAGACGATCCAGAAGGCCATGTTGCCCTTCCCAAAGACCTGAGAGGAGGTGAATCAGAAGCATGAAGAGACCCCAGACCCATTCCCAACCACTCCCACCCTCCTTATGGGAATGCCTGTGTATGCCAAGAGGTCTCGTTGCCCAAACCGTACCTCCTGGGCACATGAAAATCCCAGCAGAGCAAGAAAAGGGGGAAGGATGATGATGCGGAAGAGGGCACAAGTGGAAAGGGGAGCCACACAAAGCAAGGGACTGCTATCTATCTATCTATCTATCTATCTATCTATCTATCTATCTATCTATCTATCGTATCTATCTATCTATCGTATCTATCTATCTATCTATCTATCTATCTATCTATCTATCTATCGTATCTATCGTATCTATCTATCTATCATTACTCTGTTGCTTTATTTGTACACCCCTTTTCCTAAACATTGTGGACTCAGAGTAAGTTACAAGATGACAATACTATTATTACTATTACTAGCCGTCCCCTGCCACGCGTTGCTGTGGCCCACATGGGGGTTCTGTGTGGGAGGTTTGGCCCAATTCTATTGTTGGTGGGATTCAGAATACTCTGTGATTGTAGGTGAACTATAAATCCCACAACTAAAACTCCCAAATGTCAGGATTCTATTTTCCCCAAACTCCATCAGTGTTCACATTTGGGCATATTGAATATTCGTGCCAAGTTTGGTCCAGATCCATCATTGTTTGAGGCCACAGTGATCTCTGGATGGAGGTAAACTACAACTCCAAATCCAAAGAACACTGCCCACCAAACCCTTCCAGTTGGTCATGGGAGAACTGTGTGCCAAGTTTGGTTCAATTCCATCGTTGGTGGGGTTCAGAATGCTCTGTGATTGTAGGTGAACTATAAATCCCAGCAACTACAACTCCTAAATGTCAAGATTCTATTTCCCCCAAACTCCATCAGTGTTCACATTTGGGCATATTGAGTATCTGTGCCAAGTTTGATCCAGATCCATCCTTGTTTGAGTCCACAGTGATCTCTGGATGTCGGTGAACTACAACTCCCAAACCCAAGGTCAATGCCCACCAAACCCTTCCAGTATTTTCTGTTGGTCATGGGAGAACTGTGTGCCAAGTTTGGTTCAACTCCATCGTTGGTGGGGTTCAGAATGCTCTTAGATTGTAGGTGAACTATAAATCCCAGCAACTACAACTCCCAAATGACAAAATCAGTTTTTTTGAGTGAAGGACATACATTGGGTTGTTAGGTGTCTTGTGTCCAAATTTGGCGTCAATTTGCCCAGTGGTTTTTGAGTTCTGTTTATCCCACAAACGAATATTACCTTTATATTTATATAGATTACTACTACTATCATCATCATCATCATCATCATCATCATCTGTTGCTTTATGTTTATCTGTCCCTAAACATTGCATTCAGTGTTGTAGTTCAGCCTATGGTGGTGTCTGAGATTATCTCAGACTGATACCAGAAGATACCTGTCCGAACGTATCTCCCCTTACGAACCATCGAGGACCTTAAGATCGTCTGGGGAGGCCCTGCTCTCGGTCCTGCCTTTGTCTCAAGTACGTTTGGCGGGGACGAGAGACATGGCCTTCTCAGTGGTGGCCCCTCAGCTATGGAACGCACTCCCTAAGGACATCAGATCTGCTCCCTCCCTCTGAACGTGGCTGTTTGAGCAAGCGTTTACAAATGCAGAGTAGCTAATATAGGAAATCGAATGACTTGACAATGGAACTGGACAATGCTGGAGAATAAGGAGGCGCTAATGATGTTGTTTTTATTGCTCTTGTGGTGTTTTATACTGTTTAATGTTTTAATCAGTACTATGTTTTTATGTGTACTGATTTGTTGGAAACCGCCTTGAGTCGCCGATGGGCTGAGAAAGGCGGTATACAAATACAGCAAATAAATAAATAAATAAATTACTGTTAATGGGGATTTGGGGGCCTGAGATTTTAAGTCCTGAAATGGAGCAGTCTGTGTCTCCAGCTAGTCAAGGCCACATTCCAGAGGATTCGGCAGAGCCAATCTGTAGGGCAAGGAGGTCAAGAGGCGGAAACTCCAGGTGTCGAGAATAAGAAGCTTCAAGATAATGGTAATGAGTTTGTTGATACAAGACCAAGTTTTAATAGACTTAGAGAAGATATTATTATTATTATTATTATTATTATTATTATTTTACTGACACAAAAACACAGTATGTCACAGCAAAAGAGATCTATATGCTGGATTTCGTATTACAAAATCACAAGTTGAACACTTCCCATTATTATTATTATTATTATTATTATTTTACTGACACAAAAACACAGTATGTCACAGCAAAAGAGATCTATATGCTGGATTTCGTATTACAAAATCACAAGTTGAACACTTCCCATTATTATTATTATTATTATTATTATTTTACTGACACAAAAACACAGTATGTCACAGCAAAAGAGATCTATATGCTGGATTTCGTATTACAAAATCACAAGTTGAACACTTCCCATTATTATTATTATTATTATTATTTTACTGACACAAAAACACAGTATGTCACAGCAAAAGAGATCTATATGCTGGATTTTGTATTACAAAATCACAAGTTGAACACTTCCCATTATTATTATTATTATTATTATTATTATTATTATTATTTTACTGACACAAAAACAC
>NW_026847882.1:45965182-46182682 GCF_025583915.1 Anolis sagrei ordinatus | reverse complement strand
TCTATGTTTGAATGTATTTTCCAAGAGGGCTCCCACACCCAGAGAGCACTGGGACTGACAGAGGATGATGGGACTTGTAGCCCTCCCCCCCATTCAATTCAGAGAGCCCTGTGTATTTCTAATGTTGAGACTCACCACAGCTTGAAGGTCGTTGCGCATCAATGCCCGGTTGTAGTTGATCTCGCGCTGGAGGATGATGAGCAGGAAGAGGAGGCCCAGCAGGATGTAGCCCAGGTTGCTGAGGATGTTGTTGAAGGCGCTGCGAAGAGGAGGAGGAGGGTAGCATGGCTCAGGGTAACCTTTGAGCAGAGTAGAACCCTCCTAGGACCCCCAGACCCCATCCCGAGTCCCCTACCTGAGGTTGCCCAGAGGGTGGGCGCACAGGAAGTTGTAGTAGCAAATGTCTTGGTTCCCGGTAACATTCACCACCTGCCAGGCAGAAAGGGAAGAGAGGAAGGAAGGAAGAGAGGGTGGATGGATAGAGAGAAGGAAGGAAGGAAGGGTGGGTTGGATGGGTGGATGTATGGATGGTTGGATGGATAGATAGATAGATAGATAGATAGATAGATAGATAGATAGATGATAGATAGATAGATAGATGAATGGAAGGGTAGATGGATGGATAGATGTAGAGAAGGAAGGAGGAATAGATGGGTGGATGGATTGATGGATGGATAGATGGAAGCATGGATAGGTGGGTTGATGGATGGAAAGAAGAATGCATGGTTGGATAGATGGCTCGACAGACGGAAGGAAGGATTGATAGATGGAAGGATAGATGGAAACATGGATGGGTAGAAGGAGGGAAGAGAGGATGGATGGATAGAGAGAAGGATGGCAGGAAGGAAGGTAAGGTAGGTGAGTGGGTGGGCAGATGGAGGCATGGTTGGAAAGAAGGAAGGATGGAAGGAAGGAAAGACAGTTGGATGGGTGAATAGATGGAGAGAAGGAAGAATGGATGGTTGAATGGAAGGGTGGATGGATGGAAGCATGATAGATGAGGATGGATTAATGGAAGCATGGGTGTATGGGTGGAAGGAAGGAATTATGGATAGATGGAGAGAAGGAAGGAAAGGAGAAAGGAAGGAAGGAGAGAAGGAAGGAAGGAAAGAGAGAAGGAAGGACAGATGGGGTGAATAGATGGAAGGAGGGATAGATGGGTAAGTGGATGGAATGGATGGAGGCATGGATAGGTTGATGGATGAACAGAAGAACGGACAGATAGAAGGAAGAATGGGTGTATGGGTGGAAGGAAGAAATTATGGATAGATGGAGAGAAGGAAGAAAAGGTGAATGGATGGAAGAATGGACAGAAGCATGGGTAGGTGGATTGATGGATGAACGGAAGCATGGATGGACGGATGGATGGACAAATGGAAGGAAGGAAGGATAGATAGGTGGATAGATGGAAACATGGATTAATAGATGGGTGGACAGATGGAAGGAAGGAAGGATGGGTGAAACATGGATAGGTGGGTTGATGGATGAACAGAACAATGCATGGACAGATGAATGGACAGATGGAAGGAAGGAAAGATGGATAGATGAGTGGATAAAGGGAAACATGGATAGATGGATGGACAGATGGAATGATAGAAGGAAGGGCAAACATAATCAATGCACAGAACTGGACCAGTAGGGCAACCCCAACTCCCCACTTTCCTCTCCATTCTGGCAGCAGCAGAGTCTAGTAAATGGGGCCACACTGAGATGTTCTTATTTATCTGCCTCAGGACAGCCTCCCGGCCTCCCTGCCCATCCCTCGAAATGCCCAGGGGCCAGAGGGGCATCTTCCATTACCGTCTGGTATGTGATGACCAGCTGGATGACCGGCAGAGCGTAGAAGACCGCGATAGTGGCGATGTTCCTGCGAGGGGCAGAATGGGGAAAGGAGGATGAGAGGAAGGAGGGAGGAAAGGGGTGCCCCTCGCCTCCCCCCCCCCCATGCATCCCCGTCCCTTCTCACCAGAAGTAGATCTGGTACTTCTTCCGCAACACTCGCTTGTCTTTGCGAGCCAGGTCTGCCACATACAGGTATTGCTGGGAGGAGAGACAGGACGGAGAGAGAGAGATGTGTCAGCTTTGGCTCTCTTTCCTATAGGCTACTTGTCCGGAGCTGCCTCCAAGCCCTGATCTGTAGCTCCTATTATCTTTCTGGTATGAATTCTGGGCTATTCGCCACCCCAAAGTCCAACAAACTTGGATGCGAGTGGACCATAGCGAGGCCCACAAAGTCCCGCAGATTGTTCTTTGATGTGGCTCAGTCAAGTCAGCCAAGCCATATTCTGCCGCTCGCATCCTCGTCCCCATCTCCAAATTATCGTATTTACTCATATCTAATGCCTGTCCACCTGCGTGAATGCCCACCTTGGTGCGGATGACGTTTTTATCCGAGTCAATGTCGGCCAAAGTGTCGTAGTCGTCCTCCTCCACGGAGCTGAGCGAGTCCAGCCTCGGCCGCCCAGCCATGTTCTCCAAGGAGCGGTCTGCGGGCAGAGAAAGGGACTGGCGTCACCTCTGAGGCCTTCATTTGGGGGTCTTCCTTAACCTTTAGGCCCTCCATTCATGGCCTGAACCCCTCCAGGAAGGAAGAATCTAGGGCTGACATGGGCAAACTTGGCTCTTCCATCACAATGATGGAACTAGTGAGAGAAACATGGGAAAGGCACCAGGTCCGGATGGTGACAGGTATGGCCAAACACAGAGAGCTCCTTGGAATCGAGGATGGGACTCAAATATATGCCATTTTTTTTGTACTGTGAGTCCAAATGGGGGCATCCAATAGTGAGGGATGATCAGAGCTCCTGCAACTTGGCAAGATGGAGTGACAGCACCCCCCACCCCCCAGGGCTAGAACCGAACGTAAGCCTCCAAGATACTGAAGATGGGGAAAAATATCTATATACCTCTATGTACAGTTGTCTATTTTGTCAGTGTATAATCGGCATTGAATGTTTGCCGAATAGGTTTTCTGTGATCCGCCCTGAGTCCCCTTTAGGGTCAGAAGGGCGGAATATGAATACTGTAAATAAATAAATAAATAAATAAATAAATAACCTCTGCAGGGTTGTGGGATTTAGGGAGACCCAGCCTCATGGATTCAGTCGTTCAACTGGGGCCAGAGCAATAGGGTGACTGACTAGAGGAGGCAGCGCAATGGGGTGGATGCAGGCGAGAGAAAGAAAGACCCCTTCCGTCACCCTCTCCTCCCTTCCCTTTCCAGGCGAGCAGCAATCACTCTGCTTTGAGGGCCCGGGCCTTGCAATTAACGCTTCCTTGTAGGAAACCCTGTAGAGATGACCTACTGCTGCTTCCTTGGGTAGCTTTCTGAGGAGGGGGCCCCCATGGGAAGTGGCGTCAATCCATATCACTCTGTAACACAATTAGTTCCCGGGTTATCAATGTCATTTCCTAATTGGTTCTATCATCAAAACATGGGAAAAGTTTACTAAACTGCACAAACTTTGTCTTTGCAAGAGGGAGGGACACCCAGCTATAGGACATTATATTATTATACTATAAATGTATTGATTATTATATTATAATTGTAATATATTATTATTATTATTATTATTATTATTATTATTATTATTATTATATCACACTATGTAATATATTTTTTTTGCCTGGGTTATAAATGTCATTTCCTAATTGGTTCTATCATAAAGTTTACTAAACTGCAAAAACTTTGTTTCTGCAGGTGGTACATCATCCTGCTATAGCACATTATATTATAATTATAGTATATTATATCATAATATTGTATTTGTCTTATAATTACACCATATAAAATATAATTAATATATAATAATAAATACTACAATAAATATAATAATGGATAATACTATGTAATATGATTTTATCAAATCATGTTATCTATTATTAATAATGCTATTTATTGTTATAATATTTATAATGATATATCATATAATAATAGTTGTTAGTATATTATAATGTTGTAATTGTTTTACAATTACATCATAAAATATAATTACTATATAATAATAAATACTACAACAATAAATAAATATAATCATGAATAATAATACTATGTAATATGATTTTATCAAATCATGTTACATAGTATTACTATTAATACTATTTATTGTTATAATATTTATTAATGATATATCATATAATTATAATGTAAAACAATTATAATATGATATAACATAACAAACATGTTTATAATATCATATGCTACACAGAATTATTATTTTATTGTTATAATATTTATTATTATATATTAATTATATATTATGTGACATAATTATAATATAATGCAATTATAATTTTATGCTATAATACAATAATATACATAATTATAATATTATGTGCTACAGCAAGATGTCCCTCCCTTCCAGCCTCCCTCCCTCAAAGACAAAGTTTGTGCAGTTTAGTAAACTTTCCCCATGTTTTGATAATAGAACCCATTAGAAGATGACATTGATAAGCCAGGAAGAAAAGTTGTGTTACATAGTGTATTCATCCCTTGGGCTAATTAATATTAATAATTTGAAATAATAATAATAATAATAAATTATGTAAATATTAATAAGAATGAGGCTTGATATTGGTGCATCCCTATGGGAGAGGCAACACCCCTCTTTCTCTGCGGTCCCACCCATTCGCGGCTTGGCCGGACCCTCCTCAGAAAGCCACCGCTTGCCCAGGGGAAAGGGCACTTGCGCCCGGTTCCTGGCGCTTCCTTGGGCCAAGGCGGCCCCCTTCCTTCCTTCCTTCCTTCCTTCCTTCCTTCCTTCCTTCCTTCCTTCCTTCCTTCCTTCCTTCCTTCCCCGCTCCCATACAAGCGCCGGGAAGCGGACGCTGGCCCCGATGATTGCAGCCATTGGAGGAGCCCCGTTCCCCTAACGGTCTACCCATAGGGATGGCCCAGTGTCTCTGGCGGCGCTGGCACGGGTCCTGCCCTTGAAAGGAAAGCAGAGGGTTAAACGAGAACAGGGCGGCCCCTTCCTGCCTGCAAGGAGGAGATCAGGCTGAGTGGCCTCTGGGTGGAGGGCTTTGATGGGGTCTAGAGCAGAAAGGGGTCAGGCTGGGTGGCCTCTGGGGGTCCCTTCCATCCCGAGGATACTATGATTCCACAACCCTAGATGTTGTCTTTTATGGCAGATAGCGTTTGGGACTGGAAAGTATTTAAACAGAGGCTGAGTGGCCATCAGTCAGGAGGGGTTGGATGGTGCCTTCCTGCTTGGATGAAGGGGATTGGACTGGATGGCCCTTGGGGTTCCTTCTCACTTTTATGATGCTATGATTCTATGACAGGCTGCGTGGCCGTCTGTGAGAAGGGCTTTGATGGTGTCTATATAAGAAAGGGGTCAGACTGGATGGCCTTTCGGGTCCCTTCCAACTCGAGGCTCCTATGACTTCATGACTGGCTGAATAGCCATCTGTGGGGAGGGCTTTGTTGGTGTCTATAGCAGAAAGAGGTCAGACTGGATGGTCTTTGGGGGGGTCCCTTCTAACTCTAGTTAGAACTCTAGTTCTTTAATTCCATGACTGGCTGGATGGCTATCTGTGGGGAGGGCTTTGTTGAGGTCTACAGCTGAAAGGAGTCAGACTGGATGGCCTTTCAGGGTCCCTTCCAACTCGTGGGTCCTATGACTTCATGACTGGCTGAATGGCCATCTATGGGGAGAGCTTTGATTGTGTCTAAGGAGAAACGGGTCACACTGGATGGCCTTTGGGGAGACCCTTCCAACTCTAGTGTTCTTTAATTCCATGACTGGCTGGGTGGTTGTCTGTGGGGAGGGCTTTGATGGTGTCTATAGCAGAAAGGGGTCAGAATGGATAGCCTTTGGGGTTCCCTTCCAACTTGAGAATATTATGATTCCATGACCTTAATATAGTAAACTTGAGGGTCCTATGACTTCATGATTGGCTGGGTGGCCATCTGTGGGAAGGGCTTTGATAGTGTCTACAGCAGAAAGGGGTCAGACCGGATGACCTTTGAGGGTCCCTTCCAACTCTAGTGTTCTTTAATTCCACGACTGGCTGGAAGGCCATCTGTGGGGAGGGCTTTGACGGTGTCTATAGCAGAAAGGGGTCAGGCTGGATGGCCTTTGGGGGTCCCAACTGCAGGGCCCACCTTGGCGCCTCACCTGTGTAACTGTAGGAGGCTTCGGTGGAGAGGAGGCTGTCGGTGACGTTTTCGGTGCTGGTGGTGGAACCGTTGTCTGCAAAAGCGGCGTCGGAAAGGACCGATCAATACATTTATACGTATAGCTATACGTATATAGATCTTGAAAGACCCCCCCTCCACATCTCTCGATTGCAAGAGCCTGGGCGCAGAGGACTCACCGAAGGAGCCATAGCTGTAGCTATTGAAAGCCGGGCGTCCTAGGAAGGAGTCGGGGGTGATGTGGGGAGGAGGAGGAGGAGCACGGCCTGCAAGAAAGCAGCAGAGATTGGGCAAGAAGGGCCAGCCAGCGCCCCAGAGAGAGAGAGAAAGAAAGAAAGAAAGAAAGAAAGAAAGGCTACGGCCGCCGGAGAGACTTACCCAGGAGAGAGGCTGAAGGCAAGACAGGAGACAAGAGAAAGAAAAAGGGAGAAGTCAATACAAGCCGAGCGCCTCCAACCCATCCTCAGCCATTGGCTTGCAAGCAGAGGTTCAAGCAAGACAAGAGATGTAAACACACGAACGCACACTTTCCTATTCTTGCAGAATGGGATCAGAACACCCGGAAAGCTCCTAAAAGTGGCATGGGCCAACTTTGGCCCTCCCTCCAGGTGTTTTGGGCTACAACTCCCACAATTCCTAACAGCCGGTAGGCTGTTAGGAATTGTGGGAGTTGTAGTCCAAAACACCTGGAGGGAGGGCCAAAGTTGGCCCATGCCTGCCCTCAATGATTATCTCATTTTGGATATTGTTTACGTTTTAATATGGCAGTTTGGGACTAAATGCAAAGAACTGCAAGCCAAGAAGAGTATAAATAATATAATAAACAAAGCTGGGAATGTACCTTCCCCGGCTGAGGCGGAAGAGAAGAGCGAGCGCGGAGATCGGGAAAGGGAGCTCATGCCTCGTGCCAGGCCTGGGTTTCGGGGACCCCGCAATCGTTTCGCTACTATTATTCAATAATAATAATAATTCTTATTAATGATGAGGATGGCGTCTGTGGAGGGTTTTAAACAGAGGATGGGGTGGGACTGGATGGCCTTTAGGGGTCTCTTCCCACTCTAGGATTTAATAATAATAATAATAATAATAATAATAATAATAATAATAATAATATTATAACCCTCGTATATTATGATAATGGAGTCCTCTTCTCTGAAGGTTTTTAAGCAGATGATGGATGGCCATCTTTTGGGAGGGCTTTTGATATTGCTTTCCCTGCATAATGGTAGAAGGGGGTTGGACTAGATGGTCTTTGGGGTCCCTTCCAACTCTAGGATATAATAATAATAATAATAATAATAATAATAATAATAATAATAAAAAACAATAATAATCCTTTTTAATAATGACAACAATGATGGTGATGGAGTCCCCTTCTCTGGAGACTTTTAAACAGAGGCTGGCCCTCTGTTGGGACTGCTTTGAGAGAGAGCCCTAGTGCTGGAGCTGAGCCCCACGAAACTGCATATCCCAGGACTCTATGGAATGGCATCAGGAGGCTATAATTTTGCAACTGTGGGCGTAATCCCAGGATTGACATTGTACCACACCTCCCATCCCTTCTGCAGACTGGGGATTGTGGGGATTGTGGCTCTGAGGTTGGGCCATCGTCCTACCCACAAGCCGTGTACCTGCATCCCAATATACATACATACCTGTTTCGGTGGTGGGCGTGTCCATAGCAGCCAAGAGGCCCAGGCGCTTCTTCTTCTGCTGCCTGTTTTCGGGAAAAGAAAGCAAAGGCTGTTTGCAACTTCAGACCAAAAAACAAAATAATCATGCAAAATAATAACAACAATAACAACAATAATAGTAATAGTAACTCTGTTATGCCCCTCCTGGAGTCCGAAGGAGAGTTGGGTAATAAATACATAACAACAACAACAACAACAACAATAACAACAACAACATAACATGATTTTTTCCGCTTTTGATTAATATTTTAATAATAATAATCGTAGTTTTCAAAACTATTCCCTCCAGGAACGTCTCGTCCTTGCACTGGTAGTTGACCCCAGTGTTGTGCTGGGAACAGAGCTTTGCAAACGGTGTGTTGCAACACGTTTGTGTGTCAGGCGTGTCACGCAAACACAACAAGAAAACTGAGTTGCGGGCCCGGACTCACCTCCAGTTTTCCCAGCATGCGATGAGGACGGTCAGGACGTAGAAGGAGAGGAAGACGCCCAGGACGAAGAGCATCCCACCGACATAGGCCTGCGCTGCAGGGAAGGGGAAGGGAGGGGAGAGACAGCAGGAGGAGGGGGCCTTGTGCAGGCCCAGCAAATGGGGGGCAGGAAGAGGGTGGGGGGGGGGAGAGATGGGGAAAGCATGGAAACGGCCTCCCCCTCATCCACCTCTTCCTTCCTTCCTCTTCTTTCTTTCCTTCCTCTCTCACCTCCTCTCTCTCTTCTTTCCTTCCCTTTCTTTCTGCCTCCCCCTCCTTTCCTTCCTCTCTTCTTTCCTTTCTTCCTCCCTCTCTTCTTTCATCCCCCCTTCTTTTTTTCCGTTTTCCTTCCTTCAGCCCTCCTTTCCTTCCTCCCCTTTTTTCCTTTCTTCTTTCTTTCTTTACTTCCTTCCAGTTTCCAACCATATCACATAATATTGTATGTGATATTATGGTTGGAAACCAGTCTGAGTCCCTCAAGAGAGGTGAGAAGGTCGGTATACAAAACTTTTAAATAATAAATAAATAAATCTTTCCTTCCTTCCCCTTTCCTTTCTTCTTTCTTTCCTTCCTTTCTCTCCTTCCTTCCTTCTTTCTCTACCCATTTCTTTCCATCCCTCTTCTTTTCCTTTCTCTCTTTTTTTCCTTCCTCTCTTCCATTCCTTCCTTCTCTTTCTTCTTCTCTTTCCTTTCCTTCCTCCCTCTTTTCTTCCTTCTCCTTCTTTCCTTTCTTCTCTTCCCTCTTCTCCTTCCTTCTTTCTTTCTCTTCCTTCTCTCTCCTTCTTCTTTTCCTTCTCTTCTTTCCTTTCCTTTCCTCCTCTTCCTTTCCTTCTTTCTTCTTTTCTTCCTTTCTTTTCTTTCCTTTTTCTTCCTTCCTTCCTTCCTTCCTTTCTTTCTTTCTTTCCCTCCCTCCTTTCCTTCCTTCTTTTTTCCTTCCTTTTCCTTCTTTCCTTTCTTTCTTTTCCTTCCTTCCTCCCTTCTTTCCTTTTTCTTCTTTCCTTCCTTCCTCCCTTCTTTTTTTTCCTTTCCTTTCCTTCCTTCCTTCTCTCCCTTTCCCCCATTCCTCACGGCCTCAGGCCCTTCCCTTTCCCCTTCAGTTGCTTAAGCGGCTGAGGGGGAAAGGGAAGGGGCCTGAGGCGGTGAGGAATGGTGGGAGTTGGAGTCCAAAAGCCCTGGAAGGAAGGGCCAAGTTGTCCCAGGCCTGGCGTAAATAGACCCAGCCACCCTTTGGGGCTACTTACAGGTAACGGCTGGTGACACGACCACGTCTAGGGTTTTCTGGCGGTTGCCTTGGTCCACGGGTTCATCTGGCGGGACAGACAAGGACAAGGCTTAGCTATTGCTATGATGACGGTTATGGGAGGGTCCCCTTGGGGCCCCTTCCCACTCTAGGAAACTGGAATGTGTCTGTGGAGGGGAAAACACATTGGGAAAAGGCATGGAGGTTCCACTCAACTGCAGGAAGAATGTCCTGCTTGATAGAAGATAGACCAGTGCCTGGTAACAGTCTCCTACTCTGCAGGTGTTTAAGCAGAGGCCGGATGGCCCTCTGTTGGGAGGGCTTTGATGGTGTCTTCCTGCCTAGCAGAAGGGGGTCAGACTGGATGACCTTTTGGGTCTCATCCAACTCTAGGTTATTATTATTATTATTAAGCAAAGGCTAGATGGTTCTCTGTTAGGAGGGCTTTAATGTTGCTTTTCCTGCATGAAGGCAGAGGGGGGTGAGACTGGATGGCCTTTGGAGTCTCATCCAACTCTAGGATATTATTATTATTATTAGTAGTATTATTATTATGAAGCAGAGGCTAGATGGCCCTCTGTCGGGAGGGCTTTGATGGTGCTTTTCCTGCATGAAGGTAGAAGGGGGCTGGGCTGGATGGCCTTTGGGGGTCTCATCCAACTTTAGGATATTATTATTATTATTATTATTATTATTATTATTATTATTATTATTATTACTATTATGAAGCAGAGGCTACATGGTCCTCTGTTGGGAGGGCTTTGATTGTGCTTTTCCTGCATGAAGGCAGAAGGGGGTGGGACTGGATGACCTTTGGGGTCTCTTCCAACTCTAGGATGAGATGGTGGGGTGGCTGTGATCCAGCCCAGGATGCAAGCGGATGGCCAATGAGCCACTCTCTTTCCTCCGTACCTTTGGAGTAAGGATAGAAGCGCAGGGCCCCCCCGCAGGCCTCGTCCTCCGTCTTGACCACCACCACGACGTAGAAACTGTGGCTGGGGTAGTCCTTCTTCTGCAGAAAGGGAAAGGCAAGAGGCACAACATGGGCCTGGTGCGCATGCCATCACCCCCCACGAGCCTGGTTGCTGGACTGCAGTCGACCGTGCTTGATGGGCTGAACCGAGGGCGTGAAGTCCCAGCGACTCTTCCGAGGAGGAGCCAGGCATCGGGACGCACATAAAAGAGGCATCCGAATCAATCATTTACTGGCCCCAGCATGGGAAAGGCTGGCTAAACAGGCTGCTCTCCCCATTTATGGAGCACAGCCAAAGCATTTCCTGCAGAGTCTGTTGCACACGCTGAAGTCAGTCTCACCCCATTGCAAACGAGACGCCATGAAAACAAAGTTTCTGGAGTAGGACAACGATGTGCAAAGCAAGGACGGTGCCGTTAACCAGGAAATAACCCTTTTCCAACCAGGAAGAGACACAGGGACTTGCCCAGGGCCCCCTTTGCAGGGCTCCTCCGTACCTGAACCGTGATGGCGGCCTTCTTGGTCATGGTCTGGTACATGCCGATAAAGGCCACATTGTTGTCCAAGTCGTAGACCGGGCACTGCAGCAAGCAAGCAAGGAAAGAAGGGAGAAAGGAAGGATTATCATGGAGCTATACTCTCATTACTCATTTATTTTCTTCAGCAACATAAGTACAGGCAGTCCCCAAGTTACAGCTTGGGAGTGATCCTGGACTCATCGCTGAGCCTGGAGCCTCAGGTCTCAGCGGTGGCCGGGAGAGCTTTTGCGCAATTAAAACTTGTGCACCAGTTGCGCTCGTACCTCGGGAAGTCTGATCTGGCCACAGTGGTCCACGCTCTTGTTACATCCCGTATAGACTACTGCAACGCACTCTACGTGGGGTTGCCCTTGAAGACTGTTCGGAAACTTCAACTGGTCCAGCGAGCGGCAGCCAGATTGCTCACCGGAGCGACATACAGGGAGCACACCACCCCCCTGTTGTGTCAGCTCCACTGGCTGCCAATCCAGTTCCGAGCACAATTCAAGGTGCTGGTTTTGACCTACAAAACCCTTTACGGTTCCGGTCCAGTGTATCTGTCCGAACGGATCTCCCTCTACGTCCCACCCCGGAATTTGAGATCATCTGGGGAGGCCCTGCTCTCGACCCCACCACTATCACAAGTGAGGCTGGTGGGGACGAGGAGCAGGGCCTTCTCAGTGGTGGCCCCCACCTGTGGAACTCACTCCCGGGGGAAATCAGGACATCAACATCCCTCCTTGCCTTCAGGAGAAAGGTAAAGACGTGGCTATGGGACCAGGCCTTTGGGCATCCTGACAATTAGATATGGAATCCAGATGGATAGGACTGACAATGTGTGGAAAGTAGAACCTAAACTATGAGTCTGTTAAACGCTGACCAGCAATGAGGTTTGTATTGCTTTTATTGTTTTAATTGTTTTAATTGCTTTTATGGATTTTTTGGATGTTTTGCCGATAATAATGATTGCTTATGTTAATTGTTATCATTGCTATAATTGCTATTGTTATTGATGTTTATTTATTTATTTATTTATTTATTTACAGTTCTTATATTCCGCCCTTCTCCTCACCCCGCAGGGGACTCAGGGCGGATTACAGTCAACACATATATGGCAAACATTCAATGCCAGTTTGACAGACAACAAATACAGACAAATATACCAAGGCTATTTAACTTTTTCTGGCCGCCAGGGGAGCTGCTGCTTTTCATCGTCCATCAACGACACCGATGAAGTTCTTCCGCATTCCACATTCCCCGGAGTCTTTTTCTTTATGGCCTCATAAATTAGTTAAATTTAGCCTCCCACACAAGGTGGTCCCTTATTTTCCTACTTGACAGATGCAACTGTCTTTCGGGTTGCAAAGGTCGACAACAGGCTACACAATGGCTGGACACCCACTCCACCGGGCTGGCTTCGAACTCATGACCTTTTGGTCAGAGTGATCATAATGCAGCTGACACTCAGCCAGCTGTGCCACAATCATATCTCAGCCTTCTTTCTCCAAGCTATATATACCCAGCTCCCTGAGCCACTAGGGCTTGGTTTCCAAACATCTGATTGGTGCCTTGTTGTGTAAGCCGTCCTGAGTCCCCCTCGGGGTGAGAAGGGCGGGGTAGAAGCGACCGTAATAAATAAATAATAAAATACAAACAAGAGAGGCCCTGCAGGTTTGTTCTTAAGTTGGATTTGTACGTAAATTGGAACAGGGACGTTTTTGAGGTGTAACTCCAGCCATATATTTATCTATTTATATCTATGCTAGCGGTCCCCTGCCACACGTTGCTGTGGCCCAGTCTGTCGATCTGGAAAATAATGAGAATGTGTTGGTTTCTAATCTATGTGATGTGTTTATGCTTGTGGGTAAACAGTATTTCTTGCTGTTTCTTTGTCAGTGTTGATGTGGAGAGTGTCTGGTTTGCCCACCCTGGAACATGTAACATATCATTGTCCTTCTTTAGGGGTCCCTTTCAAATCTATGATACTATATCTCTGTGTGTGTGAATCATATCTATCTATTAGGGCTGTAGGGGTCCCTTTCAAATCTATGATACTATATCTCTCTGTGTGTGAATCATATATATCTATATCTATATCTATGGCTGGATGGCTCTCTGTCAGGAGGGCTTTGATTACGTTTCTTGCTCTGGTGAAGGGAGTTGGACTAGATGGCCTTAAGTATGGAGGTTCTGTTGGTCATGGGGGTTCAGTGTGGGAAGTTTGCCCCAATTCTGTCATTGTTGGGGTTCAGAATGCTCTTTGATTGTAGGTGAACTGTGAATCCCCAGTAACTACAACTCACCAAACCCTTCCAGTATTTTCTGTTGGTCATGGGAGTTCCGTGTACCAAGTCTGGTTCAATTCCATCACTGGTGGAGTTCAGAATGCTCTTTGGTTGTAGGCAAACTATAAATCCCAGCAACCACAACTTCTTAATGTCAAGGTATATTTTCCACAAACTCCATCAGTGTTCACATTTGGGCATATTGAGTATTCGTGCCAAGATCTATCATTGTTTGAGCCCAAAGTGCTCTCTGGATGTAGGTGAACTACAACTCCAAAACTCAAGGTCAATGCTCACCTAATCCTTCCAGTATTTTCTGTTGGTCATAGGAGTTCTGTGTGCCAAGTTGGGTTCAATTCCATCTTTGATGGAGTTCAGAATTCTCCTTGTTTGTAGGTGAACTATATATCCCAGCAACTACAACTCCCAAATAACAAAATCAATCTTCCCCCCAACCCTACCAGTATTCAAATTTGGGCCTATCAGGTATTTGGTCCAGTGAATGAATACACATCCTGCATCTCAGATATTTACATGACGATTCATAACAGTAGTAAAATGACAGTTATGAAGTAGGAACGAAAATAATGTTCTGGTTGGGGGTCACCACCACATGAGGAACTGTATCAAGGGTCGTGGCATTAGGAGGGTTGAGAACCACTGTTCTAGAGCAGGTTGCCACGAAGGCCGTATTGTAAACAGCCACTCATAACTCTCTCGTCCTCAACCAGTCCAGGGTCCAAGCCAATGCAGATGAGTACAGCAAACTACGCAAGGGTGTTTCAGAACTCGTAGTTAATAGTTCATTCCAAAGGTCGACACCAAATCATCCGAGTCTAGGTGTAATCCAGAGTTCCAAAGCCAAGGTCCACAGCACAAAGATACACACAAGGTCAGCAGACAGAGCTCCAAGCTGTAGCAGGCTCCAAACACAACGAGGTTCATGAACACAATCATCTTCTTGGTTCTAGGTTCCACAAGGCTTACAAGAGTTCTGGATACCATAATCCACCAACTCGGGGGAAACACCACCAGTATCCACAGACAAGTAGAACGGATACTTTTCTCCCCAAGAGCAGACTCTGCTCGGTTCTTTTTATGCCGCTGGTCATAGCGGCCTCCTCTCTCTTGCAGGCCTCCGCCCTTAACGACTACTGCCTTAATCTCTTACACACAGATTACTCTGCCCTTTAGAACCAGGAGGAAGAGTAACCCCTTCCCTACCTTCTGACACATCACCACCCTCTGGGTCATGATCCTGTCAAGCTTTCTGTATACTAACCCGCATCAATATGACCCTAACCCTAACCCAAACTTCCCACACAAAACCCCCATGACCAACACAAAATGCTGTGTGTTCTGATGGTCTTTGGTGACCCCTCTGACGACCCCTTGTGACCCCCAGGTTGAGAAACGCTGCTCTAGAACAGTGATTCTCAACCAGATGTTTTTGGCCTACAACTCCCAGAAATCCTAACAGCTGGTAAACTAGCTGGGATTTCTAAGAGTTGTAGGCCAAAAACATCTGGAGACCCCAGGTTGAGAACCGCTGCTCTAGAACCTTTCCCGCTCCTGACGGTTCCCCGGTTGTACCTACCAGGACGTCTTGGACGGAGATGACGGAGCAGGGGAACTTGGTGGCGGAGGTCACCTTCACGATGACCGAGTCCACGCCCTCTGGGAACTCGTACTTGAAATACTGCAAGAGACGGTTGGAGAGGGACACAACATTATACATATACGTTCCCAACCAGACAACGATTGGACCCAACATTTGTCCCGCACCCCCACCCCAAATAGGTCTCATTAAACCTTGACTTAGGAGAGTGTGGGACAAGGGGACGGAAAAGGGACTCACTCACCTGTGGTTGAGCGGCCGTGGCATTGAAGCTGAAATGCTCCCCGGTCCTAGGAGGAAGGAAACGCAATGAAGGGTCGGTCAACAAGGCTTATGTTGGAATACGGGCTTCCATGGAATGCATTCCCACTCTGCCCCACAGAGTGTCTTAAAACTGTCAAAACTTTGTTTTTGTGGGAGGAACACCCTGCTATATTTATTTATTTACAACATTTCTATGCCGCCCTTCTCACCTCGAAGGGGACTCAGAGCGGCTTACAAGATATGTGTCAAGACCCAGAGCAGTCAGCAACACACACGGCACCGATGGAGTTAATACATACATACAATATATTATATTATTAGCATAGTACAATACCAGTATTATATATTACTATATTGCACTATACCATTATACTGCAATATTATTAGTAATATTACATGTAATATAAATATATAATTATAATATTGTATTATTATTACTAGTATTACATTGTATTACATAATATTGCACTATACCATTATATTGTAATATTATTAGTAATATTGCGTGTAATATAAATATATAATTATAATATTGTATTATTATTACTAGTATTACATTGTATTGCGCTATACCATTATATTGTAATATTATTAGTAATATTATGTGTAATATAAATATATAATTATAATATTGTATTATTATTGCTAGTATTACATTGTATTACATTATCTATATAAATAAAAATGTAATGTTCATTTGTGGGATTAACATAACTCAAAAACCAATTGACACCAAATTTGGACAGCATACACCTAACAACCCAATATATGTCCTTCACTCATTTTTTTTTGATTTTGTCCTGTGGGAGTTGTAAGTTGCTGGGATTTATAGTTCACCTACAATCAAAGAGCATTCTGAACTCCACCAATGATGGAATTGAACCAAACGGCACACAGAACTCCCATGACCAAAAGAAAACACTAGAAGGGTTTGGTGGGCATTGACCTTGAGTTTGGGAGTTGTAGTTCACCTACATCCAGAGAGCACTGTGGACTCAAACAATGATGGATCTGGACCAAAATTGGCACAAATATTCCATATGCCCAAATATGAACACAGATGGAGTTTGGGGGAAATAGACCTTGACATTTGGGAGTTGTAGTTACTGGGATTTATAGTTCACCTACAATCAAAGAGCATTCTGAACCCCACCAACGACAGAATTGGGGCAAACTTCCCACACAGAACCCCAGTGACCAACAGAAAATACTTAAGGCCATCCAATCAAACTCCTTCATCAGGGCAAGAAAACGTAATCAAAGTCCTCCTGACAAAGAGCCATCCAGCCATAGATATAGATAGATAGATATGATTCACACACACACAGATATAGTATCATAGATTTGAAAGGGACCCCTAAAGAAGGACAATGATATGTTGCATGTTCCAGGGTGGGCAAACCAGACACTCTCCACATCAACACTGACAAAGAAACAGCAAGAAATTCTGTTTACCCACAAGCATAAAGACATTACATATATTAGAAACCAACACTTTCTCATTACTTTATTTTCCAGATCACCAGACTGGGCCACAGCAACGCGTGGCAGGGGACAGCTAGTATTAATATATAAGTTGTGGTTGCCTGTAAGTGTAATTTATATATACCGTATATACTCAAGTATAAACCGACCCAATATAAGCCGAGGCACCTAATTTTACCACAAAAAACTGGGAAAATGTATTGACTCGAAGTATAAGCTGAGGGTGGGAAATACAGCAGCTACTGGTAAATTTCAAAATAAAAATAGATACCAATAAAATTATAATTTAGGCATCAGTAGGTTAAATGTTTTTGAATATTTACATAAAATTGTAAGATAAGACTGTCCAACTCTGATTAAACCATTATTCTAACCTTCTTCAATGTAAATATGCTTAAATGTCCTCCAATAATAATAAATAGAGTAAAATAATAATAATAAGAATAATAATAGAGTAAAATAATGGAATGTAATAAGTAAAATAATAAATGTAATAATAACAATAATAATAATAAATAGAGTAAAATAATAAATGCAATAATAACAACAATAATAAAATAATAAATGTAATAATAATAATAATAACAACAAAGTAAAATAATAAATAACATTGACTCGAGTATAAGCCGGGGGAGACTTTTTCAGCCTAAAAAAAGGACTGAAAAACTAGGCTTTTACTCGAGTATATACAGTACATTGTATTACATTATAATATTGTAAATATTATATGTATACACAATATATTATATTATTAGTAGACATTTTTGCCTCATTCCTGCCATTTTACGTCCTGAGGAAAACCCACCCGCCATTTTGCCCACCCACCATTCTTGCCTCCTCATTTCCTTCAGGGAGGAAGGCAACCCACATTGCCATTTTGGTATTATATATATATATATATATAAACAACATCTTGACCAACATCAAAGCCCCCATTTAACTTTAGGACCTCTCACTGGGCCGGCTCCATAAATAGAAACAGTACCATTTACAGCAGGCATGGGCCGCTGTAATAATATTATATTATTACAATACTTATTACATTATAATTGTATTGTATTATTATAATTATATATTATTATAATATATTACACTACATAACATGATTAAAATTCACAATTTAAAATCGAATGCACAGGCCTGCCAGTCTCATAACTCTATGAAACATTTTTGTTCCTCGGTTATCCATGTCATTTCCTAATTGTCTCTAAAATCAGGAAAACGTCGATTCCATTGCCCAAACTTTTGTCTCTTTGGAACATCCTACTACAGAACATTTTGCAAGAGCTTCTCAATGAATATCTCATGGAGTCTCCGTCGATTCAGCATAGTTTCTGGCACAAGAACAAAGTTTCTGGAGCACGACGTCTCTCAAAGGAAGTGGGTAATAACACTTTCAAACCAGGAAGAGAATCTTTTTCTGCATTGGCTCCTCTTTCCTTGGCCCTCCCCCATTTCCTCCCATTGGGGTGGCTTGGGACCCAAAAGTCCCCGTGGGGCTCACCTGAGCACAAAGTTCTCGACACGCGTGACGCGCAGCTGGTAGGAGGCATTCTCCCGAGAAAGGGTGGAGACGTCCACGTAGAAGAACTGGGTGTCCACCTCCTTCTTGGTCTGAGGCTGGCAGAGCGTCCGGCTCACGTCCTGGTAGAGGTACTTCCGCTGGTACCTGAGGGGGGAAACGAGGGAGGGGAAGAAGGAAGGAAAGAGATAGGAAATGAAGGAGAGAGAAAGAGAGGAAAGAAGAAAAGAAGGAAGAAAAGAAAGAAAGGAGGGAGAGAGATAGGAAGAAGGGAGAGAAGGAAGGAAGGAAGAGAGAGGAAAGGAGGAGAGAGAAAGAGGAGGGAAGGAAGGAAAAAAGAAGGGGAAGGAGAGGAGAAAGGAAGAAGGAAGGAGGGGGAAGGAAAGAAGGAAGGAAAGGAGGAGGAAGGAAAGGAGGGAAGGAGAAGGAAGAAAAGAAGAAAAGAAGGAAGGAAGGAAAAAGAAGGAAAGGAGGAAGGAGAAGGAGAGGAAGGAAGGAAGAAAAGAAGAAGAAAAGAAGAAGGGAGGGAAGAGAGAGAGGAAAGGAAGAAGGGAGGGAGGAGAAGGAAGGAAAAGAGAAGGAAGGAGAGAGAGGGAGGGAGGAAGAGGGAGGAAGGAGAGGGAAGGAAGGAAAGAGAAGGAAGGGAGGAGAGGAGGAAGGAAGGGAGAGAGGGAGGAAAGAGGCAAGGAGAGAGGAAGAGAAGGGAAGGGAGGGAGGGAGGGAGGAAGGAAGGAGGGAAAGAGAGGGGGGGGAGAGGAAGGAATAATAAAATAATAAGAATATAATAATAATCTTTTGTTTGTTTCCTGCCACCATCTCCCAGAGGGACTTGGGGCAGCTCACAGAACACTGAAGGTGTAACATGCAAAATACAACAAGTGCAAAACAAAACATAAACAATAAACAGTCAACATCACAATTTCACAGTACCCGCTGGTAAAAACAAGAAAATACAGCAACTGCTGTAGGTGAAAACAAGAGTATTCAATCATAGAATTGTAAAGTGATTAATAAAGAATCTGAAGGCCTTCATATGTATTATGACAGAATCTAAACATGGATGAAGGCTTGTCGGAAGAGCCAGGTCTTTAATTGTGTGCGGAAGGTTTGGAGGGTGGGGGCTGGGCTGATCTCCCTGGGGAGAGCAGTCTAAGGCTGGGAGGCCACCACCAAGAAGGCCCTCTCTCTTGTCCCCACCAACCACACTTGAGGAAGGAAGGAAGGGAAAGAGGAAGGAAGGGATGATTAGTGGCACCCATGGGACCAAGAGGTCCATTCCAGACCAAGTTCCAGACACACATGTGCTGCCCTTCCCTCTGAGAGCCCCCTTCAAACACTTGGCAGGGATGGCGTGAGCTTGGCTACTGACAGATGCTCTAGAAGGTGTTAGGTAGGCTGTTAGGAATGGTGGGAGTTGGGAGTCCAAAGCAGCTGGAGGACCTGATGGCATACTCACAGGCCGCGTAGGATGAGCGGGACCTGGAAGGACACCACGGCCTCCTTCTGTCGCACCACGAAGAGGACGGGGGTCTCCTTCTGCTCTGAGAGAACGTTGACCGAGACGCGGACCCCCTCCGTCTGCAAAGGGAAGAAGGAACAAGGGGGTCGGTTGGGGTTATTATTGGGGTTTACGGCCTCACACCCTTTCACGTCTCTTTGTGCCCCTTGAAAGAAGAGCAGGGTATCATCCCTTTCCCCAAAAGCCACCCAAAAAGTTAATGTTGTACTCCATCACACTCGAGAATGGATCCACTTAAAATTCGGTTTCTGCCTCCTGCAGAATTCTGGGGTTTGTAGTTGAGGGAGGGGCCTTTAATAGCCTCACTAAACTACAAACCCCAGAATTCGGCAGGAGACAGAAATCGGATTTTAAGTGGATTTTTTCTCTAGTGCGGTGAAGTAGTTATAGTAGTATTCAAAAGAATATCTGTGTTAGTCCATTTCATTGTAAGAAGGAATTTTGCATCTAGTAAAGTGTACTGGAATAGACTTCAGTCAATAAAAGATCATGCTATAAATTGCTTTTTTTCCCTCAAATAGTCTCAAAGATTCCACAGAGTAATTAGATATATATGATTCACACATGTTTTTGCTCTTTTGTAATTTGTTGGGCTTGGCCCATGTAAGCTGCCCCGAATTATTGGGGAGATGGTGGAGAGTATAAAAATAAAATTATTATTATTATTATTATTATTATTATTATTATATCTTGTAAGCCGCTCTGAGTCCCCTTCGGGGTGAGAAGGGCGGCATATAAATGTCGTAAATAAATAAATAATAAATAAATATGATTAGGGCTATTGCAGTCCTAGACTGGAAGCTCCTGCCAGGCCATCGAGGGTCCACCTTATAGGCAGTACGGCTGTCCTTGCTGCTCTTGTGACCCTCTATTGAGAGCTCCTGCCAAGCCATAGGGCCATGTTACAGGCCAGGCAGAATTCATGTTGTGTACAGGATTGCAAGGATGTTATTGAAACCCTCGAGGAAGAAGCTCCAGCCAAGGCATCGTGAACATTATGAGTAATTGTTGTGATGATGGGTGTGAGGAGGATGACCACAGAAGGCAAAGGGAGGTGAGGACGTGGCTCTTTCCCTCTCTTCCCTTCCTTTCTCTTTTTCCTCCCGCCCTCCTCCTTTCTCTGTTTACTTTCTCTGTTTCTCTCTCTTCCCTCCCTCCTTCCTATTCCTTTCTCTGTCTTTCCTATTCTTCCTCTCTTCCCTCCCTCCCTCTTCCTTCCCTTTCTCTCTCCTCCCACCCTCCTTTCTCTCTTTACTTTTCTTCCTTCCCTTTCTTTGTCTTTCCTCTCTCTGTGTTTCTCTTTCCTTCCTCTTCTTTCTCTCCTGTCTTCCTTTCTTCCTCCCCTTTCTGTCTTTCCTCTCTCTGTGTTCCTCCCTCTTCCTTCCTTCCCTCTCTCCCCTTCCTTCCTCTCTCTTTCTCTTCCCTCCCTCCTCCTTTCTCTTTTTTACTTTCCCCTTTCCTTTTTCTTTTCTCTATTTTCCTTCTCCCTCCCTCCCTTTCCTCTTCTCCCTCCCTCTTTCTCTCTCTTTACTTTCCTTCCTTCCCTTTCTCTCTGTCTTTCTCTCTTTCCTCCCCCTTCTTTCTCTTCCCCACCTCTTCCTTCCCTTTCACTCTGTCTCCTTCCTCTTCCTTTTCCTTTCTCATCTTCCATTTCTTTCCTTCCCTCCCTATTTCTCTCTCTTTTTCCATCACTCACTCACACTTTCCTTCCTTTTCCTTTCTCTCTCCTCTTTCTCCCCCTCTCTCCTTCTTTCTCTCTCCTTACTTTCCTTCCTTCCCTTTCTCCTTGTCTTTCCTCTCTCTGTTTCTCTCTTTCCTCCCTCTTCCTTCTCTTTCTCTCCTTTCCTTTCTCTCACTCTCCTTCCTTCCTTTACCTTTCTCTGTCTTTCCTTTCCTCCCTCCCTTCCTTTCTCTATTTCCCTTCCCTTCCTGCTTTTCCTCTCTCTCTCTCTCTCTCTCTCTGTTTCTCCCTTTTCCTTCTCCCTCCCTCCTTCTCCCTCCTCCCTTGCCCTCCTTGTGTCAACACAGCCTTTGCTCCTCCTGCCACTGTGGCACCAGGGGAGGGCTCCCTCCCGGTTCCTCTCCCCCATCTCCCCTTCTCCTCTCCTGACCCTGTTCCGGGTGACGGTGTGGTTGAAGGCGTAGATGTCGAGGAGGGCCTCGTTGACGGACTCCGAGTAGAGGCGGTCGAACTCGGCCTCCTTCTGCACCACCGACTTGCCCGGAGGAGCCGGAGCCTCCCCCAGCGCCGCCGCCGCCGCCACACGGCTCAGCACCACCAGCACCACCACCAGCAGGGCCAGGCCGAGGCCCGGAGAGGAGGGATGCTGGGGATGGTGGGCCTCCGCCATGGCCGAGGAAGAAGAGGAGGAAGAAGGGGCCGCATCCCCTCCTTCCCTTCCTTCCTTCCCTTCTCCTTCTCCTTCCTCCTCCTTCCTGGGCAGCGTCAGCTCTTAGGCCGCGCCCTTTGCAAGGAGGAGGAGGAGGAAGAGGAAAGAGGAGGAGGCGCCCCGGAAGCAGCTCCGCGACGCTCTGCAACACCTCCTTCCCTCCCTCTCGCTGCTCTCCTCTTCTTCTTCTCCTTCCGGGTGTCTCACAGGAAGGCCTCTCTCTCTCTCTCTGTCTCTCCAGGAGAGACAGGAAGCCCCTTCCTCTTTCCTTCCTTCTCTTTCCATCCTTCATTGCTTCTGCTTCCTTCCTTCCTTCCTTCTCCTTCCTTCCTTTCTCTCCTTCCTTCCTCCCTCTTCCTTCCTTCCTTCTCCTCCCTTCTCTACCTCACTCCCTTCCTCTCCTTCCTTCCTCTCCCTCCCTTTTCTCCCCTTCCTTCCTCTCCTTTCCTTCCTTCTCTTTCCATCTCTCCATCCCTCTCTTTCCCTCCTTCCTTCTCCTTCCTCTCCCTCCCTTCTTCCTTCCTTTACCTTCCTTCCTCTCCCTCCCTCCTTCCTTTTCCTTCCTCCCTCTCCTACCCTTCCCTATGCTACCCAAATATCTACTCACACTCTCTCTTTCTCTCCCTCTCTCTTCTCTCCCCCTCTCTCTTTCTCTCCCTCTCTCCTCTTTCCTCCCTCCTCTCTCTTCTCTGGCCTCCCTCTCTTCTCTCTCTTCCTCTCCCTCTCTCCCCCCTCTCTCTCCCTCTCTCCTCTTTCCTCCCTCATCTCCCTCCCTCTCCCTTCCCTTCCCAAGGCGGAAACCCGCTGCTGCTGCTGCCGGAACCAAGCCACGACCTGTCAAAAGGAAGAGAGATTCTTCCCTCCCTCCCTCCCTCGGGATTCAGCCTTCCATCCCTCTCCTTTTTCTTCCTTCCTTCCTTGCTGCCTTCTTCCTCCCTCTCTTCCTCAGCATTCCTACTTCCATTCCCACCCTCCCTCTTCCTTTCTGCCTTCACTTCCTTCTTCCTCCCTCCATTCTGTCCCTTCCTCTCTCCCTCTCTCTCACTTCTCCTTCCCTCCCTTCATCTCCTCCCTTCTCCCCTCCTTCCTTTCTCCCTTCCGCTCTTCCTTCCTTGCACCCTTCCTTCCATCCCTTTCTTCCTTCTCTCCCTCCTTCCTTACTTCATTCCTCCCTTCCCCTTCCCCTTCCTTTCTCCCTCCTCCTACTCTCCTTCCTTTCTCCAATCCCTTTTCATCCCCCCCCACTTCGGCCTCCTCTTTCTCCTTCCTACCCAGCCCTCTGTCCCTCCAACGTCACTCCACTTGATGCTTTTGAGAGTCTTCTTTCCAATATTTGGGAAGTCTTTGAGCCCAATGCCCAGGATTTCCTTCCCAGCTTCCCATCCTTACTCTCCTCCCTTCTCACTCCCACCTCCTCCTTTTCCTATCATTCTACTTCATTCACAACCACTACCTCCTCCTATTCCGCCCTTCCTCTTCTCTTCCCATTATTCCCTTTCTAAACTTCCCTCCTACTGTCCTTTCATCCTTCCTTACCATTTCAACCTCCTACCCTACTACTTCCCTCCGGGTCCTTCCGCCCCACTCTTCCTCCTCACTTCCATTCTTTCTTTATCTGTTTTCGTCTTCTTTCCGTTTCCATACCATTCTTTCCCCCTTCCATCTTTTCCTCCCCTTTCCCTTCCATCTTTCTCCTTTCCTTTCCTATTTCTTCTTTCCCTCTTCCAAACCTCTGTCTCTTGCTCCCCCCCCCCCCGACCTTCCTCGCTTCCTCCCCCCCCCCAATGTGCCAGGGACTGGTACCAGGCTGCCCAGAACCAAGACCCCCCCCCCCCGCCGCCTTTCCGCAAGATGAGAGAGACATCCACACAAACCACTTGGTGAAACATATACATTTATATTGAAATATGCACTAAACAGTGAGCTCTACCACTCGCCAATGCCGTTGTTTTTGCCAAAGCAGAACCACCGTCTCGTTGGTGTTGTGTTTTGAGAGAGAGGGAAGGGAGGGACGCAGGAGAGGGTCCGGGCCACCCCCTCCCAAATCCCCCCCCCCAGACCAGACCAGACATACACTGACAAAGAGGAAAGACAACATTCCCAAACCTTTGCTTTCACACTATTTTTTTTCTTCCTCTTTTTTTTTCCTTTTGCTGCAATAAATATAAAATTGGCAATGCTCATACACCACAGGACAGACAAAAAAAAAAAAAGGAAAAGGATTCTCTTCTGGGTCGCAGCACACAAACTGTAAACAGCAATGAGATTTGATAAGAGAGAGAGAGAAGGGGAGGCAAAGGAGAGAGAAGAAGTGGCGCTCAGGATCGGGACCGCTGGTAGGCAAGTGGGTGTAAGGAGGCGCAGGGAGGGAGCCGGGCCTTGCGTGTGTGCCGAGGGACTTTGCGCACCGCTGACCTTCCCCAGGCATGCCCGTCCCTGTGGCACAAAGCAGGGAAATGCAGCTCCGGCTTGGTGCGCAAAAGCTGCCACTCCAGGGCAAGACAGGACTCAATGCTTCCTCTGCTCTGCACTGCCTTGGCCTTTTGCTGGAGGAAGCAACGCCAGGGGAAGAAATGCTCACGAGAGCAACATGGGAAACCCCCCGCTCCTATGATAAGAAGCCCTGCAGCAAGAAAAAAATAAATCATCACGTCAAGCAGTGGCTGCAATTTTAGGCCGGTGACTTGCCTGCGTCCCTGTCAGAAAGAAGCCCAGGAATCTCCCATTTTAGCAAGGAGATTCCTCCTGCTCAGATTGGATGAGGGCTTTTCCCTTTCTTTGGAGGGACGTGCTCCTTCTCTGGGCACGAATTAAGGCTTTACAGGACCGGTCCCTCGCCATCAAAATCCCTCCGCACCCCAGGCTGCTCATTGCAGCGAGAGAACCGGGGAAACGAGCTTGCAACTGGGCTTTGCCTCCCAGGAAAGCTCTGAACTCCTAACACTTGCAGGTTGCAGGCCTTGAAATAAGAGCAATGGGAGCAGATGATTTCATAGGAAGGGGGAAGGAGCCCAGGCTACTCTTCTCAATGGCATTCTCTCTTTGCAGAACTGGGGAAACAAGCCTGCAAGTGGGCTTTGCCTCCCAGGAAATCTACACCTCTGAACTCCTAATGCTTGCAGTTTGCAGGCCTTGACAGAAGAGCAATGGGAGCAGATTATTTTATAGGAAGGGGGAAGGAGCCCAGGTTGCTCATCTCAATGGCACTCTCTCTTTGCAGCGAGAGCAGAACTGGGGAAACGAGCCTGCAAATGGGCTTTGTCTCCTAGGAAATCTACACCTTCAAAACCATAAAGCTTGCAGGCCTTGAAAGAAGAGTAGAGGGTGCATATGATTTTATAGGAAGGGGGAAGAAGCCCAGGTTGCTCTTCTCAATGGCATTCTCTTTGCAGAATTGGGGAAATGAGCCTGCAAGTGGGCTTTGCCTCCCAGGAAATCTACACCTCTGCAACTCGTAACACTTGCAGGTTGCAGGCCTTGAAAGAAGAGCAATGGGTGCAGAAGATTTTATAGGGAGGGGGAAGGAGCCCAGGTTGCTTTTCTCAATGGTGTTCTCTCTTTGCAGAACTGGGGAAATGAGCCTGCAACTGGGTTTTGCCTCCCAGGAAATCTACACCTCTGAACTCCTAACACTTGCAGTTTGCAGGCCTTGAAATAAGACTGATGGGTCCAGATTATTTTATAGGAAGGGGGAAGGAGCCCAGGTTGCTCTGCTCAATGGCGCTCTCTCTTTGCAGCGAGAGCAGAACTGGGGAAACAAGCCTGCAAGTGGGCTTTGCCTCCCAGGAAATACACACCTCCGAAATCATAAAGCTTGCAGGCCTTGAAAGAAGAATAGAGGGTGCAGGTGATTTTATAGGAAGGGGGAAGGAACCCAGGTTGCTCTCCTCAATGGCATTCTCTCTGCAAAACTGGGGAAATGAGCCTGCAAGTGGGCTTCGCCTTCTAGGAAATATTCACCTCTGAACTCCTAACACTTGCAGGCCTTGAAAGAAGAGCAATGGGTGCAGATCATTTTATAGGAAAGGGGAAGGAACCCAGGTTGCTCTCCTCAATGTCTCTCTCTCTTTGCAGTGAGAGCAGAACTGGGGAAACAAGCCTGCAAGTGGGCTTTGCCCCCCAGGAAATACACACCTCTAAACTCCTAACGCTTCCAGGCCTTGAAAGAAGAGCAATGGGTGCGGATGATTTCATAGGAAGGGGGGAATAAGAGAAAGTAACAGTCATTTGCTTTTCCTAAAATAATAGAAGGAACGTAAGCGCAAGCGGCCCCGAGGAGGGCAGAGGTGTCAGTTTCACACCAAGGAAGGTGACCGGGATGCCAAAGCAAAGCCCCCCCCCCCCTTTTTTATCTCCACCCCTGCATGCATCAAACTAGAGAGCGGCAAAGCAAGCGGCCTGAAATGACAACTTCTTTTTCTTCTTCACTTGATTCGGATGCGATTATTTTCACAGGTTGGGCACAGGTGTGTGTGGGTGCCTCCTGGGGCCGGAAAGCAGCGAGTTATCATCACTTAAAACAAAAACAAAACAACCCCCCCAACCCCAATTAAGTATATAAAAAGAAAACGGAATAACTGGAAGGAAGCCGCTCCTCTTCCAAGTTCAGGGAGTGGAATGTGAGCTCCGCCTGGACAACCAATGAGAGAGAACCAGCAGAAGGGAGCGGGAGCGAGGGGGGGGGGCAGGGAAGGGGTGTTTGGGGGTGTAAACAAGACAAATAAAGAGTGGGAGGGGGGAAATGATCCGCTTGCTTCCTACTGCTATGCCCGCCCACCCACCCCATTTGGTGGCTCTCTCCGCCTCTCCCTTGGCCAGTGCTTGGAAAAAAGAACTTTGGAGGATGGACCGCGCTCGGAGCAGGGAGGGTTCTGTAGTGCCTGGGGAAGGAAGGGAGGAGGGAAGGGAGGAAGGAGGGACAAGGGGCAGTGGGAGGCAGGCCGCGGGGGTCAGGCCAGGGTGGCCTGCTTCTCTTCGGGGGTCTCCTCCAGCAGCTGCATGATCAGTTCGTGGAGGGGCTTGCAGACCTTGGCGTAGCCGGGCCCCGTCAGGTGCAGGAAGTCGAACATGTCGTGGCAGGAGATGGTGCCGTCCGAGTGCACAAAGCCCACGTCCACGTCCAGCAGCTGCACGTTGGACAGCTTGGGCAGCGAGGCCTTCAGCAGCTGGTTCACCAGCGCGTTCTTCAGACGCAGCGGGTTGGGCTTCTCGCCGCGTGGCAAAAGGCCCTGCAAGGAGGAAGGCAAAAGGATACCATCGCTCTCCATCACTTAGGACAGTAGGATCTCGTTTCTCCCTGGGGCTCCTTACAGGGAGCGGTCAACCCTCCTGTTTAAGGAGCTCCATTGGCTGCCGTTCATTTTCCGGTCCCAATTCAAGGTGCAGGTGCTTACCTACAAAGCCCTAAACGGTTTGGGACCTGCCTACCTGTGTGACCGCATCTCTGTGTACGAACCCACACAATCTCTTCGATCATCTGGAGAGGCCCTGCTCACGCTCCCACCACCATCACAGGCGTGATTGGTGGGGATGAGGGAGAGGGCCTTCTCGGTGGTGGCCCCTGACTCTGGAACTCACTCCCCAAGGACATCAGGCATGCCCCAACTCTGGCAGTCTTTAGGAGGAGCCTGAAAACGTGGCTGTTCCAGTGTGCCTTCCAAGAATAAGGAAACTCCCAGCAATATGTCCCTAATTGCACCTATTGGACTGTCTGTACTCCCCATTCTTTGCCGAAATTCTATCTTAGTTAGATTTCACCTGGTCTTGCTCAGCATTATTTTTTAAATTTTTAATTATTATATTAGAATCATAGAATCATAGAATCAAAGAGTTGGAAGAGACCTCATGGGCCATCCAGTCCAACCCCTTGCCAAGAAGCAGGAATATTGCATTCAAATCACCCCTGACAGATGGCCATCCAGCCTCTATTTAAAAGCTTCCAAAGAAGGAGCCTCCACCACACTCGGGGCAGAGAGTTCCACTGCTGAACGGCTCTCACAGTCAGGAAGTTCTTCTCTCACATTTGGCCCAGCCATAGGCTTTTAAATGTTATTGTGTTATTGTTGATGTTTACTGCCTATTTTTTGTTTATGCGTTTTATTTTATTGTCTTGTATTACTGTTGTTGTTTTTGCTGATGTATTGTGGGCTCGGCCTCATGTAAGCCGCACCGAGTCCCTTGGGGAGATGGTAGCGGAGTATAAATAGTTTTATTATATTATTATCTGACATTCCGTCTTATCCAACACCCCCCTTTTCCTCCAGCATTTCCCCTTCAATTCAAGGAGCGCTTTACAACACTCTCTCCATTCCCAATAAGAGAAAAAAGGCAAGACGAGGAGGAGGGAGGAAAGGGTTGGAAAAGAGGCAGGACCGGAAGTGGAAGCGTCCTCCCTCCTTCCCTCCCTCTGTGATTTCCACGCTCCTCTTCCGCATCTGGGCACTTCCTGCTGGGCCGCTCTAGCCCTGAAGCACAGCCTTGCCTTCACCCTTTTGAGTCCCTGTTGTTAGTATTCTAGTTGCCTGGTGAAGTAGCACAACTAGAATATTAACAACAGTTAGACAGGTAACAGCAAGAGACTCCGTATAAACCAACATTTTTGTTTATCCAACATTCTGCCAGCCCATTTATGTCAGATAAGCGAGACTCTACTGCAGGGGTCCTCAAACTATGGCCCGAGGGCCGGATACGGCCCTCCAAGGTCATTTACCCAGCCCTTGCTCAGGGTCAATCTAAGTTTGAAACGACTTAGATTAGCACACAACAACAACAACAACAACAACAACAATCCTATCTCATCAGCCAAAAGCAGGCCCACACTTCCCATTGAAATACTAATAAGTTTATATTTTTAAAATTGTTCTTCATTTTAATTATTGTATTATTTTAAGTGTTTTTTGCACTACAAATAAGATATGTGCAGTGTGCACAAGAATTCATTCATGTTTTTTTCCAAATTATAATCCAGCCCTCCAACAGTTTGAGGGACTGTGACATGGCCCTCTGTTTAAAAAGTTTGAGGACCCCTGCTCTACTGTATAAAATAATAATAATAATAATAATAATAATAATAATAATAATAATAATAATTTAATTTGTTTACCTAGCCAACCTACTTCCCTAGGGGACTCGGGGCGGCTCACAAGGGACAGGCCCAAGATTACAATTAAAACACACATATAAAACACTTTAACCAATTAAAACATCAGATAAAACAAATAACAACACAATAGAAAACAATATAAAAACAATACGGCTGAAAGAAACATAGCTGAGGTCCAGATTCAATGAGTGCAACAACAACAACAACAACAACAATATTGTCGAAGACTTTCACGGCCAGAATCACTGGGGAGTTGTGTGGGTAAGAAACAAAATTATTATTATTATTATTATTATTATTATTATTATTATTATTATTATTTCCTTACCCGCCTCTCCTTGTGCCTCGAGGCGGGTCACAGCCCAGTCAAAACACACAAATATTGTGAAATATGGCCAAACAACACATTAGCCTTGGACTTGATAGCCCTTGTGTTCGCCTCTGATTCAGTTATTGTATAGTAATAAATATAATATTCATCATCCTAGTAATTCTGGCTGTTAAAGCCTTTAACAATACAACAACAACAACAACAACAGTACTGTCAAAGGCTTTCGCAGCCAGAATCACTGGGGTGTTGTGAGGGAAAGAAACAAAATTATTATTATTATTGCTTGTATTACTATTATTAGGGAGCCTCGTTTGGTGCAGTGTGTTAAACCGCTGAGCTGCTGAATTTGTTGACTGAAAGGTCGCAGGTTTGAATCCGGGGAGTGGGGTGAGCTCCTGCTGTTAGGCCCAGCTTCTGCCAACCTATTTATTTATTTATTTACGACATTTATATGCCACCCTTCTCACCCCGAAGGGGACTCAGAGCGGCTTACAAGGTATATATTACATACAATACCTAGCAGTTCGAAAACATGCAAATATGAGTAGATCGATAGGTACCGCTCTGGCAGGAAGGTAATGGCACTCCATGTAGTCATGCCAGTGGCCACATGGCCTTGGAGGTGTCTACGGACAACACCGGCTCTTTGGCTTAGAAATGGAGATGAGCACCAGAGTCGGACATGACTGGACTCAATGTCGGGGGAAAACCTTTACCTCTACCTTTTATCAAAGTCTTTCACAGCCAGAATCACTGGAGTGTTGCATGGTTATTATTATTGTTATATTTATTATTACAGAATAACTGAATTAGAGGAGAACACTAGAAATACCAAGTCCAAGCTATGTTCTTTCTCTCAGCCATACTGTTTTGATGTTGTTTACAATTGTGATTGTTTTTATATCTTATCTGATGTCTGATGTTTTTAATCGGTTGTGTTTTATTTGTAATTTTGGGCTTGTCTCTTGTAAGCCGCCCCGAGTGTTGCTGTTGTTTATTATTATTATTATTATTATTATTATTATTATTAATTTCTACCTAGTGGGAAAAATGAATACAGACTGACCTATTTCCTTCTCAGCTTCTTATCAGAGTTGGGAAAAAGAAAGGCGAAGAGTGGGCAGAATCTTTCTAGAGAAGGTTTCCCTCCCCCCTCCCCCCTCCCCCCCCCCAGCAAAGTATCCTTGGGCCCCAATGGGATCCCGGTACCCAACCCGTGATGATGGGATGGATGGCCTACCAGGACGATGATCTTGGCCTGGGGCTGCTGTGAACTGATGAACTTGGCAATGGCCTCGATCCCGCCGGCGACCTCTTCTGCCGTGTTGAAGTGGTTATTCGTCCCCACCCAGACGACAATGACCTGCAGGCGAGAGCAAGGGGTCAGGGGGGTTGGGAGATGGCACAGAGTCCAAGCCCAAGAGGAGAGTGGGGCGAGAGGGATTGCGGTCTCACAAACCATAGGCTAGCCATGTAATGGAGGCAACAAACTAGAATGCAGCAATGTTTGTGCTGGAACAACAAACAGCAAACTAGATTTATGAACAGAGGGGCATCGCTTCTGTGTTTACTTTTTTTATTGTATGGATCCAGTGTTCAGTGTCCTTCTCATTTCTATAGATGGCTTTACTGATTAATCCTCTGCAGTAAAGGATAAAAGGCAAGTATACAAAGACACAGGAAACACAAATCCCTATCCCAACACCCCTGTAATATCGTTAGCTAAAATACATTCAAGCACTTAGCACTTGCTCTCTCAGCCACAACGTTTACCTTGGGCTTAATGTTCTCCAGCTCGCCGTTCTTCAGCCTCCACAAGACGTGCCCCGTTGTGTCCCCGCCGATCCCAAAATTCAACGCGTGTAAAGGGGAAAAGAGTTCGCGCCAGATCTGTGCAGAGAAACCAGTTTGGCGAATCACCCACTGACCACAGCAGAGCGGAGATCCCTTGTATCTTTGTTCTATTGGTAATTCAGTGACATACGACTCCTTTACGCTTTTGAGTGGCCCAAGGCGCAAATGCAGCATTTGGTATTACTGAGAAACAGCTCATGTAACCAAGAGCCTTGGACTGTTTTGTTTGCTGTTGTTGCTTACGTTGTGATAATGTAACCATTTTTAAATGACTGCTGCCATTACCTTAAGCCAAAGTATCAGCATTTCTCTTGATCCCAATCAAAACGATTGCAAAAATAAAACTTTCATTTGGCAAAATAAACTGTTAGGATGTGTCTCTTTCAGCAGTTCAGGTATAACAAGCTCTACCTCTCGCCATTCTGAGGTTGGCTCTACACTGCCCCACATCCCAGGATCTTATCCCAGATTATCTGCTTTGAACTGGATTATATGAGTCTACACTGCCAGATAATCTGGGATCAGAGCCTGGGATATAGGGCAGTGTAGATCCAGCCATGGTTTGCACTTTAGAGGAATGAGACGAGAAGGCCAAGCTCCAATTTGCATTTAATAATAATAACAATAATAATAACGACAACAATTATTTGTACCCTGCCACCATCTCCCCCAATGGGGACTCAGGGCAGCTTACATGAGGCCAAGCCCAAACAACAAATTACAATAAAATAAACAACATCGCAGTAAGGTACAAAACATATAAATACAATAAACAATATACACAAGGCATAAGAAAAAAGAAGAGTTGGAAGGGACCCCAGTGGCCACCCAGTCCAACCCCCATCTGCCAGGAAGGTCAACATCTGAGTCCTCCCACTAGATGACCATCCAACCTCTGCTTACAAACCTTCAAAGAAGGAGACTTTGCTGGACTCCCAAGCAGTCTGTATTGCTCTAGTTGGAAAGGGCCCACTAAGGGGCCATCCAGCCCAACCCCCTTCTGCCAGGCAAGAAGGCACCATCAAAGCACTCCAGACAGATGGCTACTTCAGCAAAAAAACAAAAACAAACAAACAAACAAAAAACCAGCATCCTTTGCAATCACTCTTGGAGTGAAGCAAATGAGGCCATGGAAGGTGGTTCCACCATTACCTCATACTGCTGTAGCAACTGCACCATGGAGTCCCCCACAAACAGCACGTCCGGCTCCTTGTCTTTGCAGTCCAAGACAAATCGGTTGTGCTGGAAAATCAGAGAGGCAAGGGGGTTAAAAGCAAACAAGGCTTCGCTCCTTTCCTTTGTCACTCTTTGTGGCCTTTAAATCCTTACGCAAAGCAAAAAACTAGAGATTTTAAACTTAGAAATAAGGTTCCTTTTGCTAAGAAGCTGAACAAACCCACCACACGAAAACACAACTGAAGACGTCTCTCTTCCAGCAGGTTGACCCATTTCGACTGTGCATTTCAAAACCACATTCAATGTTTATGGTGCGTGTAATACTATGTTTTCATAAGTGCTTTTAGGGAAGGAAGAGAAGGAAGAGAGAAAGAAAGGCAGGGAGAAAAGAGAGAGAAGGAAGAAAAGAAAGAAAAAAAATAGGTAGGAAATAGAGAAGGGAGGAAGAGAAGGGAGAAAGAAAGGAAAGGAAGAGAAGAAAGAAAGAAAGACAGAGGAAAAAGAGAGGGAAGAAGAGAAGAAAGAGAAGAAAGGCAGAAGGAGAAAAAAGAGAGGGAAGGGAGAGAAGGGAGAAAGAAGGAAACAGAGGGAAGAGAAGAAGGAAAGAGAGAAAGAAAGGAAGAGAGAGAGAGAGAAGGAAGAAAAGAAAGAAAGAAAAGAAGAAAAGAAAGAAAGAAAGAAAGAAAGAAAGAAAGGTAGGTAGGAAACAGAGAGGGAAGGAAGAGAAGGGAGAAAGAAAGAAAGGAAATAGGGAAGGAAGAGAAGAAAGAGAGAAAGAAAGACAGGGAGGAAAAAGAGAGGGAAGGGAGAGAAGGAAGGGAGAAAGAAAGGAAATAGAGAGGGAAGGAAGAAAGAGAGAAAGAAAGAAGGAAAAAGAGGGGGAAGGGAGAGAAGGAAGGGAGAAAAATAAGAAACAGAGAGGGAAGGAAGAGAAGAAAGAGAGAAAGAAAGGAAATAGAGAGGGAAGGAAGAGAAGAAAGAGAGAAAGAAAGGCAGGGTGGAAAAAGCGGGGGGAGGGAGAGAAGGAAGGGAGAAAAATAGGAAACAGAGAGGGAAAGAAGAGAAGAAAGAGAGAAAGAAAAGCAAGGAGGAAAGAGAGAGAAGGAAGAAAAGAAAGAAAGATAGGAAGGAAAGAAAGAGGGAAGGAATCCAGAAAGCATGACATAGTGATTTGAACCTCAGACTGTGGCTGTGCACCCACTGGGCACTTTTCAGCAAGTCCCACTCTCTCAGCCTCAGAGGAAGACAATGGCCAACCTCCTTTGAATCAATCTTGACTAGAAAACTCTGTGAGAGGGTTGCCTTAAATCTGAAAGGACTTGGAAACACACAATAACAACAATAAACTACAGCCTCCCCCCTCCCCCCCGGTGAACTGTCCCTCTGCTTAAAATGTGTGGAGAGCCCTGCTTTAGGACTTTGTCCAAACTGGATGGGGGATAAGCCTTGGCATCTCTTTGATCCCCTTCTCCCCTCTCACCTGCGACATCCACCGGTCATCGCCCTGGACATCTTCGGCTGCGTGAGCGACAGCCGCTGGGTTGGAATCTCCCTGGCTCATCCTATCCCTGGAGAGAGAAACACGGTCAGGAGGCACCCACGAGAGTGCTGGAAATAACAACTAATTTGTTTGTATATAATCCCTTTTGCTTACTGCATTGTATATGTATGTTTTGCTATGCAGCTTTCCTTTTACTCTATGTTTCTGGAGGTTGTGGGCGGGGCTGCAGACCACAACATCAGATCTGGGACTGCTCAGAGCTCAGACTCCATTTTAGAACACAGAGAAGCTGCCCTGTGATAGCTATGGGTGCACCTACACTATAGAATTAATGCAGTTTGGTCCCCCTTGAACTGCCAGGGCTGAAGGCTATGGCATCCTGGGAACTAGACAATGAGGATTGTGTTCTCTATATAAAAGCCATGGATACCTGTGGGGCGGCACTGTGATATCTATGGGCACATCTACACAGCAGAATTAGCACAGTTTAGTCCCCCCTGAACTGCCATGGCTCAAGGCTATGATATCCTGGGAACTGGATGATGATGAGGATAGCCTTCTCTGTCCACAAAAGTCAAGGATATCTATGGAGCTGCCATGTGATATCTATGGGAGCATCTACACTGTAGAATTAACACAGTTTAGTCCCCCCTGAATTGCTATGGCATCCTGGAAACTGGTTGGTGATGATTGTCTTCTGTGTATACCAAAGATGAATATGGAGATTGTTTTCTCTCTCTGTGAAAGCCATGGATATCTTTGGGGCTTCCCTGGGTTATTTATGTTCGCATTTACACATAAAAATTATAGAATCCTAGAGTGGGAAGAGACCTCATGGGCCATCCAGTCCAACCCCATTCTGCCAAGAAGCAGGAAAATTGCATTCAAAGCACCCCTGACAGATAGCCATCCAGCCTCTGTTTAAAAGCTTCCAAAGAAGGAGCCTCCACCACACTCCGGGGCAGAGAGTTCCACTGCTGAACAGCTCTCACAGGAAGTTCTTCCTCATGTTCAGGTGGAATCTCCTTTCTTGTAGTTTGAAGCCATTGCTCCATCACATCCTAGACTCAAGGGCAGCAGAAAACAAGCTCTCCTGACGTTTCACCCACATCTATGGCAGGCATCCTCCGAGGTTGTGAGATCTCTTGGAAACTAGGCAAGTGAGGTTTATAAAGGGTTTCCATCAGACCTCACAACCTCTGAGGATGCCTGCCATAGATGCAGGTGAAACGTCAGGAGAGAATGTTGGAAACTAGGCAAGTGGGGCTTATATATACCCTGTGGAATGATGTCCAAGGTGGGAGAAAGAAAGAACCCTTGTCTGCTGGAGGCAAGTGGGAATGTTGCCATTGGCCACCTTGATTAGCATTGAGGCACATTTTGCTATTATTATTTCTATTATTTCTCACTTACATACAGTCACACTGTGCTGTTATTACTTTTATTATTTCTTAACTACACACAGACACATTAATACATTCTTGGCACCACTTTGCTATTGCTGTTATTATTATTATTACTCTTATTTCTTGTTTACATACAGTCACATTCATGCATTACTATTACTCTTATTTCTTATTTACATACAGTCACATTGATACCTTCTTGGCACCACTTTGCTATTGCTGTTATTACTACTACTACTATTATTTCTTGTTTACATACAGTCACATTCATACATTCTTGGCACCACTTTGCTATTACTGTTACTATTATTATTACTATTATTATTTCTTGTTTACATACAGTCACATTCATGCATTATTATTACTCTTGTTTCTTATTTATATACAGTCACATTCATACATTTTTGGCACCACTTCGCTATTGCCATTATTATTACTATTATTTCTTGTTTACATACAGTCACATTCACGCATTCTTGGCACCACTCTGCTATTATTGTTATTGTTATTATTACTATTATTTCTTGTTTACATAGTCACATTCATGCATTATTATTACTCTTACTTCTTATTTACATATAATCACATTCATACATTCTTGGCACCACTTTGCTATTTTTGCTATTATTATTATTATTATTATTACTATTATTTCTTGTTTACATACAGTCACAGTCATACATTCTTGGCATCACTTTGCTATTGCTGTTATTATTATTATTACTATTATTTCTTGTTGACATACAGTCACATTCATACATTCTTGGCACCACTTTGCTATTATTCTTATTGTTATTATTACTATTATTACTACTTATTGTTATTGTTATTATTACTATTACTACTACTACTACTACTACTACTACTATTTCTTGTTTACATACAGTCACATTCATGCGTTATTATCACTCTTATTTCTTATTTACATACAGTCACATTCATACACTCTTGGCACGATTTTATTGTTATTATTATTATTATTATTATTATTATTATTATTACTACTACTACTATGATTATTTACATGCAAACAACTGCCAGGGCTCAAGGCTATGGAATCCTGGGAACTGGATGGTGACAAGGATAGTCTTCTCTCTCAGTGAAAGTCAAGGATCTCTATGGGGCTGGCCTGTGATATGTCTAGGCACATCTACACTGCAGATTTAACACAGTTTAGTCCCCTTGGACAGCCAGGGCTCAAGGCTATGGCATCCTAGGAACATACAGTCATATTCAAGCATTATTATTACTCTTACTTCTTATTTACATACAGTCACATTCATACATTCTTGGCACCACTTTGCTATTATTATTATTGTTATTATTACTACTATTATCATTTCATGTTTACACACAGTCACATTCATGCATTATTATTACTCTTATTTACACACAGTCACATTAATACATTATTGGCACCACATAATGATGATAGTCTTCTCTCTTGGTGAAAGTCAATGATCTCTATGGGGCTGGCCTGTGATATGTCTAGGCGCATCTACACTGCAGAGTTAACACAGTTTGGTCCCCCTTGGACAGCCAGGGCTCAAGGCTATGGAATCCTGAGAACTGGGTGATGATGATGAGGATAGTCTTCTGCCTATGAAAGCCATAGATATCTCTGGGCGCATCTACAGTGCAGAACTTTAAGCCGCTCCTCATAGGGCTTGTTCTCCAGAATTAAGAGTTTGATACCCCTTGAACTGCCGGGACTCAACGCTATGGCATCCTAGGAACTGGATGATGATGAGGATAGCCTTCTCTCTCGGTGAAAGTCAATGATCTCTATGGGGCTGGCCTGTGATTTGTCTAGGTGCATCTACACTACAGAATCAACACAGTTTGGTCCCCCTTGGACAACCAGGACTCAAGGCTATGGCATCCTAGGATCTGGGTGATGATGGGGATTGTTTTCTCTCTCTATGAAGCCAAGGATCTCTCTGGGGCTGGCCTGTGATATCTCATGTATATCCATGGATATCTCTGGGCGCATCTACACTGCAGAACTTTAAGCCGCTCCTCATAGGGCTTGTTGTCCAGAATTAACACAGTTTGGTCCCCTTGGTCAGTCAGGGCTCAAGGGTATGGCATCCTAGGATCTGGATGATGATGGGGATTGTTTTCTCTCTCTATGAAGCCAAGGATCTCTCTGGGGCTGGCCTGTGATATCTCTGGGCGCATCTACACTGCGGAACTGGCGCAGTTTGGCCCCCCTTGAGCTTCCCAGGGCCTGTGGCCCCCTCACACACCCCGGCTCTTCTGGGGAGGGGGGAGCGGGGGCCTGGCCGGTCTGTCCACACCCAGGTGCTAACCCGCATTCATCCCGCCCTGTTGCCACGGGGGCGCCTCGGGCCTTCCCGGCCTTCGGGCCTCAGAGCGGCGCCAGGCCGGGCCTCCCCTGGCCCCCCGCGCAGACCACAAACCTTCGCCTCGGTGGTTGTTGCCGCCGCCTCTTTGGCCCCCTCCTCCCGCAGCGCGCCTGCGCAGAAAGCCATTTCCGGCAGCACACCCTCGGCGCCGGCCAATCGGCTGCGCCCTCGGCGGAAGTCCCGCCCCTTCCGACACTCACACACCCCCTCCTCCGTTTGGCTGGAGCTGGGAAGCTTTCCTCTTCCTCTAGAGGGCGCGCCTGTTCCGCCTACGGCGAGTCGGAAGGTGCATAAAGCCACCGCTTTCCTCTTCTCGCGCTCTCTCTCTCTCTCTCTGTGTGCTCTATCCTCCCGCTGCCATCTTGGAAAGGAATGGCCGCTGAGGCGCAGGCGCGGGTGACGTCACCGCCAGGAGACCCATGACGCCACGTGATGACGTGATGATTCCAATAGCCAGCCTGCTGCATTCCTGTGGGTGGGTTCCCTTAGCTGGCCTTTTCTGTAGCCACTGTGTGTGTGTATATATATATACATATAATATTTCTATATATATATAATGTATAAATTGGGGAGGCCTGAATGCTGGACTAGGCCTTGGGAGATCAAGGACTCTTGAGGCCATACAAAATCCGGATTATCTGCCTTGGACTGGATTATAGGGCAGCTCAAAGCAGATCATGCCTGAGGCGGGAAGCCCTCTTTCCTTTGGGAGAGCCACACTCTCTCAATTGTGGCAAGTTCTTGGTGGGATGTATGGGGAGACCAAGCCACCTTTATCTCCAAGTCGCAACGGGAATAACAAGCCCTGGAACAACAGACTGGTTCAGGATTGGGAAGGTGTACGGCAGGTCTGTCTACTCTCACCCATCCTATTCAGCTTGTATGCAGAACACATCATGCGACGTGCGGGGCTTGAGGAATGCAAGGCTGGGTGAAAATTTATTTATTTATTTATTTATTTACTGCATTTATTGACCGCCGCTCTCAGCCCTAGGGCGACTCGCGGCGGTGCACAACATATAAAAACAGTGTACAAAAGGGCAAAACAGGAAATCAATACAACAATAATACACTATAATCTAGTTACACTAAATAATCCGCTCCGTCACATCATAGAATCATAACCAATATCGTAATCCGTATTCCGTTCCAGTTGTCAATTACCAGTTGCCGTAGCGCTCAGTTGAATGCCTTCTCAAATAGCCAGGTCTTCAGGCTCTTACGGAAGGACAGAAGGGAGGCGCCTGTCTGATGTCAGCAGGGAGGTCGTTCCACAGCCGGGGGGCCACCACCGAGAAGGCCCTTTCTCTCGTCCCCGCCAGACGTGCCTGTGAAGCAGGCGGGATCGAGAGAAGGGCCTCCCCAGACGATCTCAAGGTCCTGGCTGGAAGAATGGCTGGAAGAAACATCAACAACCTCAGATATGCAGATGACACCACTCTGATGGCCGAAAGCGAGAGGGAGCCGAGGAGCCTTCTAATCAAGGTGGAAGAAGAAAGCGCAAACGCTGGGTTGCAGCTAAACATCCAAAAAACCAAGATTATGGCAACAAGAATGATTGACAACTGGAAATAGAGGGAGAAAATGTGGAGGCCGTGACAGGGTTTGTATTTCTAGGTGCAAAGATGAGTGCAGATGCAGACTGTGGCCAGGAAATCAGAAGACGCTTCCTTCTTGGGAGGAGAGCAATGTCCAGTCTCGATAAAATAGTAAAGAGTAGAGACATCAGACTGGCAACCAAGATCCATTGCCTAGTCAAAGCCATGGTCTTCCCTGTAGTCACCTACGGATGTGAGAGCTGGACCTTCGGGAAGGCTGAGCGAAGGAAGAGAGGCGCTTTTGAGCTGTGGTGTTGGAGGAAAGTTCTGAGAGTGCCTTGGACTGCGAGAAGATCCAACCAGTCCATCCTCCAGGAAATAAAGCCTGACTGCTCATTGGAAGGAAGGATACTAGAGACAAAGTTGAAGTACTTTGGCCACATCATGAGGAGACAGCAAAGCCTGGAGAAGACAATTATGCTGGGGAAAGTGGAAGGCAAAAGGAAGAGGGGCCGACCAAGGGCAAGATGGATGGATGGCATCCTTGAAGTGACTGGACTGACCTTGAAGGAGCTGGGGGTGGTGACGGCCGACAGGGAGCTCTGGCGTGGGCTGGTCCATGAGGTCACGAAGAGTCGGAGACGACTGAACGAATGAACAACAACAACAACATATATATAATATTTATATATCAACTAGCTGTCCCCTGCCAGGCGTTGCTGTGGCCCAGTCTGGTGATCTGGAAAATAAAGTAATGGTATCTAATGTCTGTCATATCTTTCTGCTGGTGGGTAAACAGTATTTCTTGTTGTTTCTTTGTCAGTGTTGATGTGGAGAGTGCCTGGTTTGCCCACCCTGGAACAGGCAACACATAATGGTCCTTCTTTAGGGGTCCCTTTCCAATCTAGGATACTATATCTCTCTGTATGTGAATCATATATATCTATGGCTGGATTGCTCTTTGTCAGGAGGGCTTTGATTACATTTTCTTGCCCTGGTGAAGGGAGTTGGGCTGGATGGCCTTGAGTATTTTCTGTTGGTCATGGGGGTTCTGTGGGGGAAGTTTGCCCCAATTCTCTCATTTGTGGGATTCAGAATGCACTTTGATTGTGGGTGAACTATAAATCCCAGTAACTACAATCCCAAATGTCAAGGTCTATTTCCCCCAAACTCCATCTGTTTTCATATTTGGCCATATGGGATATTCGTGCCAAGTTTGGTCCAGATCCATCATTGTTTGAGTCCACAGTGCTCTCTGGATGTAGGTGAACTACAACTCCCAAACTCAAGGTCAATGCCCACCAAACCATTCCAGTCTGTTCTGTTGGTCATGGAAGTCCTGTATGCCATGTTTGGTTCAATTCCATCATAGATGAACTATAAATCCCAGCAACTACAACTCCCAAATGACAAAATCATAATTTTTTGAGTGATGGTCACTCCTTGTGTTGTGAGACGTTTTGTTGCCAAATTTGGTGTGATTTCATTCATTGGTTCTTTTGTTTTTAAGGAACTCATTATGCACAGAGCATTTTTATATATATAAATATTATAATACAATAATATTATAATATCATATAATAATAAATTTTATAGTCATATATAATCATTATATATACATACAATATTTGTGTATGTGTGTGTATGTATGCATGTGTGTGTGTGTGTGTGTATATTCATTGGGGAGGCCTGAATGCTGGACTAGGCCTTGGGAGATAAAGGACTCTTGAGGCCATACAAAATCTGGATTATCCGCCTTGGACTGGATTATAGGGCAGCTTAAAGCAGATCATGCCTGAGGCGGGAAACCCTCTTTCCTTTGGGAGAGCCACACTCTCTCAGTTGTGGCAAGTTCTTGGTGGGATGTGTGGGGATCCCAAGCCACCTTGTCTCTTTCCTGAGGAATCTGTATAAGGACCAAGTCGCAACAAGAAGAACTGACCATGGAACAACAGATTGGTTCAAGATTGGGAAAGGACTATGGCAGGGTTGTCTAAACTCACCCAACCTCTTTAACTTGTATGCAGAACACATGATGCGAGAATGTGCGGGGCTTGACGAATGCAAGGCTGGGGAAAAAATTGCTGGAAGAAACATTAACAACCTTAGATATGCAGATGATACCACTTTGATGGCTGAAAGCAAGGAGGAGCTGAGGAGCCTTCTAATCAAGGTGAAAGAAGAAAGCGCAAAAGCTGGGTTGCAGTTAAAAAAAAACAACAAGATTCTGGCACCTGGACTGATTGAGAACTGGGAAATAGAGGGAGAAAACGTGGAGGCCGTGACAAACTTTGTATTTCTAGGCGCAAAGATGACTGCAGACACAGACTGGGACCAGGAAATCAGAAGACGCTTCCTTCTTGGGAGGAGAGCAAGGACCAATCTCAATCAAATAGTGAAAAGCAGAGACGTCACACTGACAATGAAGATCCGCATAGTTAAAGCAATAGTATTCCCTGTAGTCACCTATGGATGTGAGAGCTGGACCAAAAGGAAGGCTGAGCAAAGGAAGAGAGATGCTTTTGAACTGTGGTGTTGGAGGAAAGTTCTGAGAGTGCCTTGGACTGCGAGAAGATCCAACCAGTCCATCCTCCAGGAAATAAAGCCCGACTGCTCACTGAAGGGAAGGAGATGAGAGCCAAAGATGAAGTACTTTGGCCACATCATGAGAAGACAGGAAAGCTTGGAGAAGAGGAGGATGCTGGAGAAAATGGAAAGAAAAAGGAAGAGGGGCCGACCAAGGGCAAGTTGGATGGATGGCATCCTTGAAGTGACTGGCTTGACTCTGAAGGAGCTGGGGGTGGTGACAGCCGACAGGGAGTTCTGGCGTGGGCTGGTCCATGAGGTCAACTAGAGAAGAGAATGATGCTGGGGAAAATGGAAGGAAAAAGGAAGAGGGGCCGACCAAGGGCAAGATGGATGGATGGGATCCTTGAAGTGAATGGATTGACTCTGAAGGAGACCCTGGGGGTGGTTAGGAGCCCCCGGTGGTGTTGCATTGGGTTAAACCCCTGTGCCGGCAGGACTGAAGACTGACAGGTCGCAGGTTTGAATCCGGGGAGAGCACAGATGAGCTCCTTCTATCAGCTCTAGCTCCTCATACAATGTGCCTTCAGTGATTGATTACATGACAATCTCTGGCCAAACTCTGCATAAAATGCCCTCAGAAGCACTTTATTTTCTTGTTGTGCAATTAAATCCTTATCCCCCGGAGCCCCTCCCTGATACTGTACATTGCCCTATCTCCCAGTGTTTTAAAATTTTAATCCTTGCATTTGGCCCTGCCCATGGCGATTATTTTAATGTTGTAATCACATCTTATCATTTATGTTTTCGGGATTTAATTTTCAACAACCACTAGAACATAACCTGCTTCTTCTTTTCAGGGGAAACAAAGCACCGGTGTTGCCGTTGGCAACCATGGACCACTTGAGAGGCTAACTCCACCGTCTCCCTGGGCAACCGCAAACAACAAAGTTTTGTGCAAAGAAAGGAAGATGCAGGCAAATGGCACCTAATTGGCACGACAACCATTAGCAAAGAGCGAGGCCTGGCCCCTTGGTTCCTTTCGATGGTGAAGAGGGTGTTTGGCTCAGCGGATCATGTTTGTGTGCCTTGTTCCCAGCTGTTGCCCTCCTTTTCCCCCTCCCTCCCTGCCACCTCCACCGAATGCGAAATCTCTTCCTTCCAGAACCCTTGAAACCCTGGAGTGAAATGAGTCATTAGCAAATGCCATTTCTCAATAAGCAAAACAGGCGTTGCGTACAACCGAACCCCTGAATTCTGGGAACATTCAATGCAATTTCTTGGACTTTTTTTTTTTTGGTGACTAAGGTCAATAACGCCATGTAACAAAATTTGAAAAATGTTCTGTTCCTGATTGAAAGCGTGCTTTCCTGTTTAATTGTGCGGTCCTTACTGTAAAAGTTGTACTTCCAGGAATTTCGTGGTTGTGGCTGCTACAAATTTAGGTTGAATTGTTTAAGACTTGACGATGAGATAGTAATTGGAAAACTAGAGCAAAATGTGCTGCAAGATGTCCCTCTTCATCCATGTTTTTATGATGGAACCAATTAGGAAGTGACATGATGTAATTTTATTTTACTGTGTTACATAATTCTTTAATGAGTTCCCTGCAGATAACTTGCTCCTATTTTTATCTCATTAGAGTCTTCAAATAGTTTTTATCCCATACATGTGGCCCCCCCATTGTTATTGTGATTGTGTTTATTGGAATGTTTTTTTATGACTGTGTTTATATTTTTTTTCTTGATACAATTTGATGATGTTGTCTATTCTTTATGCTCTGGTTTTATCTTGTAGTAATATGTTGTCCGGGCTTGGCCCCATGTAAGCCACTCTGAATCCCCATGGGGGAAATGGTGGCAGCGGGGTATAAATAAAGTTTATTATTATTATTAACTAGCCGTCCCCTACCACGCGTTGCTGTGGCTCACATGGGGTTTCTGTGTGGGAGGTTTGGCCCAATTCTATCGTTTGGTGGGGTTCAGAATACTCTGTGATTTTAGGTGAACTATAAATCCCAGCAAGTACAACTCCCAACTGTCAAGATTCTATTTCCCCCAAACTCCACTAGTGTTCACATTTGGGCATATTGAGTATTCGTGTGGAGTTTGGTCCAGATCCATCATTGTTTGAGTCCACAGTGATCTCTGAATGTAGGTGAACCACAACTCCAAAACCAAAGGACACTGCCCACCAAACCCTTCCAGTATTTTCTGTTGGTCATGGGAGAACTGTGTGCCAAGTTTGGTTCAATTCCATCGTTGGTGGGGTTCAGAATGCTCTTTGATTGTAGGTGAACTATACATCCCAGCAACTACAACTCCCAAATGACAAAATCATATTTTTTGAGTGAAGAACATACATTGTGGTGTTAAGTGTCTTGTGTCCAAATTTGGTGTCAATTCGTCTAGTGGTTTTTGAGTTCTGTGAATACCACAAACGAACATTACATTTTTATTTATATAGATTTATTATTATTAGTATCTGTAGAATCTCCTTTTAGCATGGATAGAAACAGAATGAAGAGGCATGGGGCTCAGAAAGAGATTACATTGCACAGGATCTCTTTCTGAGCCCCATGTCTCTTGTTTCATTAAACAGTTCCTTTGCATTTAATATCAATGGTTCAAAGAATGGGTCAGGCCCTACACATTTTCACCTCCACAAACCTGGCCCCATATTTATTCATTTAGGACATTTATATGCCACCCTTCTCACCCCAAAGGGGACCCAGAGCAGCTTCTAAGTTATATGTAAATGCAATATATTATTAGCATAGCACAATATTAGTACCATACACTACCATAGTGTAGTATTCCACTATACTGTAATATTATTAGTAATTTACATGTAATATGAAATATATAATTCTTATATTGTATTATTATTAGTATTATATTGTATTACATTATAATATTATCAATATTATATGTATATACAACATATTATTAGAACAGCACAATATCAGTAATATAGTAATACTATATGTTATTATATCAGCCTTAAAGTGCCAGTCTTTGCAAAAAGTCTGGGCACTCCTGCCATAGAGTGAAGCAGGGAAGGTCATGCATCCTGCAACTGAAATGGGTGATGCTGTGTGAGTGGCTCCTTGCTTTTGGAGGTCTCAAAGGAGCAAACCAAGGTTGCCTGCAACCAGGTGAGGCCGCTGTTGCTTCTGAGTCGGGAAAGCAAAGGGAAGGACCAACTGCAGCGACCAGATCTTGGGACCTGATCTTGGAAGCCAAGTAGGGTTGGTAAATATAATATTTCCCAGGTAAATAGGGAAAGCTCGTTTTGTGTCATAGATTTCTGTTGCGTTCAATTTGAGGAGTTCCGTTCCTTGACTGTTTGGGTTGGCTCTTCCCAAACAGAGAAGCCTCCTGCTGCAAGATTTTGCATTCCGTGATGTTTACATTTTATGTATGTCTTATGTTTAATGGTTTTAATTTCTTCTAAGTTCATAGTTATATATAATAATTCGTTCTTATGATTTCTTTGTGTACTGTATGTGGCATTGGATTTTTGCCATTAATATGTTGTAAACCACCTTGAGTCCTGCCAGGGGTGAGAAAGGTGGTATCTCTATCATGATTGTGTCTATTGAAATGTTTATTTTTTTATATTATTATTATTATTAATGTCATTTTGATAATGTTGTTGCCGTCTGTTGTATATGCTTTGATTTTATTGCTGTATTATGTTGTCTGGGCTTGGCCCCATGTAAGCCACTCCGACTCCCCATCGGGGAGATGGTGGCGGGGTAGAAATAAAATTATTATTATTATTATTATTATTATTATTATTATTATATAAATACAGCAAATAAATAAATAAATTTTCAATGCATCTCCAGATTTCTGTTGTTGTGCTACTGCAGAGATTTCCAAATGTTTTCTAGGTGTCCTAGTCATCCGCAAACCAGATCAACAATTGGGTCACACCTTCTACAGAAAACCCACACACAGATACATATCTACATAAAAACTCCAACCATCACCCAAGTCAAAAAAGAAGCACCATTAAAGCCTTGGCAGACCGTGCAAAAAGAATCTGTGAACCCCACCTCCTCCTCCAAGATGAACTGAACCCCCTCAACTGGGCTCTCCAGGCCAAGGGAGACTCCACCTCAGGCATCAGAAGAGCTGCAAGACCACCGAGAAGAAGCCACGAGAGTCAAGACGAAGATCCACCCAGAGGAAAAGTGTTCCTGCCAGACATCAAGGGAACCACTGAGCAGGGAAGCGGATGAGGAAACACAACATACAAACTATCCACAGACCCACCAAGAAAATCCAACCAATGCTACGTTCAGCAAAGGACAAGAAGTCTACAGAGGGACCCCCAAACGCAGCAGCAGCATTGCCCAGGCACGAATCAAGGAACATGGAAGGCATTGCAGACTCCTTCAACCAGAGAAGTCAGCCATAGCAGAGCACCTGAGGAACCAACCTGGACACAGCAGATTATTATTTGAGAACACAGAAATGCTGGACCACTCTCACAACCACCATGTCAGACTACACAGAGAAGCCATTGAAATCCACAAGCATGTGGACAATTTCAACAGAAAGGAGGAAACCATGAAAATGAACAAAATCTGGCTACCAGTATTAAAAAAACTCTAAAATTACAACAGCACAACAGAGAGGAAACAATCAGGCACATCAAATCACCTCTCAACAAAAGATTTCTCCAGGCACTGTCAGCCCATTGTATGCTAATGAAGGTGGTCAGTTGAAACATTCACACCTGGCTCCAGCGGACCAGAGTTCTTTCTGTCACCCTGGACCTTCCACAGATATATAAATCCAAATTTCCTCGTTTCCAACAGACCTCACAACCTCTGAGGATGCCTGCCAGAGATGCAGGCGAAATGTCAGGAGAGAATGCTTTTAGAACATGGCCATATAGCCTGAAAAAATCTACAACAATCCTTAGAGCTTATGAGGATTTCACAGCCTTTGAGGATGCTTGCCAAAGATGCAGGCGAACCGTCAGGAGAGAATGCTTCTAGAACATGGTCATATAGCTCCCCAAAAAACTACAACAACACAGTTTTGTGGGAGAACTGAGGAGATTTGTCCCTTCGCGCGCGCCGTCCCCGCACCGAGTCGGGCGAGCAGCCAACGGGGTGGCGGCGTCGGCGTCAGAGGCGTGGCCATTCCGACTGTAGCCCCGCCCTCTTGGATGTGGCCCCGCCCCCGTGCGGATGAGCCCGGAAAAAGAGGGAGGGCAAGATGGCGGCGGAGGGCAGCCAATCAGGTGGCGGTGACGTCACAGGGCGTCAGAGGCCTGCTCTTCTTTTTTTTATTGACTGTAGCCCCGCCCTCCTTGCTGTGGCCACGCCCCCGTGCGGGTGAGCTTAGTGCTTGGAAGAGGAGGGAGGGCAAGATGGCCGCGGAGGGCAGCCAATCAGGTGGCGGTGACGTCAGAGGGTTTTTTTCTTGGCTGTAGCTCCGCCCTCCTTGCTGCGGTTGCCATGGCGGCAGCGCTGGGGGAAAAGGAGGCGGAGTGAGGGAGGGAGAAAGGGAGGGAGGGCAAGATGGCGGCGGAGGGCAGCCAATCAGCTCTTTGCGTCGTTGGCTCCGCCCCCGTGTCTGCGGTTGCCATGGCTGCGGCCCCGCCCCCGTGCGGATGAGCTCACTCACTCACTCAGCGCCGGGAAGGAGGAAAGGAGGAGGAGGAGGGAGGGAGGACAAGATGGCGGCCACGGCAGCAGCAGCGGCGGCCGGAGGAGGAGGCGGAGGCGGCGGGGGCGCGTCGTGTGCGGCCTCCTCCTCCCCGTCGCCGTCGTGCTCCTCCTCGGCGGGGTCTCCCTCTCCGGCGCCGGCCCCGCGGCTGTGCCCGCCCCCTCCCCCTGCGCACCCTCCGCCGCCGCCACCCCCAGCGCCCCCGGCCCCTCCGCCCCGGGCGCCCCCCGCTCCCCCTCCGGGCCCGGCCCGCATCGGGCACTACGAGGTGGAGCGCACCATCGGGAAGGGGAACTTCGCCGTCGTCAAGCTGGCCACACACCTCCTCACCCGCGCCAAGGTCAGCCGCACACTCTTCACAACAACCCCCCCCCCCCCCACACACACACAAACACAGTGGTTGTTGTTCTTGTCAGAGCTTACATTGCCCTCCTCCTCCTCCTCCTCGTTGTTGTTGTTGTTGTTGTTATCTGTTCTTAGGCCCTCTTGGCACCGTTATTATTACTACTATTCTTATTTGCTTACAGTCACATTTTACTATTATTTTGCTATTATTGCTATTCTGTTGTTGTTGTTGTTGTTGTTATCTGTTCTCAGGCTCTCTTGGCACTGCTTTCCTTGTCATAGTTATTATTACTACTATTCTTATTTGCTTACAGTCACATTTTACTATTGTTGCTATTATTCTTTCTTATTTACATAGCTCGCATTTTGCTCAAATTATTCTTAGTATTACTCTTGGGTTTCTCTTGAGTTTTCTGGGCTGTCAGGCCACGTCCCAGAAGCATTCTCTCCTGACGTTTCACCCACATATCAGAGGTTGTGAGGTCTCTTGGAAAGTAGGCAAGTTGGGTTTATATATACGGTCGTATTTTGCTCTTTATTATTACTATTATTATTATTATTATTATTATATACGGTCACATTTTGCTATTATTATTATTACTAGCCGTCCCCTGCCACACGTTGCTGTGGACCACTCTGGTGGTCATGGGGGTTTGGCCCAGTTCTATCATTGGTGGGCTTCAAAATGGTTTGTGGTTGTAGGTGAACCACAAATTCAAGCAACTACAACTCCCAAATGTCAAGATTCTATTTTCCCCAAACTCCATCTGTGTTCGTATGTGAGGATATTGAGTATTCGTGGAAAGTTTAATCCAGATCCATCATTGTTTGAGTCCTCAGTACTCTCTGGATGTAGGTCAATGCCCACCAAACGCTTCCAGTGTGTTCTGTTGGTCATGGAAGTCCTGTATGCCATGTTTGGTTCAATTCCATCGTTGGTGGGGTTCAGAGTGCTTTTGGATTGTAGGTGAACTATAAATTCCAGCAACTACAACTTCCAAATGACAAAACCAGTTTTTTTGAGTGAAGGACATACATTGGCCTGAGAGGTGTCTTGTGTCCAAATTTGGTGTCAATTCATCCAGTGGTTTTGGAGTTCTGTTAATCCCACAAACGAATATTACATTTTATTTATATAGATTATTATTCTTGGATTGCTCAGAGTTTTCTGGGCTGTCTGGCCACATTCCATAAGAATTGTCTCCTGACGTTTCACCCACATCTCAGGTTGTGAGGTCTCTTGGAAACTAGGCAAGTGGGGGTTTATATATATGGTTGCATTTTGCTATTATTATTATTATTATTATTATTATTACTTTTGGGTTGCCCTGAGTTTTTTGGGCTGCCTGGCCAATATGTTCCAGAAGCATTCTCTCCTGACGTTTCACCCACATCTCGGAGGTTGTGAGGTCTCTTGGAAACTAGGCAAGTGAGGTTTATATATACGGTCGCATTTTGCTATTATTATTATTACTCTTGGGTTGCTCTGGGTTTTCCAGGCTGCCTGACCAATATGTTCCAGAAGCATTCTCTCCTGACGTTTTGCCCACATCTGTGGAGCCCCCGGTGGCACAGTGGGTTAAACTGCTGAGCTTGTTGATTGAAAGGTTGCAGGTTCGAATCCAGGGAGCAGTGTGAGCTTTCGCCGTCAGCCTCAGCTTTTGCCAACCTAGCAGTTCGAACATGCAAATGTGAGTAGATCAATAGGTCCCACTCCAGCAGGAAGGCAACAGCTCTCCATGCAGTCATGCCAGTGGCCTCATGACCTTGGAAGTGTCTACGAACAATGCTGGCTCTTCGACTTAGAAATAGAGATGAGCACCAGAGTCGGACACAACGTGATTTAATGTCAGGGGGAAACCTTTATCTTTACCTATGGTGGGAATCCTCAGAGGTTGTGAGGTCTCTTGGAAACTAGGCAAGTAGGGTTTATATATAATGGGGTTTCCAACAGACCTCACAACCTCTGAGGATGCCTGCGAATAGATGTGGGCAAAACGTCAGGAGAGAATGTTGGAAACTAGGCAAGTGCGGTTTATATATACCCTGTGGAATGATGTCCAGGGTGGGAGAAAGAAAGAACTCTTGTCTGCTGGAGGCAAGTGGGAATGTTGCCATTCACTACCTTGATTAGCACTGAGGCACTTTTTGCAATGATTACTACAATTATTTCTTACTTACGTACAGTCACACTGTGCTGTTATTACTACTGTTATTTCTTATCTACATACAATCACATTCATACATTCTTGACACCACTTTGCTATTATTATTGTTATTATTACTACTATTATTTCTTGTTTACATATAGTCACATTCCTGCATTATTATTACTCTTATTTCTTATTTACATACAATCACATTCATACACTCTTGGCACCACTTTGCTATTATTATTACTATGATTATTTGCATGCAATCATATTCATGCATTCTTGACACAGATTTGATTGCCGTTGTTGTTGTTTTTGTTGTTGTTTGTTATCTACTGTTGCATTCATGCATTCTTGGCACTTCTTTGATTGCTATTATTACTATTACTATTATTTCTTATTTACATATGCTCACATTCATACCTTTTTGGCACTGCTTTGATTGCCATCGTTATTTATATTATTCTTATTATTATATTGTTACCTACATACAGTCACATTCATGCATTTTGGTACCACTTTCATTGCCCTTATTATTATTTGATATCTACATACGGTTGCATTCATGCATTATTATTATTATTATTATTATTATTATTATTATTTCTGTTATTAATTAACTACATACGGTCGCATTCATGCATTCTTGACACAGCTTTGAATGCTCTCATTATTTTACTGACACAAAACACTATGTCACAGCAAACGAGATCTCTATGCTGGATTTTGTATCACAAAATCATAAGTCGAACACTTTCCAAGCGTCTAGGACTGTGTGATGTATTTTTGAGTGATGCGCGCAGATCCAAGTCAGGTGGCCTTTTGCAGTTGACAGATCGTGATTTTGTCAATGATTATTGTTTCCAAATTATTATTTATATTTTTATCATTATCATTATTACTTATTTACATACAGACATCACTTTGATTACCCTCATTATTATTATTATTATTATTATTATTATTATTATTATTATTATTTGCACCATTTTGATTTCCATTATATTTTTTCTTATTTACGCATGGTAACATTCACCCATTCTTGGAACCTCTTTCATTGCCCTTATTGTTATTATTATTTCCTATGTATGCCTTTCCTTTCCTCTGCCAAAGGAGACGCAAAGCGGCTCAGTGCTCTGCAGCACTGGGATCTGTAGTTTGACAAAGGGGCATTTAACGAAGGCAATTTGGCCCAATGCTGTGGGATCCTGGGAGTTGTCGTTTGGTGGCGCATTTATGGTGCCATTCTACACAGTACAGTTAATGCATCTTTGGTGGGGTTTTAGCAGCTGTGGCGCATTGCAAGGGAATCCTGGGAGTAGCAGTTTGCACTCTTTGGTAAGAGAAAGAGAAATGCCTTGTCAAAGTAGAACTCTCATGATTCAATAGTAGAGAATTACTCCCGAAGTAACTGTAAAGTTGGACCAAACAGAAATAGAGAATTATTATTATTATTATTATTATTATTATTATCTGAAATAGATCCAGGATTGGTCTTTACCTGGGACCAATCCTGGATCTATTTCAGATAATAATAATTATTATTATCTTTATTGTTGTTGTTATTATTATTATTGTTTATTGCTTTTTTGTTTATGATCTTTATTTTAATTGTTTTTATTGCTCTTGTTATTGCTTGTATTGTGGGCTTGGCCTCATGTAAGCCGCACCGAGTCCCTTGGGGAGATGGTAGCGGGGTACAAATAAAGATGATGATGATGATTATATCCCTCTATTACTGTTTGGTCCAACTTTACAGGTCTTCTTGGCTCATTGTATAGAAATCAATCTCAGCTATTTTTCTCTAAACATGACAAAAACGTTGTTGCCCTGGTTTAACCTTCAGCAGCCTGGCCTTTGGTTTTATGTCTGGAAACTATGAATCCCTCTGAGAAGCAGCTGAAGGAACTGGAGAGGTTTAGTTTGGAAAAGAGGAGTTTGAGGCATGTTTCACCTTTGAAAGTAGGCAACAGAACCACAAATTCAAATGGCAGGAAAAGAGTTTTCCATCTAAACCTCAGAAAGAACCTCCTGACTCTCAGAGCTGTCACAAGAGTGGGATTGTGTCCGTGAGAGCCTCCTTCTCTGGAAGTTTATCAACAAGCTGGCTCTCTGTTGAGAAGGCTTGGGTTGTGTCATTGGGCTGGATGGCCCTGGGGGAAGGTGTCTCAATTGTCAGATCCTAATCTGTGCTGGGCCACTCTCTGAGACCCCCCAAAACACCCAAAGAGTGCCTGCGAAGGTGGCCAGAGCTCTGCTACTTCTGGTATAACTTTTAGAGGTTTGGAGCCTTCCCCTTAGAATGGTCCTTGTTTTGTACTCTTTCTTTCTTTTGGAACAACACACCTTTAAATAGTAAATTTTCCCCAAGCAAAGCATGCCCGTGAAGGTGGCCAGAGCTGTGCTTTTTGTGGTGTAACTTTTAGAGGTTTGGAGCCTTCCCCTCGGAATAGTCCTTGTCTTGTACTCTTTCTTTTGGAGCAACACACCTTTAAATAGTAAATTTTCCCCAAGCTCTTTCCTTTCCAGTTTTTGAACCATTGGTGGAACAACACACCTTTAAACCTTTGTGGTGATGGAGCTTTGCATCAGGTTGGAAGGACTGGAATGCCTCTGAGGAAAAGAGGAAGAAGGGGAGGAGGGTTTGTCTTGCAAATATTTATGTGTACAATCTCTCAGCACACCAAGGCAAGGCAGAATGGGGAGTAAATGCAGGGCAGAACAGTATCTAAATACCATTATTCAAAAGCCAGCCTCGTTAAGTTGGGGTCCTGAATGTTGTCATTTGTGTTGGACACTTGGATGTTATTGTCTCCTTTCTGTGGGAGATCTAGTGCATACCAGTCTATTGGCTGCTTCAGTGGCCAACTTGGATAATGCAATGGGGCATTTCTCTTCCCTTTGCTGCAGCTCACATTTGGGGATTCTTCTGTCCAAGAAAGTGATAAAATGTCAGAACTCCCATCATTGCGATAAAGAGGAAAGGAACACTTTTGAGGCATGGGGCGGAAAAGCATTTCCTCTGAGCTGCTAGTGACCTTAGGGACTTCTGCTCCCCTCTTTCCCTGATGTGACACCTGGCCGGTGGCAGGAAGGGGCCTTCAGCCCTTTGCTCCGTTGACTTTCTGTATGTGGGAAGGCACACTTGGTTGCTGATGTCCATTTGTGGTCGGCGAGAAATGGACAAGCCAATTCTAGCCCGATTGCCAGAACGCTGGAGTCAGAAGGCATCAAGATATGCCTCTATGGTTAGTATCAAGGGAAATGAGATCAGGGCACCTGCCATGTGTCCCACTCTCCAGATAATCGAGAGCGGTGGCCTCGCGCAATCAATAGTTCCTGGGTGTCTTTCCGCTTGCCCTAGAAGGCTCTTGGAGATGGCTGGGCAGAGGAGCCTCCAGGAATATGTAGAGCAGGAGCGGGTGCAGTCTCTTGTTGCTAATCGGTTGCCGAATGCAGCTTGGCAGTGGGTCTGACTAACCCGCATGTGCGTCACGAGGAATTCTCCTATTGTTGAAGGCTGTCAGGTGAGGAGGCTGCTGGCTGCTTCTGTTCTCTGGCACACTCTCCCTTCCTTTCCCCATGCCTCCCTCCACCGCATTTTCTGCTGTCACTGGGTAGCAATGCAGCGTTCTCTGCAGAAGCCTGAGTGGAGCCTGAAAGCAGCGCCTGCAGGATGGCCCCACCGTGAGCGGCCGGGTCCACTCCCTCCTCTGTTTGTGAGGAAAGTTTGCGTGCCTGTGAAGCATGGGCCAAAGCATCCCGTGGTGAGGAGGCCGTCAGAAGCCACAGGACAGGCGCTGCCTCCGGCAGAACACACTGCGCCAAGTGCTACTGCTCAGCTGCACAGAGATCCACTTGAGCCCCATGGAAAGCTTGCAGGAGTCAACTGAGGAAGGCCAGGAAGTGGAACAAGCTGCTGCTCCATTTTTTGGCCCATGTGTGTTTCCAGTTATTTTGCATTAAGACGTTCAGGGCGGCTGTTTCTGAAGGAACAGGACTGGAAATAAGGTTCTTGAGTTGTGGCTGTTGGGATGGGAATGGAAGAACTGGTGCCCAGAAGAGCTACCCTGACAGCAACTGGTTTGAAATGGTTCTAGACCAGGCATGGGCCATCCCTCCAGGTATTTTGGACTTCAACTCCCACAACAGCTGGAAGGCTGTTAGGAATTGTGTGAGTTGAAGTCCAAAACACCTGGAGGGATGGCCAAAGTTTGCCCATGCCTGTTCTAGACAGCCAACCACAAAGTCTTGCAGTCCAAAGCTGCATTTAAGTGAAGCTGTTTTTCTCCCTCTCTGGTCTGCTTTGCTCAGGATGGTTGTTAGTTTCAGAAAATAATTAGAGGCTGCCGACATCCAGGAATCTGGTAGATGTGAAGCCGAAAGGCAGAGGACTGGAAATAAGGTTCTTGAGTTGTGGCTGTTGGGATGGGAACAGAAGAACCGGTGCCCAGAAGATCAGCCTTGACAGCAACTGGTTTGAAATGGTTCTAGGCCAGGCATGGGCCATCTCTCCAGGTATTTTGGACTCCAACTCCCATAACAGCTGGAAGGCTGTTAGGAATTGTGTGAGTTGAAGTCCAACACCTGGAGGGATGGCCAAAGTTTGCCCATGCCTGTTCTAGGCAGCCAACCACAATGTCTTGCGGCCCAAATCTGCATTTAAGTGAAGCTGTTTTTCCCCCTCCCTGGTCTGCTTTGCTCAGGATGGTTGTTAGTTTCAGAAAATAATTAGAGGCTGCCGACATCCAGGAATCTGGTAGACGTGAAGCCGAAAAGCCTCTTGCACCCGGTGACTCAGGAGAATTGTTCCCTGCGAGCGAGGCCCCTGAGAAGTGTGCATTCTGAGAATATTTAGTCTGACCTCCGCTGGTCAGTCAGTTCAGAGTTCAAAGTGAATTCCTGAAGGCCAAACCGCCCGCTCAGGTCTTCTCAAGGGGAAGGAATGGAGGAGGCCCCAGAGTTCCTCCTTGTGCCCCTTGCCACCCTTCCTTCTCTTTTTTCCAGGGTCCTTTGTGGTTCTGAGCTCATCCTTTGTCTCCGACGCACCGAGGGCATGATCAGCAGATGCCTGTTTGTGCAGGGTCTCTCCTCCTCGCTGCCTTTCTGTGTTTTTCTGTGGTCTTTGCTGGAGGCGGTCACTGCAGTGATTCAGAGAGGGCTGGCTGGCTGCAAACAAGCCTTGGAACAAACGCGGGATTGTTTACCGAGTCCGCCAGAGAGAGCCTGAAGCGTTGAGCAAGCGCCCAGGGCTGAAACGGGGAGAGCTGCTGCGTTGGGGGGAAATGACTGGGCAGCGTTTGTTGACAGGAGGCTCCTCTGGGCCTTTCCTAAACTTTACCTTGTAGGCAAAGACGCCCCCGTGGCGAGAGGGCCTGCGCACAATGTCCATAGATTGACCGCCCTTGGCTTTACTCGTGGCAGTTGACAGGCCAGGGGCTCTGGCGGTGGCAGCAGAGGTTTCTTTCCTTTTCTATTCTAGGTTCTTGTGGGTTTTTTCGGGCTATAGGGCCATGTTCTAGAGCAGTGGTTCTCAACCTGGGGGTCGGGACCCCTRGAGGGGTCGCAAGGGGGTGTCAGAGGGGTCGCCAAAGACCATCACAGAGAGTAATTTCTGTTGGTCTGTGTGGGAAGTTTGGCCTAATTCTATCGTTGGYGGGCTTCTGAATGCTCTTTGRTTGTARRTGAACTATAAATCCCAGCAACTACAACTCCCAAATGTCAAGGTTCTATTTTCCTCAAACTTCACCAGTGTTCACATTTGRGCATATTGAATATTCATGCCAAGTTTGATCCAGATYTATCATTGCTTGAATCCACAGTGCACTCYGGGTGTAAGCAAAYTACAACTCCCAAACTCAAGGTCAGTGCCCACCAAACCCTTCCAGTATTTTCCGTTGGTCATGGGAGTTCTGTGTGCCAAGTTTGGTTCAATTCCATCATTGGTAGCGTTCAGAATGCTCTTTGAATGTAGGTGAACTATAAATCCCAGCAACTACAACTCCCAAATGACAAAATCAATCCTCCCATCCCAACCCCACCAGTATTCAAATTAGGGCATATTGGGTATTTGTGCCAAATTTGGTCCAGTGAATAAGAATACATCCTGCATATCAGATATTTACATTATTTACATAACGATCCATAACAGTAGCAAAATGACAGTTATGAAGTAGCAATGAAAATAATTTAATGGCTGGGGGTCACCACAACATGAGGGACTGTATTAAGGGGTCGCGGCATTAGGAACGTTGAGAACCACTGTTCTAGAGGCATTGGCCCTATAGCCCGAAAAAAACCCACAAGAACCTAGTGATTCCAGCCATGAAAGCCTTCGACAATACTTTTCTATTCTCTTCAAAGGCTCCCAGAGGGACTTGCAGAAATCAATTATGAGACAAGCCCAAGCCCCTGGGGCTACCGGCTCACATAAAAGGAAGACGCAATCAGGACGGTGGAGGCTAAAAGCAAGCGCTGGTGGGTCTTCTTCATTTCCAGGTCCTTTTGAAGAGCCCCCATGGCGGCTGGATCAGCTGAGCAGAGAGCCTCCCACCTCGCTGAAGCTGTTGTTGGTGGCCTTGGGCCTCTGGAGAACACGGTGACTCTTTACAGACCCCCGGCCCCAAATCGTCTTCCCTGTGGAAGGTCTGATTTCATGGCCAGCTTGGTTTTGTTGACTGCAGACCTCCGGCTTCTTCTACGAGACCTCTTCTGGTGGCCCTTGCTTGCCGTTTGGGGTTTGCTTAGAGCTAGCCCACCTCCCTTTCAGAAGAGGCTTGCGAGCGGAGACGTCGGCTCCCTCGTCTCATTTTAGACAGAGCGCCGTCCCGATCCCTCTCTCTGACAATATGGGGCTTACCATCAATGTCCTGCAGCTTCCTTGGGCGAGGAAATGGGGCATCTGCACGACCATTGATGCTTGCCTGCCTTTCTCTTCCAGGTGTCCTTCCACCTCATCGCCTGTCCTTTAAGGTCCCCTCTCTCTTCTGGCCTGAGACGTATGGATATATTGGTTTGCCGTATTACCAAGAGTAGAGTTCAAGGCATAGTTGAACCAGCTGGGTGTCTTGGGGGGGGGGGGAGGGAGGCCATGAAGACACAACATTGGTGTGGGTGAGGGTTGTGTTTTGGGGCCGTTCATTCCTTTGTGTCTCACCCCAGAGGCCCTTATTGCTTGAGAGGTCATAAGTAAATGCCTTAAATCTATATAAATAAAAATGAAATGTTCGTTTCTAGTATTCACAGAACTCAAAAACCACTGAACGAATTGACACGAAATTTGGACACAAGACACCTAACAATCCAATGTATGTCCTTCACTCAAAAAAGTTGATTTTGTCATTTGGGAGTTGTATTTGATGGGATTTACAGTTCACCTACAATCAAAGAGCATTCTGAACCCCACCAACGATGGAATTGAACCAAACTTGGCACACAGTTCTCTCATGACCAACAGAAAATACTGGAAGGGTTTGGTGGGCAGTGTCCTTTGGTTTTGGAGTTGTAGTTCACCTACATCCAGAGAGCACTGTGGACTCAAACAAGGATGGATCTGGACCAAACTTGCCATGAATACTCAGTATGCCCAAATGTGAACACTGGTGGAGTTTGGGGAAAATAGAACCTTGACATTTGGGAATTGTAGTTGCTGGGATTTGTAGTTCACCTACAGTCACAGAGCATTCTGAACCCCACCAACGAATTGGGCCAAACATTGCACATAGAACCCCCATGACCACCAGAGTGGGCCACAGCAATCCGTGGCAGGGAATGGCTAGTAAATACATAAATAAGTACTTGGAGGGAGAGAGGGGCCTGCAAGGAGCATCCCGGTGTTGTCAAAATAGAGCTATCTATGTATATGTCCTTGTGTTTGAGACGGCATTTGTGTGTGTGCAGAGGGTGCACATTCCACATGTGTGCCTGTGTGTTACTCCATGGTGGCAACTGGTCACGATGCCATATGTGGCCTGTGGGAATTGTAAGCCTGGTTTTTGTTGGTGGAGGACGTGGTTCTCCTGGCAGATTCCTTGTGGCTTGTGAGCGGGATGGAGGGCTCTCTTGGAGAGAGGCTTGCCTGCCTTGGTTGGGCTGCTCTCTCTGTTGCCAGTGCACCTCTGTGGTTAATTCTTGGCTCCCTCACCACTTCCTTCTGGAGACTCGATGCGCAAGGATGACTTTACCATGAGCCATATGCTGAGGGCAGCCCCCACAACGTTTCCTGACAGAGTGTGTGCCTCGTAAACCTGAAAGGTTGGCTGCATGTTGCGTGGCCCTTTCAACCCTCTTGCCAGCGGAGACAGAAAGTAGCTAGCATGTGCCCCCCCCCCTCCCGCTGCTTGGGGGCACCCCTTCCCACAAGGCCATTGTCTCCTGCTTTCCCAGCCCTTCACCTTCTACCAATAAATCAGCCGTAAAAGTGAAACTCTTTTCCTGCTGACTCTTCATATTTGGTGCTGCCGTCCCCATCACTGGCAAATGTGGCTTCCTGCCCGAGGATGCAACTTCTGCAAAGGTATCTGGTAGGGCGACCACCTCCTCCTTTCATGGAGACTTAACGTAGACACATCTGGAGTCAAATAATCATAGAATAATGCAGGTGGAAGAGACCGCCCGAACCATCTGGTCCAACCCCAACCTGCCACGCAGGAAAAGCAACAGCAAAGTACCCCTGATGGATGGCCATCCAGCCTCTGTCTAAAAGCGTCCACCATACACAGGTCCCCTTCTTTGAGTCAGAGGTGGCCTTCTGTTTTGTAGGAGAGGAGTCCTCAGGCCTGATGTTTGAGACTGTTTGCTAACTGATGCATCCCTGCAGTTCATTGGATGACAAACCTGCAAAGATGGGCAGCGTTGTCCTCCTGGCATGGCTTCCTCGTGGCAGGGAAAGGCATGTGGAGGGCATGGCTGCCAGGTGAGGGCTCCTTCCAGGCTTGGAAGCGGCGCTGGTTTCATCTGGGCTCCCAGTTGGCTTCAGACCTGTAACCCTCTCTCCGCCCAGCTGTTTGCTTATCAAGCAAAACTATTGCACCCTGGCAGCTCGGCGGTTGGCTCTTCCTCTTGCTCCTCACCCTTCCAGCTTGCCATATCGAGCCTGGTGAATTATGCCTTTGACGCTATTGGGAAGGCACCTGCTGTAGCCACACTCCCGAGCCTTGTGGTTTCTCAGAGAATCCTGAACCATTTGGGATCTTGGCTGGGAGGAGAGTGCCGCTGCCAAGCGGATTCACTCTGGGATTCCCTGGGTGCTCTTTAGAAGGATGCATTAAATACATTGGGCTATTAACTATGCTCTCTGGGCTCCAAATAACCACTCGTTGCAAAACAAACAAACTTATATGAAATATTATTTAGTACATCAGCTTAGTTCTATAAAATGAGTTGTGTATTCTGTCTTTGAGGGACAGGAGGATTGAAAAGTGGGCTGATAAACTCAAGCCTGGCACCCCAAAACTTGTGGTATCGATGCTTCAGCCAGTGGTGCGCTGTGCTCTCCAGGATCTTGAGTGCTGTGAGATAGGGTGCATGACTGAATTTCATAGGAGTCCAAAGACAAACCTCCTTCCTTTCTCCAAAATGTGGCCTCATTGGTGGCCTCCCACCCAAGTACTTGACCAGGGCCAACCTTCCTGGACCTGCAGAAGAAGACAGCTGGAAAAGCTTGGGATTAATCTTGCCCAAAAAAGGAGAGAACGGGAACCAACATGGAGGCATTTAATTGGAAAAGGGCAAAGATCTGATCTGGCTCCTAGTCAGTTATGAATAAAGCTTTACTGAAACTTTTTCAATCAAGGGCTACATGTATTACAATCTCATCAAATACCTTTGAACAACCAGCTCATAGCAACCCCCCCCCCCCAGCAGATTATTAAGACCTAACTAAATCCATAATATCTAAGAGGGTGGTAACTAATGAGCAAAATGGTAACTGCCAAATCAAACACGTAAACAATAAAGGGCTACATAGAAAGTTGTACCAAATTCTTAGAAACAACAAGCTCATCACAAGCAGCTGGCAGACCTCAAATTCCTAACTAAATACATAATAACTAGCAGAATAATGCATTAACTAAATAATAACTAACAAAGCAAGCATGTACACAACAAAGCATTACATGAAAAGGCCAAACATACTCTGATGTACAATACAAATGTATCTTAAAGTGACTCCCAACTATTTCTTTTTGCATTTATAGAAACCTTTTTTGGCTTCACATCCTCCTGTATTTTAACTTTTCTTTTGCCAGGGAAAGGTAGATATATCCTTCTGCCATTGTTTGAAAAGGCAATTCTATGTCGTGCTTTAATTTTTATCCCTGAAATTAGCCGAAACAAAGGTTGTTTTCCATTCTTGTCCATTTCTGCGTACCTTCCTCTCTTCCGTTGCATGTCTTCACACAATTGTCTTGAAACACCCAAATATTTCCCCTTTTCCCTCCATTCTAAACCTCATTCTCTCCCGGCACTTATCTCATACTTTTAGCCAATATTGCTGAGCTTTTGATTGTTAATCTCGAATCCTCTGAACGCTTTCCATGTTCCCATTCATCTTTTAGGCGATTTCGATAACCACCCGGTCAGTGACAAAGACCCTTAATCTCTAGGATCCTTTTAAAAATCCTTATTCCTCCAATTTTCTCATTCGGCCTTGTATTTCTATTCAAGACCGCCAATGCTAAACTCAACAAAAATGATGTTAAAGGAAATCCTTGTATCTTTCCTTTGTGGAGAAAGGTTTTGAATGACCGACGCCCTAAGGAAGTGGCTTCAGAGGAGAAATGGAGATGCATGGCTTCCATGTTGGTGAATCGAAGAAAGGCCGAAGGTCTGAGACCGTCATCTTAAAGGTGGAAGCGGGCAGCAGGGAGAATTTCTTGTTTTGTATTTGTGTGCTTTTGTGTGGCTGCATGCCTTGGGGACTTGGCTGTGGCCATGAGTCACTGGTTCTAAACATGGCTGGCCTTAATTGTGTGCATCCGTCCGAAACAGCTTTCTTTGGGGCCAGCGTCTGGCATAATCGGGGGCTTGTCTGGCAGCGCTGTCCCAACCTTCATTTGTTGACATTGCCACCAGGAATGGCCCATTTTGTCCGTGGCTGTGGCCTCACTTCGATTTGGGAATCGCAGTGAATGTAAACACCTCCTGGCTTCTCGCCTGCCGTCATTGGGGCTCCTCTTGGGTTTCTCCCGAAAGCTGAATGCTTCTCTCCTGAAGATGGAAAGGGTTGGAGACGTCCTTGTCCCTTGATGTGACATTTCCACCTGTGTTGCCAAGATTTTCCCCTTACGCTGGGCCAGATTGAGCTTTGCCCTGAGCCAGGGAGAGCATGCTGCAATTCGTGGTGCACTTCCTACGGAGCCGTAACACCCTTTCTGGTCCTTCCTGCCTTCACATTTCATGCTCCAGAAGGTTACTTACCACTCCTGCCTTGAAAATCATTGGTTGCCCTCTTTCTCCCCTCTTAGGAAGAACTGTATAATTCCCACTGCTTTGAGGAAACCCAGAATATTTACATTTATTATTATTATTTAAAACTTTTATATCCCGATCTTGGGACTCAGACCAGCTGATAGCAAAGATTCAGTGCTAACACTAAAAATCTAAAACATAATACACAACATTAAATTATCAATTACATATGAGATAAATTACATAAAAACTGTTCGCCAGGATAAAATCGTGTCCAACTCGGTCTGTATATTCAGTCCATATATTGTGATCAGTACCATTAGTCAATTGCTGGTCTCAGACATAATTCTGCAAAAGCTTTGTTCCACAACCAGGTTTTCACTAGCTTCCTAAAGGTCAGGAGGGAGGGGGCAGATCTAATTTCATTTGGGAGGGAATTCCATAGCTGAGGGGCCACCACAGAAAAGGCCCCACCAGATGTGCCTGCAAAGGTGGTGGGACCGAGAGCAGGGCCTCTCCAGATGATTTTAACACTCTTGATGGTTCATAGGGGAGAATACATTCGGATAGGTAAACTGGGCCGGAACAGTATAGGGTTTTGTAGGTTAAAACCCGCACTTTGAATTGTGCTCAGAAGCTAATTGGCAGCCAGTGGAGCTGGCGCAACAAAGGAGTTGTACGCTCCCTGTACCCTGCCCCTATTAGTAACCTGGCTGCCGAGCGTTGGACTAATAGCAGCTTCTGGGCAGTCTTCATAAGCAACCCCATGTAGAGAGCGTTGCAGTAGTCTAAACGGGATGTAACCAGAGAGTGGACCACCGTGGCCAAGTCAGACTTCCCAAGGTACGGGCGCAGCTGGCACACAAGCTTTAATTGTGCGAAAGCTCTCCCGGCCACCACCGAGACCTGGGGTTCCAGGCTCAGCAATGAGTCCAGGGTCACTCCCAAACTCAACCTGCGTCTTCAGGGGGAGTGGAACCCCGTCAAGCACAGGCTGTAACCCTATGCCCTGTTTGGCCTTTCGACTGACCAGGAGTACCTCTGTCTTATCTGGATTAAGTTTCAAGAATATTCTTAAGGATCCATTTCATCTTGGATGTTCTTGTTTTGAATTGTTACCATCTGGCTGACGATAGAGCATGATAAAAACAAAGGCAAGTAGGCTGAGGGATAGCTTTTATTCTACTGCTGTGACTAATTTGAACTCTGCGGTTTGACACTGATGTGGCATTAGGGGCTGTGCAGTAGTGATTAGAAAGTGGAAGGATGGGTGTTTTGCTTTGTAATTTGTACATATATAATCTGATTGGGGGTGCAATTTAATCTCCTTGTACGATAAAGTTATTCTGTTCTAAACAGGGCCATTGCCTTCTGCACAGCATCCAGGATTCCACTGGCAAGTCATTACTTCCATGTTTCGGTTTGCAAGATCAAAATGGCAACTGGGGATCAATTTTGCGTATTTTATTGGTTTGCTTGACCAATTTTAAAATCATGCTTTCATCCCAAATAATGATGCGTTTCAAGTAGTTCCCATGTGAGATGGTCCTGAAGTCCCTCTTGCTTTAGTTTACTGCCAGTGAATGGGAGCTTGAGCCTCTGTTGCATCGGTTCCAGGGACTGCACCATTTCCTTCCCTGAGAAATGGCACTGGAAATGACACACTCTCTGGCTTCCCTCTGCTTACAGTGTCATCTTCTTTTGTCACTGTGGTTCACAGCAAAGGTCCAGCTTGATGCTGGTGCCGGTGTCTCGCTCAGACCTCGGAGTTGTTGTGGAGCTTCCCACAAAGAGGGCTGCCTCATTCTGCTTTGCTGGGTTTTGTTCCAAAGTGAGTTTGGGATAGATAAACATCTCAGCTGAGGCTATCAGGAGGTGAATGGGATCCAGATGAATGGCAGGACATCAGGTGTTGACATCAGCATAAGGTGCTCCTTTCTTAGGCACATGGCAACGGATGGCTGCGTAGGGGAGCCCATTGTTCTTGGAAAATCCCACCATCTCTGTGCAAACCGCCCCAACAACCACAAGTCCATAAATGCCATGACAATGGGTTGCTGTGAGTTTTCCAGTCTATCTGGAAATTTCCTGTCGGAACGCATCTCTCCCTATGAACCATCACGGAAATTAAGATTCTCCAGGGAGGCCCTGCTTTCCGTCCCGCCATTGTCACAGGCACGATTGGTGGGGACAAGAGACAGGACCTTCTTGGTGATTGCTCCCCGGCTATGGAACTCCCTTCCCGGTGAGATGAGGTCGGCCCCCTCCCTCCTGTCCTTCAGAAGGATGGTCAAAACTTGGCTGTGGGACCAAGCTTTCGGGACAGGGCAATAAAGCGGCAATAGGAAAGATGACCAGGTCAAAATATTAGATTTGATGTGGATAACTGTGACAGTTTTGAATGGTGTATTTTAATATTTTGATTTTTTTTTTAGTGTTTATGTATTGTATGTGGATTTGTGTTCCGGCATTGAATGTTTGCCGTGTATATGCTGTACTCCGCCCTGAGTCCCCTTGGAGGTGAGAAGGGCGGAATATAAATGTTTTAAATAAATAAACAAACAAATCTGGCCGTGTTCCAGAAGCATTCCTTCCTGATGTTTCGCCCACATCTATGGCAGGCATCCTCAAAGGTTGTGAGTTCTGTTGGAAGCTAGGCAAGTGAGGTTTATATATCGGTGGAACACGTTGCCCTCCCAATGTTTGGAAGCTGACCTCTTATGTGAATGGAGGCAAAGGCGGGACAAGGCTTCTGTGGGGTTCCCTGAGGGAGGCAGCTCGGCACTGGGCTTTTGTAGGGTGTTCAGCTGCACCCCTTCCCCAGCCAGACTTCTTCATTCTTGGGAAGGCAGCCAAGACTGGGAGGGGTCCTTGCAGGGCAGAGCAGGCAGCCCCCGGCCCACAACTTCTTAAAGAGCACTCCCTTATGCGTGCATTCCCTTCTTGCATTTGGGAACAAGCCCTTGGCTAGGAAAGTGTGTCCTTCTGTTTGCGTGATGATCAGTACAAGCCCTGGAATGTGCTCTTGCCTTCTGTCCCGGTTGCCTTGGCCTTGAGGGAGCCGCTCCAGAGGCTTTTCTTGCCCCGAGGCCAAGAAGGATATGGCAGAGGCTTCGGTGGCTCATCCTGGCTCTGCCCCCAAAGGAAGGAAGGATTGGGGTAGTCATGGATTAATGAGACTAATCAGAGCCAGTGACTAATCGCTTTCTTCCCTAGGAACGGCTCTGTCTTACACAAGCACAGAAATGGAAGCGCTCCCCTCCAAAACCCCACACTGATCAAGGAGACTTTACAGCACAGCTTTCCAAACTCTGTGTTGAGACACCTGAATGTGTCACCTGCAGGCCACAGGAGGTGTGTTGCATGAAAAATGCCCCCCCCCCCAAAACAGAAACAAAAACAAAGGCTGCTTGGCAGGAAGATAATAATAATAATAATAGGCCAGGATTGAAAAATCAGTGGATGACCCAAAGTGCAGACTCTGCAAGGAAGCAGATGAAACCATGGGCCATCTCTTCAGTTGTTGCAAGAAAATCGCACAGACGGACTACAAATAGAGGCACAACTCTGTGGCCCAAATGATTAACTAGAACTTATGTCACAAGTACCACCTGCCAGAATTGGTGGGATCATAAACCCGCAAAGGTCGTGGAAAATGAGCACACAAAAATCCTGTGAGACTTTCGAATCCAGACTGACAAAGTTTTGGAACACAACATGCCAGACATCACAATTGTGGAAAAGAAAAAAGTCTGGATTATTGATGTTGCCATACCGGGTGACATTCGCATTGAGGACAAACAGCAGGAAAAACTCAGCCGCTATCAAGACCTCAAAATCGAACTGCAAAGGCTCTGATGGCATCAACCAGTCCAGGTGGTCCCAGTGGTCATGGGCGCATTGGGTGCCGTGCCAAAAGATCTCAGCCGGCATTTGGAAATAATAAACATTGACAAAATCACGATCTGTCAACTGCAAAAGGCCTCCTGACTTGGATCTGCGCGCATCATTCGAAAATACATCACACAGTCCTAGACACTTGGGAAGGGTTCGACTTGGGATTTTGTGGTACGAAATCCAGCATAGAGATCTCGTTTGCTGTGACATACTGTGCTTTTGTGTCAATAATAATGATAATAATAATAATAATAATAATAATAATAATCTTTATTTATACCCCGCCACCATCTCCCCCGATGGGGACTCGGGACGGCTTACATGAGGCCGGGCCCAAACAGCAGAATTAAAATAAAATAAAACCAAAAACACAACAACAACACAGTAAAATACATAAAATATAGGAATGCAATAGGCGATATACATAAGACATATACATACAATAAACAATCAAAGATGCAGTCAAAGCATTCCTGATAGATGGCCATCCATCCTCAGTTCAAAAACCTTCAGGGAAGGAGACTCCACTGGCCAGGCAGTAGAGTTGGAAGGGATCCCCAAAGGGCATCTAGTCCAACTGGTTTCAGCCAGGCAGGAAGGCACAATCATAACCCTCCCACAGTCATAGCCCTCCCACAACAGATAGTCATTCAGCCTCCATTTAAAAACACCCAGAGAGGTTTAATCACTACAGAAGTGGAGTGTTTGTGCTGTTCAAGTACAGGTACTGTCATAACATGCAGAATTTGAGTTGTAGCCACTAAAACAGACATGTTTCTAAGTAGGAAAACAAAAATCCCTTGACAATGATGTTTATAGGACATAAGAAACGTAAAGAAAAATGCTTTGTTTATCCATGCTTTGTTTATCCAGTAAAGATTTTATGGAACGTGTGTGTGTGTGTGTATAAAATATTGTATGAAACTCTTCTAAGGGTTTGGTTTAACCTCCGGTTTGCTAGTAAAATTGTCACGAAGAGATGCATGTCTGAAAAGCGTGTCCCCAACATGGGAAGTTTGGAAAGCTCTTGCCTTGGTAGGTGGACACCTCACCCTGCATTTAGTGGCACCGATGTCTTATCAAATTGTCATCCCAGGTCGAAAGTGGTGCCAATGCTGATGCTCAGAAACCATTCTGTGCCACAAGTGTTCCTTCTCCTTGAACTCATGCACAGGGACAAGAGTTTTAAGGTGGCTTTCTCTTGGACTGTACCATTGTTGTCTTTGGTGTTTTTACAGTGACTTCTTTGTGCAAAAGAACTGCTTAGGAACTGACAACCTTCAACTACAAAATACCTATTTAAATGATTGATTTCTCCTGTGTGTGCATGTGTGTATGTAACTTCAAGTCAAGTGAGTTAGGATAATACCACCAACCTCCCTAAATAAAGGAGCCTCTGGGGAGCAGGCCACATCATGTCTGTGTCCAGGATCTTTGGACTCTGGCCTTGGCTTCCTGTCCTCTTGTTTCGGACCCTCTTTGTATCCCTGAATTCCTGGCTCTGACTTCTGCATTGATGTCCTGTCTTTGGTTTGTGGACTCCGACTTCAGTTTGTATTCCTGACTTTCCTGCTTGACTTTAAAAATATATATTTTAAGTATTTATAAAGACATTTCCCATACTGCCTTTCAGCCTCATCTCCTCCATAAGTGCCCTCGTGGTGACCAATTAAACCCACTGAAAACCTGGCAAAATATATATTGTCTTCACTGCCCATATAAGAAAAACAAAACCACTGGAAGGTGTTAACTGTGGTGAGCCTTGCAATTAGTGAAAGCAGAGATGGTTACATTGCAAAACTTGAGGCATAGTTATGCTTTTGTGGATCTGGGTTCGAATCCCTGCATCCTTTCCATGTAAAAAGGGCAAAATCTGCCTTGAGGAGGAGAAAAAGAATGACAAATTTGAGTCTAAAAGGTATGTTCAAAATGTTAGTTTTCATGTTGATGGATACCTGCTGCAACCTTTGTATTTTCTCCAGGGAATTTACCCAACTACTTTTATAATGATAATTACAACAACAACAATTATTATTATCATTATTATTATCGCTGTGTCCACCTAAACTCTGAATGGTTTGTGTTCCTGGACACCTGGCCTTTGATAGCTGGACCCTGACAGTTGAACTCCTGACACCTGACTGTTGGACTGTGACCTCGGCTGGTGTTTGTTGACGTTCCTGACCTGTCTCTCCGCTCTTTAGCTTGTCCTCATTTACTGAACTCATTACTTGGTTCAATTCTGCTATTTTGGCCAGACCTTGAAAGACTTAAGGTTTTGATTTTCTTTCTAAGTTAAATACGGTCTGGGCTTCCCTTGCTTTTGTTGAATTAAACCTCAGCAGAGATCCTGGGGCTACCAGGAATACAACATCGAGGCTCCGTCTCACTTTCAACTACGCTAGATGGCTTTGCCTTATTCTGGAGCTGCACAAATAATACCAAGGCCTTTGTAGTATTTATGTCCACACCTGCCTTGCTAAGACATGGGTGATGCTCTGCAGTGGGCCTGGATATGTAAGATGGGAAAGAGTTATCTTTATGGCTTGAAATGGATGCTCATGTAGATCAGGAATAACAATCGCTGCCTGGGATTAAGTGGCCAGGAGAGCTGCTCCGGGATGAGGAACGGAATGAGGGTTCATGTCCATTTTCAAAAAAGGAGTGTGTGTCTAAGACAGAGAAAGAGGAGAGGAAAGCATCCCTCGCTATATTGGATGTACAGCCTGATGTCCCCTAAAGTGCTGTAGCAGGCCCAGGTCGCCATAATTTGAATGGCAAAAATTCAATTGCAATCTCAAAAGAGATTGCAATTGAATGTTTGGTCACCATTAGTTAAAGTTCGGCTTGAAGGCTCAGATTAGTGATGCAAAGCAACAGGTGAGTGATGCAAACATCTGGGGACCCTCAGGTTGAGAACCATTGGGCTAGAAGTTCCACTGAGGAAGAAGGCGCACTAACACTCTGGGTAGAGTCTTAGTGTGCCTTCTTCCTCAGTGGAACTTCAAGCCCAGTGGTTCTCAATCTGAGGGTCCCCAGATGTTTTGACCTTCAGCTCCCTAACAGCCGGTAAACTGGCTGGGATTTCTGGGAGTTGTAGGCCAAAACACAAATTGAGAACCACTGTTCTAGATTAGAGGAACAACAACAACAACAACTTATTGCCTGCCTCTCTTTGCAGCTCGTTGCGGAGTACAACGTGGCCAAAACAGTGAGACAAAACAAAATATTATTAAAACACATACAAAAAATATCTACAGGTAAAATGCAGATTAAAATGCAAAAATCAAGTACAGGTTAAAATTCACAAGTTAAAATTGAATGGAGAGGAATATTTGTATACTGGGATAGTTGCACGGCTTTCTCTTTGGACATTCTCTTCCATTGGGAGTTGGTGAGCCATTTGCTCTTGATCTTGGACAGGTAGGCCTCTATAGGAATGGGCTCCTTGCTGACCCTTCCACCAGGTAATATGTGGACATTTAGTTGAAAAGGGGAGAGGAGAGCATTGTACACCATCTATGCCTGATGGTGCCTTCTGAACACCTGAACTGAGAGCCAGAGTGTTTCCACAGCAACAAACCCAAAGACTTTCCCCAGACTTTGTGGGTGCGGTTCTCTTCCCACGCTGCCCCAAGGGATGCGTGGGCAAAGGTTTTGGCATGGCACCCTCTCCTTGCCGCATTCGCCTTCGACTGCTAAAACCTGGCGATCCTTGGCTGTGAAAAGGCCGCACGCGCTACAGTTTTCTCTGCAGCTTTGGGCTGTTGTACAAACGGTAGTTGTCCGTGTGCACACTCCTTCTTGGGGGAAACATTGCTTGTTGTATAGAGGAGTCAGCTTTGGCCTTGCTGGTGGCGCTGGTCCCACAATCACAGTCCGTGGACTTTGCTCGCCTTGCCAGGATGTGCTCAAGAACGTTGGAGGGAGAGGCAAACCTGTAAGCCGCCGTCTCCAAGAACAGTGTCTCTCAAACCTGGGTCCTCAAAGGTTCCCTGGCATCAACTTCAGCAACTGAAGCCATGAAACTCTCTTCAACGCTTCTCCCTCTTGCTTTGGCCAGTGGTCAGGGATTCTGGGAAATGAAGTCCAGGACATCCGAATAACAGAAAGTTGAGCACTGTTGTCATTGAACAGTCTGGCAAACGGGATCCAAGAGTTCCTTGAGCATCTCACCTGTTTCCAGGTTCAAGTCCTGGTGCTTGAGCCCTGGCCTTGGTTTAAGATCTGTATAATGGATGGGACATCTTTTCTCTCACCAACCTGGGCCACTTCGTGATGTCTCAGACCTACAAAGGAACCTGTTTGCTGAAATGCATTGTTTGTAATTTGTAATGTAATTTGATGCTGTTGCTTGTTGCTTATGTTTTGGTTTTATTTTTCTGTAGTATGTTGTCTGGGCTTGGCCCCATGTAAGCCGCTCCGAGTCCCTGTCGGGGAGATGGTGGCGGGGTAGAAATAAAGATTATTATTATTATTATTATTATTATTATTATTATTATTATTATTATTTGTGGAGCTCACCTGGCCTCTGCCCTCTTAGGCCTACAGCCTTGGGGTCCGGCTTCCTCTACCTGCCCACTTGGCTTTGCTGTTTTCTATTTACTTACATGTACGTCACAACACAGCACACATGCACATTAGGTCCAAGTGTCTGCGATTCATCTCTGAATATCAGGCTCTTCCCAAGGGCCTAAGGTATTATTATTCTATTTAGTTATACCCTTCTTTATCTCCCCAAAGGGGACTCAAAGTGGCTTGGCATAAAAATATTAGTATACAATTTAAAATATGCAAATAATCAAACTTTAAAAGAGAATTAAACACAAATAGCACTAAAAAGCATGTCTTTTTAAAAGTAGTGATGACAATCGCCGTGGTGGCAGGTTTCGAACCAAAGGGCAGGGAAGACGAGCCTGTTAAGCAAAGAAACCTGTTCTCTTGGTATTCAGGAGGAAGTCTCTCTCTCTCTCTCTCTCTCTCTAATGCCCCAAACCCCAAAGTCAGCGGTTGAGGCGCAACCTGAGGCTGGATGGGGTGAGTCACGCTTCATGGCGGTGCGGGGGCGAGATGGTCGAGTTGGAACAAGCCGGTTTTGTGGGAAGGCACCCGGCTCCGGATCATCCTTCAGACACACGCGTATGCGCGCAATGTTTGTCAAGGCACGGTGCTTCACCCTGACGGCCAGATGTAATGATTTGGATGCTAACTCATCCTGGATCTGTTTTGCCTTCAGGGTGGCAGTGCCCCATAAGTGTTCTCAGGCGAGCTTACCAACATGATATTTTAGCAAATTTTGAAAACTTTGGGGAGAATCTCTCTCTATATATACATGGCCAAGAATGTATTTTTGGTTTGTTGGTTCCACAAAGGCTCCTAACGTGGCTTGATGGCTCCGGACCACACTTGGATCGCACACTTGGATAAAATCATTGGATTGTCCGCTTCCTCATGCGTCCTCCCATCCTTTGGAGCAAAAGATGGAGGCGAAACATGGCTTGCCTTGCGTAAAGGAGCTGTCCTGGTGAATGACCAAGGTTTATGACGCACGACGAAAGGAGAAGGTAGTGCGTGGTGGAAGCGGAAAGCAGTAGGAGGCAATGTTAAGGGCGGATTGCCACCACTGCCCTGCATTTGCAAGGCCCGAGCGAAGCTGCTAATCACAGCGTGACTGGAGGTCTCTTATTCATAGGGTTGCCATGAGGAGAAGCGGGCTTGACGTCAGTGAGCAGCGGCAACAGCGGCAGCAACGCCAACAATGCGCTCCCCCTCCCCTGAGCCGCCTGTGCTCTTCTGGAAACCCTGCCTCCATCTCAGTTGCCATCTGCCCATGTCTTGGAGAGCCCTTTCTCTCCACCTGCTCTTCATTGCAGAGCTACCAGCCCCTCCGTCTCTAGTTGGGCAGATTACGCCTTGGAAACATGGGAAGCAAGCGAATTGAGTTAACCAGAGCAGGCGCCGCGGAAGGAGGCTCTGGGCTAGAACCTCATGTTGCGCACAGTGACCGCTCTAGGTGAACATGCATTGCATTGCCAGGCATTTGCATCTTCCCCGTTCAAAGACATTAAATATGTAAAGCAATCCTTGTGTGAGCCTCTCTGCTTTGATCCTGCTCAGGCGTTCTCAAAGTCTGAAATCCACCTGAATACATTCCCCAACAAAACCGGGGAGTGATGCATGCGTGGCCTTTGTTGGGCAACTGCTGAACATTTCACACTGGCGTGGCACTTGGAGTTGTGCAGTAGTGATTAGAATGTAGAAGGCTGGATGCTTTGTTTTGTAATCTATATAAATAAAATGTAATGTTCGTTTGTGGGATTAACATAACTCAGAAACCACTTGATGAACTGACACGGAATTTGGACAGCATACACCCCTAAAAGACCAACATGTGACCATCACTCATAAAATCCCACCCAAAGAGGAAAGGACTTAAAACCCCCAAAAAAGCTAAATGATGACATGGAATATGACAATACAGAAAAAAATGAAGGAAAAGGGAGGGAAGGAAGGGGAGAAAGAGGGAGAGAAAGAAAGAAGGAAGGAAAGGAAAGGAAGGAAAGAGGAAGAAGGAAAAGAAAAAGGGGGGAAGAAAGGAAAGAGGTAGAGAAGGAAGAAAGGAGAGAAGGAAAAAAGTAAGGGAAAGAAGGAAAAAGGGAGAGAAAGGAAGGAGGGAAAGAAAGAAGAGAAGGAGAGAAAGAAGGAAGGAAAGACAGAAGGAAGGAAAGAGGTAGAGAAGGAAGAAAGGATGGGAAAAAGGGGAGGGAAAGGAAGGAAAGAGGTAGAAAAGGAAGGAAGGAGAGAAAGAAAAAAAAAGGGGAAGGAAGGAAAGAGCAAGTGAAGGAAGGAGAGAAAGAAAAGAGAAAGAGGGAGGGAAGGCAAGAGAAAGAAGGAAGGAAAGACAGAAGGAAGGAAAGAGGTAGAGAAGGAAGAAAGGAGAGGAAAAGGGGAAAGAAAAAGGGAGGGAAAGGAAGGAAAGAGCAAGAAGAAAAGATGGGGGGATGGAAGGGAAGAAGAAGAGCAAGGGAAGGAAGGAGAGAAAGAAAGAAGAGAAAGAGGGAGGGAAGGTTGGCCACAGCAATGCGTGGCAGGTACACCTAGTATATACCTATATAATGTGATTGGGGGTGGGATTTAATTTAGTTGTACGCTGTAAAATGACAGTAACGTTATTCTGTTCTATTCTTGGTTTGGATTGAGATGTTGTTGATCCGTTGTAGGTTGCTACCTAGTTACTAGTGCGGTGTAATTGGTATGAAGGTGAACACCGTTCATAAGTTCTGAAAGATATTCCCTAATGGAAACCTATACAATTTCACAAACATTATTTAGTTTTCTTTCAAAGGGTTGTGATCAGTTTTGATCATTTCTATTCACCAACCAGGCCTAGGTGAGATGGAGAAGTACAGCAGAGTCTTGCTTATCCAACCTTCGCTCATCCAACGTTCTGTATTATCCAACGTAGTCTGTCTCCTGCCCGGTTCCACAGCTGTTTCAATACATTGTGATGCTTTGATGCTAAATGTTTAAATACAGTAATAACTACATAACCTTACTGTGTATTGAGCTCCTTTTTCTGTCGATTTGTTGTAAAACATGTTGTTTTGGTGCTTCATTGGTAAAATCATAACATTATTTGACGTTTAATAGACTTTTCCTTAATACTTCCTTATTATCCAACATTGTTGCTTATCTGATGTTCTGCTGACCCGTTTATGTTGGGTAAGCGAGACTCTGCTGTATACATAAATAATGCTGCCGTCCAGAATTGAAATTCAACTCCCGACACATCTTTCATTGCCTGGATTAAAAGAGGATGAGTGCCATAGGCAGGCCTTTCCCCATTGTGTCTATTCTAACCTGTGTTGACAACTCGTGAGCACCTTTAAGAGGGTTTTCTGATTTTTCTGGAGTTTTTTACACCGTGGCCCACTTCCAGGAAACTTGTTTTACGAAAACATAGACAATTCTGCTGCGTTGTTTTGTCTATATATAACTGAGTAGGTCAGACAGCTTTGTGCTGTGCTTGTGATCTCCCTCCCAGCTAAAACCCAAGTTGTGGGGCTTTTTTCCAGGGCATATCACTCCATATCAGTTGTGGTTTTCATGTTGCTCTTTGAATTTGGAGACCAGGGTTTGAATCTCTCTTCAGATATGAAAACCCACCGCTGACTGTGTGCAAGTCACACTTTCTCAGCCTCAGAGGAGGGACAAGGGGGTGGTCTAGCTTCCCCTGAAGACTTCTTGCTAGCAAGACCCTGTGAGAATTGGAGTGGCCTCTTCTTCTCTGAAAGTGCCATCCCTTTGCAGTATTTTGGTCCTGAACCAGGATGCAGAGAGAGAGAAAACTTCCAACTAACTCTGCTGGTATTTCCACCATGTTTTGGTTAAACAATATTTCCATTTAAAAGGCCAAAGAAATAAAGCAAGCTGGGGAGTCCAGCTTTATTTTAGGAATAAAGTCTTAACCAAAGCTGGAAACCAGACCAAGGGAGGCAGCGGATGCCTAAGTGGCGGTGGTCTGTGCCACCTGCTTAGCTGTGGGAATGGCATCAAGAGAGGGAGATAAGCAGGGATCATCATGCCATATGTAATCATACACAATATAATGAGGGAGGGAATAATCGTAGTTGGCTCTTGCATTGTAAGTTCCTTGCGCGCAAAGGCCTCCCTCTTTTCCCGGGGAAGGCAGCATACTCCGGTTCAGAAGCCACCCATTTGCGTTTCTTTTGCTGAACCCCTTCTCCTCCCCCTTTATCCTTCAGTAGCAATTTCGGTAGCTGCTGAGGCTCTGTCTGGAGTGTTATGGCTTGTCTTGGGAGATTTGCTTTGGCTTCTTCCTGGAGGTCAGGCGGGGAGAGTCATGCAAGAAGTCATGTTTGTCCCAAAGCCCTGAACAGGGGGAGAAGGCGGTTTCTCCCTTTGAATCCAATCTCTCCTTTCACAGTCTGCAGAAAGGTCAGGTCTTGCACCCAGACGAAGCCGTGGCAAAGTTTCGTAGGCACTTTCAGCTCCGTCCGGCCTCAGGGCTGGTGGATCTCTGCTCATACTTCTTGTTCTGGTAACTCTCTTCAATTGCTGATGCGTCCCAGCCTTGTTTTCCGTGGTCCTCTCTTTGGTGTGGAAAGCGATGAGTAATGAGGAGTGGCGTGTGCCTCTTCAGGAAGGCTCCTCTAACCCTTTTGAGCCTCGGTGGGTCAATTGAGCATTTTAATCTCTAGATTTTTCCATTGCATCGGAGAGGAGAGGCGTTCCTGCAAGATGAATCACCCCCAGTGCACACAGCCTGACTTGGAAACTCTTCTTCTCCCTTTTTTTTTGGAGAGTGACTTTCGCCATCAAGCCTTGGACTGTCCAGGGCTTTGAGGACAAACGGCATGCGTGCGCACATGTCTTGCCGCCTCGCTGCACTCGTCCTCCCCATAGGCTCCAATGCAGAGAGGATGCCACAAACCTCCCCATCGCTTTCCTACTTACGGACCCGGCTTCTCTCTCTCTCTCTCTCTCTCTCTCTTTAGCCTCACTTCAGCCAAGCATTCCCAAGTGAGAGGAAGAAGGGGAAGGGCTTGCCAACCTGGCCGATGAAGGATTGCTATAGAAACCGTCCTCTCTTACGCATGCCCTGCTGCGCGTGTGTCGCTGGCTCTGGCAGCACCTTCTGCAGCCATGCTTTGGAACAAGGGGAGGAAGCCCGCCCTGCGTTTGGTGGAGGAACCTGGCACAGTCACTTTTGTTTTGACCTTGAGGCTCGGTTCAGTCTTGCAGGTGCCTCTGTTCTGCGCATCCTGGCACCATGTGGCACTGCCAACTGCTCCCCTGTGCCCTTTGCCAAGGCCAGCGGTGGCGGCAGAAGCATGGCACTGTTTGCGCACAGCCCTGCAAGGAGCATGTGCTCGCCTTCGCCTTCCCGTAGACAGGCTTCGTGAGGCAGAAATCCTGGGAGTTTTGGTAGCTTCGCATGAAATGTTTGGTGCCACTTCTTGACCTCTACCTCCCCCCCTTTTAAGAGATTTCCTACAGTGAGAAAAAAGATAGAAGGGGAGTGGGAAAGGTGGGAGGGTTCCCAGTGGAAGGCAAGATGGTCTGGCAAGATGCTGAAGGCCTTGTCTTGAAGGCCACAGACTGTCCTTGATGGTTACAAAGAATCTTTTATATACACACACACACACACACACACACATACACACACACACACACACATACATACATATACACACACATATACATACACACACACACACGTGTGTGTGTGTGTATATATATACACACACATATATACATACACATATATATAGGAGCCCGCGGTGGCACAGTGGTTTAAACCCCTGTGGCGGCAGGACTGAAGACCGACAGGTCACAGGTTCGAATCTAGGGAGAGGTGGATGAGCTCCTTATATCAGCTCCAGCTCCTCATGCGGGGACATGAGAGAAGCCTCCCACAAGGATGATAAAACATCATCCGGGCATCCCCTGGACAACGTCCTTGCAGACGCCAGTTCTCTCACACCAGAAGCGACTTGCAGTTTCTCAGGTTGCTCCTGACACGACTATATATATATATCACAAACTAAGCAGTTGTTTAACTAACTATGGCAACACCTTACATAACTTCAGGGGGAGAAGGGTGGGGTAGAACTGCATGAAATAAATAAATAAATCTATATTAACATAAATATGCTAAACACACAACTACAGAAACCGTACTATGAGCCTCACACTCATTGTTCATGTTTTCCTCTTATTATCCTACTTTGGACTGAAAGCTAATGTAAAAAAAATGTGGCATAAACACTGAGAAGTGGGAAGCCCTGGCCCTCAAGTATCTAACTGGAGGTCAGCGGTTACCAGGCACGAATAGAGGGCGAAAGGAGGCCAAGAGAAACCTATGTCCTCTTTGTGACAGAAAGACCATGTGGATCCAGAATAAGTTTCTACAGTTGCTTGTGGACCCACCACTAAGACTCTATCCTTGGATAGAGATCAGACTCATGGGCAATCAGGGAGCGCCTGTGATGATGCTTATCCTACACCCTTCAGATCGTCCACATTTCCTCTGATTCATAAATCCAACCATTGATTTTCCCTCTCTCTCTCTCTCTCTCTCACACACACACACACACAGCCTTTACTGAAATGAATGATGTGGAAGGAGAACGAGTTGTCTTTGCCGCAAGAGTCAGATCCAAAAGTCTGCTCTTGACTGACTTGCCGGCTGCCACATTTGGGAGCATTAAGAGTGCATGACTGCTTGTTCTTGTGAGAGCTACCACAGGTTTTGCCTCCCTTGTTATAAAAAGTAATGTCTTTTTCTTGACGTCCATCAAAGATTGGTTGCGAGAATTGAGAGGACCAAACGCCTTGGGGACTTGGACTCTTCCAGCCTTGGCTTTGGCAGGTCATTTGCAAATAATGCCCTTTGGTGTGAGAAATATCCTCCGCGTTCTCTGCCTCGGGGGTCCCTTCTTTTACACAACCCCGTGGCACACTCCAGGCAGGCTGGAATACAAATGTCACCATGCTGGCATTGGAGCATCCCATAGACATTAGTGTGCAGGAGGAGCATTGCTTCCTGTCTTTGGGGAATGGGACTTGTAGGTTGGTGGCACAGTGCTTGGCAGGCTTTGATGCCACAGAAGGCTCTGCAAGCAGGAGGCACCCCTTCTCTTCTGCCCATTGGTATTCGTTGGTTGAGCCCATCTTCTGCCCCATCAGAATTGAATTCTTTCAATCTTGTTAGTTGACCAGCCTCAAAATTGCTCTCTAAACTAGGGGCTGAATCAGGCATGGGCAAACTTGGGCCCTCCCTCCAGGTTTTGTTGACTTCAACTCCCACCACTCCTAAGAGCTTCAGGCCTTTTCCTTTTTCTCTTTCAGCCACTTCCATGGAAAAGGAAAGGGAAAAGGGTCCTGAGGCTGTTAGGAATGGTGGAAGTCCAAAACACCTGGAGGGCCCGAGTTTGCCCATGCCTGGATGGTGATGTCCTTGTACGTGGCCTTCTCCAGCCAGGGTTGGAGACATGGAAGTCTCAAGGGTGCTTACCGATGGTCCTGTGGGCTGCGGACGATGTGGATGGAGGGTGATTAGTATACTTAGGACATAAACTAGTGCCTGGTGAGGCTGCAACTTCTTCGACTCTGAGGTTCTCTTCGTACGGAAGGGTTTCTGGGTGCTGCTCACTGACCCTGCTTCTTCTTGGCCACGGCATTGGGGTCTGCGAGGAAGGTCACAGGAAAGGAAAAACTTGTTTTCCACGGCCGAATGGGAAAGAGCAGCCGTGTGGCCTCTGACATTCCTGCCGGCTGGCTCATCCTTGGCACGCGGAGAGGAGGGAAGGAGGGAGAGAGGGAGGGAGATCTGCGTCACTGCCTCGCATGAGGACGAAGGGCCAGCGCTTGCGACAGCCTTGGAAGGCTCCGGCTCATTGGCTCATCCTGCGCCCGGTGGCAGAGGAAGAGACGCATAGATGTCTTGACCGGGGACTGGTTTACCTTTGCCATCCACTTCCACCTGGAAACAGCTCTCTGCCCCTGAAGATCTTTTGCATCAGAGGAGAACAAACATGGAGAGCCTCGGGCATCAAAGTCCTGGGCTTTTCCCCTTCTTGGGAAGCCCACACGTTCTTGTCATCACCATTTAATAATATGGAACCTGGAAAACTCACAGCAACCCAATATGGGTTTTTGCATTCACGCACGGTCTTTGTGTTTTTGCATTCACGCACGGTCCCGGACCCGAATCCCCAAAGATTCGGCAGGTTTATTGCTATTCCCTTCAGTAGCATTGCTTGCACAGAAATTGTGTCCGCGAGCGAACAAATACGCCTCCCAGATTGAAGTTGTATAATCTCGGCGGCTGACATGAGAGGCCACAGGTAGTGGGGTAGTATAACAAGAGGAGGGAGGCCGAGGGAATTGGGTTCATGTGCACAGGCAGGCTGCTCCGCTGACCTGCCTGAAATGCTAAGCGGCTGCTTGTAACCCGACTCGGCCTTGCGTTTCATTGAGTCGAGCCTGCCATCTGCCCTTTTCTTGGCTTCTGCTTGAGGCCTCTTGGCCTGTGCCACGGAGTTTGACACCCCAACCCCTTTTTTTTGTGGGTTTGACTTTCCCAAAACGATGCAGAGTGTGCTTTGGAGGTTATCTTCGCACCAAGACTTCCCCCTTGCTTTGAGTGAGGCGGAGGCTCCTTGCGTTTCTTCCAAGCTGCAGTGCTTTGCGTTGCTCCCCAAGGCGTTTTGCTCAAGGCCAAAAGGAGCTTCTGCCTTTTCCATTGTGGTCTTGCTCCTCTCTCCAAACCCCATCAATTCCCTTTGGAAAGAGTGACCTCAGAGCAGCGACTTTGGTGGAGCAGGTGCTTGGCTCTCCGGTTGGGATCCTTTATTACCGCTCCCACAACGAAGTGGCAAATGTCACACTTGGGCCCCATAGGAAGGCATTCCCAACACAGACCAGGGGTGTGCCAGTTCGGTGGTATTTCAGCCATCCTTTGGGCATTTCAACCACCATGAAATGGACATGGATTCAGGAATATGACAAATGGAAGACAGCCAGCAAATGAAAGTAATAAAACTTAGTCTTGAATGCTTGCAAAGAAATACATCCAGAGAGCCCCGTGACTCCTGTCAACAATGGATCAGGACCACACTTGGCACACATGTACCCATCATAACCAACGTAAAATACCAGTGGTGCTCAGGGGAATTGACCTGGGAGGATGGGAGTTGTAGTTCACCCACAATCAGAGTACTCTGAACCCTATTAGTGATGGATCTAGGTCAGGCATGGGCCGACTTTGGCCCTCCAGGTGTTTTGGACTTCCACTCCGCTTTATCAGTTTGTGCAGCAGACTCAGTAGAAGGAGCCTTGTGATAAAAGGGGCTGTTGTGATCCTTTGGAATGCAGGCAAAAAATAAGAAGCAAAAAGGGGATATTGTTCACAAAGAAGGGGTGGGAACATAAGCCTGGCAAGGATAACTGCCGGGGTTGAAGCCACACTCTCTCGGCCTCTGAGGATGGCAACCACAACCTTCCTCGGGGCAGACGTTGCCAAGTCAGAAATGACTTGGAACCAAACACAATGTGCAGAGTTCTTGTGTATTATGATGGTTCTTTTGCTGGCGCTTTCTCCTTAATGGTTCCCATAGAAACAGTTGGGTGACGAGACTTGTCAGAAATGAATGTGAGGCCTTCCAGATTCCTCCTTGGCGGCTCCCATCCTTACTTCACCCTCTTTGTATCTGGTCGGCACAGGGTTTGCATGAAAGGCGTTGAGAGTTCTGCAGGGCTCCGTCCTGGATCTTCATTCATGACTTAGATGAAGGGTTAGAAGGTAGGATCATCACGTTTGCAGGCAGGACCAGTGAGGAGGGAGAGCCAATACCCCAGAAGACAGGAGCAGAATTCAAAGGGATCTTCACAGATGAGAGAGAGGGTGGACCAAAACCATCAACATGAAGTTCAGCAGGGACAAAGGCAAGAGACTCCACTGAGGCAGAAAACAAGAAATGCAAAGAGAGAGAATGGGGGACGATGATGCCTGGCTGTGAAAAAGATCTTGGAGTCCTCGTGGGGAGGAAAAGGAACAGTAGCCAAGAATCCCATGCGGTGGGATTTTGCCCTGCATCAAGAGGATCCTAGTGCCTAGATCCAGGGAAGTCATGCTACTTTATTCTGCCTTGGTCAGACCACTTTACCTGGAGTCACACTGTGTCCAGTTCTAGGCACCACGATTGAAGGGAGATGTTGACTCTAAGCTGGAATGTGTCCAGAGAAAGGGCGACTCAAAGGGTCAAGGGTCTGGAGAACAAGTCCTATGAGGAGAGACTTAAAAGAGCTGAGCTTGTTTAGCCTGCAGAAGAGAAGGTGGAGAGGAGTCATGAGGAGGGCCAGGGATCAAGAGGGGAGGGAAAGTCCTAGGGAGGAGGGAGCAGGCTTCCTTTCTGCTGCCCTGGAGACTAGGACTCAATGGAACCATGGCTTCAAACTACAGGAAAGGAGATTCCACCTGAACATGAGGAAGAAACTCCTAATAGTGAGAGAGAGCTATTCAGCAGTGGAACTCTCTGCCTTGGAGTGAGGTGGAGGCTCCTTCTTTGGAGGCTTTTGCATGAAGGGCCTGGTCCTGTTTGGGATCTTGATTCATGACTTAGATGAAGGGTTAGAAGGCAGGATCATCACCTTTGCAGACGACACCAACAGATGTCCATCCACCAGGCTGGATGGACATCTGTTGGGGGTGCTTTGAATGTGATTTCCCTACTTCTTGGCAGAATGGGGTTGGACTGGATGACCCACGAGGTCTCTTCCAACTCTAGGATTCTATGATAGTGTGATGTCTTCCTTTGAGGAATCCTACTATTGGCTTCCCGCCTTGCCTCCAGCTTCTGGCATCTGGAAAAAGCCAGAAGGGCAGAGAGCCACACCATCGTCCCTTCACATTGGCAGATTAGGTTAGAAATGTTCTTCCTAAGCAACTCGAGGTCCTCCGTTGCAAAGCTATGCTCAGCCTCTTCCAGTCATTCCAGGGATTTCTACCAAGAAGCTCTCTCTAGGGATCTCTAGAGCCCTTCAGTGCGATTCCGTGGTCAGTTTCCTTTTTCGTTTGGCCATTTACGTGGCTTTGTATCACCTGGCAGGCGTGTGCTCCGCACGCACCCAACACACACACAAACAGAGTGTTCGTGATCTCAGCCCAACTTGTGCTACTGATTGTTAAGATTGTTAAGAGACGGGGCTAACATGCTGTTTCACGCTGTTTGCTCTAAGTTGTGTAAAAGGAGCCCTTAAAGCTGTTGTTTTTAAGAGCCCGGGAGTTCTGATTCAGGATGAATCATCCCGCAAGGAAGCCTGCCTTTGTGTGCGTGGTATTTTGTATTGCCGAAGCAGCGAGTGGGGAAATCCAGAAAATGGCAGGCCACCTTTAGTGCTGAGCCTGTGCCAGGTCAAAATCGGTGGAAGGCATGATTCAAAAGATTTTTTGTTTTTTGTAAAGTATTTGGTGCTGGAAAAGGGTTGGCGGAGTTGCTGCAGCAAGCAGGAGCAGAAGCTACTTGGATAGGAATGACAAGATGCATAAACAGTCTGAGCTGGGATTTTTTGAAAGACTTTGGATGGAGTTGGGCCAACTATTCCAATTTTGGTTGAGGTATAAAAGCAGGTTGTGAGTCTGGCACATTCCCAGGAAATGGTACATTGGGTGCAGAGTTCTTTGCCTGGAGAGGCTTCCTATCAAAGCCCCAATTGAGGTCTTCCCAATGGCTTTGGGTTCCTCTCTCCTTGGAGGAATCTCAGGAGGAGATCCATGGCCAAGGGTTCTGTGCAAAGACCTCCAGAGAAGGAGACCCCACTAGACTCCCAAGTAGCGTATTGTACCGTCAAATAGCTCTCCGCATCAAGGCGTGCTTCCTAATGTTTTGTTGGAATCTCTTCTTCTGCACTTTCTGGCCACTTTCCATCGTGTTCGTAGCCTTCTGACGCTGTGGTGCTCAGAACTGGAGACAATCCCATACGAGGCCTGACCAAAACGGGAGAGAGTGGGACTGTGATGTCCCTCCACCCGGACACTTCTATCGCTCTTCCTTTGGAGTCACCTGCTGCGCATGGATGGCAGATGATGCCTTGTGCTTGCACTAGCCCTCGGCCCTCCTAACACAAGCCTCCCAGCCGCAGGGCTTCTGTGTGTGTCTCTGTGCCCTTGGCTCCAGCGGGGCTCTTTCTTGGGTGGGGGGCATTGTTGGCATGCAGAGGGCCAGCATGTGAGCTGCAGAGCCATTTGGCCTGGCCTCCCGGCTCCCCTCTCATGTCCTGCCAAGGCGCAGCAGCCGTGCCGGGCCCCAGTGCCGCCCGCCCGCCCGCAGAAGTGCCATGCCTCTGCAATCTAAGAAACACATTCATTCTGCGGCTGTTTATCTCTCCAGCTGGTCCTGTGGCTGGCCCTTGGCCATGGGGCGTGAGGCTCCGGCTCATGGCTTGCTCCTTCGGGCTCTTCTTGGGAGCAGCCGGCACTTGGTGACTCCACGGCTTCCGTTTTTACGAGAGAGCCGTGGCTTTTGATGCAGCGTTTTCTCACTCAGGGCCTGGCAGCCCTCCTGCGGTTGGACACAGCCAGACCTGGCTTTGACTCCTGACTCCTGCGCAATTGGGCAATAAGGAGATCCCTGGCTGTCTTTTTATATATTGGGCCAAACGTACGGCTAAACAGGAGCTCCTCTCCTTTCACCAAAACCTTGAGCTGTCCTTGCTGTTGGCAAGGGCAAAGAGAGGATGGCCCCTGCAGCCTCCCTTGTGTTTGTAGCCACTCAATTATTTACTCTTGTTGTTGTTGTTGTTGTTGTTGTTGTTCTATGCTGCATTTATCTCTTTGATTGAGATGCAAAGTGGCCCTAGTCCCTCCCTCCCTCCCTCCTTCCTCCCTTCCTTCCTCCTTCCTTCCTTCCTTCCTTCCTTCCTCCTTTCTTTCCTTCCTTCCCCTTCCTCCACCCTCCTCCCTCCCTCCCTCCCTCCCTCCTTCTCCCTCCTTCCTCCTTCCTCTTCCTCCCTCCTTTCCTCCCTCTCTTCCTTCCCCCCCCTCCCTCCCTCCCTCCTCCCTTCCCTCCCTCCCTTCCCTCCTTCATTCCTTCCTTCCTTCCTTCCTTCCTTCCTTCCTCCCTCCCTCCTTCCTTCCTCCTCCTCCCTCCCTCCCTCCTTCCTTCTTCCTTCCTCCCTTCCTTCCTTTCTTTCTTCCTTCCTTCCTTCCTTCCCTCCTTCCTTCCTTCCTTCCTTCCTCCTCCTTCCTCCCCCCTCCCTCCTTCCTCCTTCCTTCCTCTTCTTTCCTTCCTTCCTTTCCTCCTTCCTTCCTTCCTCCTTTCCTCCCTCCCTCCTCCCTTCCTTTCCTTCCTTCTTCCTTCTTCCTTCCTCCTTCCTTCCTTCTTTCCTTTTTCTTTCCTCCTCCTTCCTCCCCCTTCCTCCTTCCTTCCTTCTTCCTTCCCTCCTTCCTTCTTCCTTCCTCCTCCCTCCTCCTCCCTTCCCTTCCTTCCTCCCTCCTTCCCTTCCTCCTTTCCTCCTTTCCTTCCTCCCTCCTTCCCTCCCTCCCTCCATCTCCCTGAAGGGACTCAGGTCACCTTACATGGGGAAAAGCCCAGCAAGACAGTTAAAATGTAACACATTAAAAGGCATAATAACAAGATAATAACAAAAACATTATAAAACAAAATAAAACATTAAGCAATATAAAAAAAATCAGAACCAAAAAAACAATGGCAAAATATTGTGTCGTTGGTGGGCAGACTGGTACAAAAACAATAGAGGATAGAGCTAGTGAGTAAAGTGCATATATTATATAGCAACAATAAGGATAAGAGCAATTAATCAAAATAGCATTGGATGCAACAATAGTAAAGTGCGAGGACAATATTTTGGGTCCTAGCTGGGGCCAGCTATCCAGGGCATTGCCCAGTCAAAGGCGCAGCAGAACATCCACTCATTTAGCTCCCTCGGTCTGTGGCCAAAGTTTCCTTAAACACAGAAAAGGCATTTCAGAACCAAGTGAGACTAGTATATGTGGACATCAATTGATCACCCTTGTATTGGCTATTTTTTAAAAAACTATATTGATTTCCATGTATACTTTTCCCTGGCTGAAATGTGATGCCAGCCTACAGTGCCCCCTTTAGAGTGGGCATAGCTTTGCTTGACCCCAAAGAAGAGCTGTGGGACCCCCCAAAGGACTTCTTCACTAGAAAGAGGCAATGTCTTTTGGATTCCCAGCCTCATTTCCCCAGCCTTCTGCATGAGCGATGGAGTTCCTTGCACACTGCAACTTTGCAAGGTAACTTGCATGCTAATAATGATAAATAATAGTAATAATATATTGCCCTGAAGCCCTATTAGTTGTCCTCATGTTAGTACGTGGATCCATAGTTTACTCATGAAAATCAAATGGTGTTCTGACTTCCCTTTTAGTTTCCAGGCAACCTGGCCTTTTACTGAATCCCAGCCTCTCAGTGACGCCTGCATTTATCTCTCCCCTTCCTTCCTTCTCCCCTCCCTTCCTTCTTTCCTTCCCCCCTCCCTCCCTCCCTCCTTCCTTTCCTTCCTTTCCTTCCTTCCTTCCTTCCTTCCTTCCTTTCTTTCTTCCTTTCTTTCTTTCTTCCTCCTCCTTCCTTTCCTTCCTTCCTTCCTTCCTTCCTTCCTTCCTTCCTTCCTTCTTCCCTCCTTCCATCCCTCCTTTCCTTCCTTCCTTCCTTCTTCCTTCCTTCCTTCCTTCTTTTCTCCCTCCTTTCCTCCTTTCCTTCCTTCCTCCCTTCCTCCTTTCCCTAAACGGTTTGGGACCAGCCTACCTGCGTGACCGCATCTCCATCTATGAACCCGCACGCTCCCTTCGTTCATCCGGAGAGACCCTGCTCACGATCCCACCTGCGTCGCAAGCGCGTTTGGTGGGGACGAGGGACAGGGCCTTCTCTGTGGTGGCCCCCCCACTCTGGAACTCTCTCCTCAAGGACATCAGACAAGCCCCAACGTTGGCAGTCTTTAGGAAGAGCCTGAAGACCTGGCTGTTCCAGTGTGCCTTTCCAGAATAGGAAATGCCTGGCCTTAAGTCCCAAATGCACTTTGTTAGAGACTCAGGATTATCTGCACATTGCACCTACCTCCAAATACCTCTACATATTACCTGTCAGGCTCAGCACTTTTAAATTTTATCCATTACATTTGCCCCAACCTCTAGGTTTTAATTGCATCACGGTGTCATTGTTTTACTGTTCTATTGTTTTGCTGGATGTTTTATTATTTGCTTATGAGTTTTACTGTGTATTGTATGTTGTTGTTGTCGGCGGCCTTGGCCTTTGTAAGCCGCATCGAGTGCTTCAGGAGATTTTGCGGGGTATAAATAAAGTCAATAATAATAATAATAACAACAATAACCTCCTTTCCTTCTTTCCTCATTTCCTTCCTTCCTCCCTCCCTCCCTTCCTTCCCCACCCTTCTCTCTTTCTCCCTTGGAGGTTCAGGGCTGAACACATGCGGTCTCTTTCCCATCTCTTCTCCCACGTCAATGGCGTTCTCCTTCTTCTTGGGGACATGTGTGGGAACAGGCAGCTTGGAGGGGGGGACACAACAACTCCGCTTGGATCATCTGCCTTTTGCTTTTGCGTTTCCTGGTGGCAAAGCGCTTGGTTCACTCTCCTCTCGGTGGTGTTGGTGATATTTGGTTGATGTTACTGTACATGGGCTTGTCTCTTTCTTAAGAGGTGGGGTAAAGTGAAATAAATAAGCACCACGTCAACAAAAGGATGGTATCCTTTGCTTCATAGCCTAAGTTTCTGGGATCGAGGGCCTTGTTATTATTATTATTATTATTATTATTTTGGAGCAAAAGTGCCAATCCTCCAATTGGAAGGCCTCAACGGTTGTGTCTTGGGCTTGGGTGCCCTTCCTTGGAGATGAAAGAGCAGGGCTCAGGTGGCAGAAGAGGGCTCTTCTGCAGATGTGGTGCTGCATGACCGGATGCAATAGGAACAAAAGTGTAGCAGCACTTGTGGCGCATTCTCCTGGCTTCGTTTCTTGACGGCTGGCCCGGTGGATCAGTGGGAAGCTCTGTGGTGTGCACAGGCCAAATGTGGCTTTCACTGGTAGTGCAGTAGTAATAATAATACTGTATTTATTACCCCCCTCCCCTCCTTTCCTGCCTTCCTTCCTGCCTTGCCTCCCTTCCTTCTTGGAACTGGGCTCCTGGCGGCCATCCAGTGACTCATAGGCCACCGCCAACCCAGGGACCCCCTCCCTCTGCAGCTCTGCCTTTGCTTCCCTGGATGCTGCTGTTGGTGCACTGCCTGGAAATGGCAGGCTTGCAGGAAGCGTGGCTGTGTGGGCTGAGGCAGGCGCAGGAAATAACAGCTTTGCATTGGATGCCTTTCATCCAGAGCGACTCCCGCCGTGGATGCAGCCCTCCCTCCCTCCCTCCCTCCCTACCTACCAGCCCTCTGAGGAAAACCCAGTGAGGAACCATTGGTGGGCTGCCTTCTTAGGAGGATGAAGTTATGCTGCTGCTTCTGCAGCTTCTGCAACAGAGCCCCTTTTCTCCTTCCATCCAGAACAGACCTATGTTGCATCTTGCACCACTGCACCAATGCTCCTCAAAGCGGTGTCCCCTGGACCCATGCTGGAGCATGACAGTGTGTGTGTGTGTGTGTGTGTGTGTGTGTGTGTGTGTGTGTGTGTATGTGTATATATATATATATATATATGCGCTCCATGCATCATGCCGGCCACATAACCTTGGAGGTGCCTATGGACAATGCCAGCTCTTCGGCTGAGAAATGGAGATGAGCACCAACCCAGTTGGACACGACTGGACTTAATGTCAGGGGAAAACCTTTACCCTTTACCTATAACTTCCCTTGAACTGGTCAACCCCCGGGGAGGGGGGACTCAGAGCGGCTAACAAAAAGGCAACAATTCGATGCCACAATCAATAACACAGTATAAAACCATGATGGTGAACCTATGACACACGTGTCAGCACTGACACACATGGCTACTTTTGATGACACGCGGCCATATACGGCCACGTACAGAGAAGTCCACCTTATAAGAGCCAATCTAATTCCATCCTTAAATTTGTAAAAGGCTCTACAAGTTTAACATCTGCACGCTTGAGCATTGTTCACTACATAACTCAGCATGGAATATACATTTTTCTTATTTAAACTATAAATATTGCAAAATTACGTTTATTTTTTCTCGAAGTTGACACCCCACCCAAGTTATGCTCAGGTTTTTGGCAAATTTTGACACACCAAGCTCAAAAGTTTGCCCATCACTGGTATAAAACATAAATACGAGGGGTATTTTTTAAGTAAGGTCCGTTTGAACATAAGTACACAACGAAAGTTTATTTCAAAAAAGTAAATTTATTTTCAGAAAGTACATACTTCACTCTATTTTTCGACATAGTTGCCAAGTTTGTTCAAACACTTATCATACCTCTGAACCAATTTTAAAATACCCTCTTCATAAAAACTTGCCGCCTGCTCCATAACCAAATTGTCTGTAATCAAAGAAGGGCGACCAGAGCGGTCCTCATCATGGACGTTGTCACGGCCATCTTTGAATTGTCGTACCCACTTACGCACTTTGCTTTTACTCATAACAGTATCACCGTACACTTCACAAATCTGTCGATGGATTTATGCAGCAGGCAGGTTCCTTGCTGATAAAAACCGTATCACTGAGCGAACCTCACATGCGGAGGGTGAGTTGATAGTCTTAAACATTTTTAAAGCACAGAACAGAACCGTACAGGTTAGCTACAGAGCGGAAACTGAGCACAGTTGTTCCCGAGGCATGCCGGTACACGACGCACGCACTCGTTGTAGTATGTGCGCGAACTACTAGTGTCTACAACAAAACGGACCTTACTTAAAAAATACCCCTCGTAATAATAATAAAACAATAGCAATTAATTATAACCAAATTATCATAACGGTCATTAAAACAATACTCAGTCCACAAACCCACTGATAGAACCATAAAACCGTATCCTCATACATATCGTCTTGCCAATCCATTTCCAGTCAAAGTGCTGCTTTATGTTTATTGTCTGAAAGCCTGGTCCCAAAACCAAGATTTTAATTTCTTCCTGAATGCCAGGAGGGATGGGGTCGATCGTATTTCATTTGGAAGTGAATTCCACAGGCAGGGGGCTACAGCCAAGAAGGCCCTGTCTCTCGTCCCCACCAGCCGTGTTTGCAATGTTGACGAGAACGAGAGCAGGGCCTCCCTGGATGATCTTAAGTTACGAGGTTGGACATAGCGGCAGATGCGTTCGGACAAGTAAGCTGGGCCAAAACCATATAGAGCTTTATAGGTCAAAACCAGCACTTTGAATTGAGCTCGGAAGTGGACCGGCAGCCAGTGGAGCCGACACAACAAGGGGGTGGTATGTTCCCTGTATGTAGCTCTTGTTAGTAATCTGGCTGCCTCCCTTTGGACTAAATGCAATTTCCGAACCGTCTTCAAAGGCAGCCCCACGTAGAGTGTGTTGCAGTAATCTATTCAGGATGTGACCAGAGCGTGGACCACAGTAGTGGGGAGGGGGGGGGCATTGGCCTCTCATATCAAGTAGTCCAAGAAGCCCTGCTTTAAAGAAGGACCAGGGCTGAGCTTGGGGTGGACAGATTGAGCTTTTGGGTGCAGTGCGAGTGGCCTCTGGTGAGAGAAGGAAGTGGGACAGGCTGGGATCTGAGGCAAAAGACAATGAGGAAAGGTCTGCGTGGACGGACCAGTGGTGACACTGGCGCCCGGTCTGTGGCCTCAAGGCCAGATCCCCAACAGAAGCATCCAAGCCCAGCGCCTCCCTTCTAGCTGAGAGGGACAAGCGTGCGCCAATACAAATGGGCTCCAGATGTGGGTCTGCCAGGCTGGGCTCTTTGAGCGGCTGCGCACTGCTGCTGGGTCTGGATTTAATTTGAGGCTGTGGAGCAGGAAAAGTGGAACTCTCCGCAGGAGCCCAGTCTGGTGGCAGGCAAAAAGGCAAAGGGGAGAGCCCCTGATGGAGAGCGGAAATCCAGCTGCCCTTTCGGGAGCCTGCTCCTCTTCCTCCTCCTTGCCTCCTGGCTTGCCTTCCCCACAAAACTCTTCCCAGGTTCCCCCCGCCATGCACACCCCAAACCTGTGACTGGTTTCATGATAGGGATTTTCCATCTCAGCCCTTGGCAACATTCTCTGGTTGGAGCCAGGCCTGTAGTGAGGGGGGTGGGTGGGTGTGTTTCGGGGTTCAACCCCCCCCCCCCGAAATGTTTTAGATTTTTTAAAAAAACTGGTTTAACCAAATCCCCATGCTAAGTCACTGTTGTATGTTTTTATGTTGAATGCTTTTATACTGTGTAAATGCTATTTATTTATTTAATTAATTTATTTAGAAGTTTTGTATACCGGTCTTCTCACCTCGAATGAGGGACTCAGGCCGGTTCAGAATATGTGTTCAAATACAATAATATACAAAAACAACACAGTGCATCATCATTACAGATTAAAATACAATAAAAACATCATCATCACATTACCCAAACCAAGTCGTCAATATAGTCACAGTCACAGTTCATCATCCTCTTTCCATGTGGACAAAGGTTATAGAATCAGTCCTCAAATGCCACGTTCCAAAGCCAGGTCTTTATTAGTTTCCTGAGGGTCAGGAGGGAGGGAGCAGATCTGATCTCTAGTGGAAGGGAGTTCCAAAGCTGAGGAGCCACCACCGAGAAGGCCCTGTCCCTTGTCCCCACCAACCGTGATTGCAAAGGTGGTGGGACCGAGAGCAGGGCCCCTCCGGAAGATCTTAATAACCTTGATGGTTCATAGGGGGGAATCTGTTCGGACAGGTAAACTATTTTAAATTGTAAGTCGCTCGGAGCACCTTGGTGGAGAGCGAGTAATTAAAAAATAAAGTGAAGTGAAGTGAAGATGCAAAAATTTAAGAGTCCCTCCAGAACTGCAAGCACTATCTCAAGCAAATATTGACAATTTATTCACACTGTCATTACTTGCAGCAATAGCCATGTAGTGAAGCAACCAAGTTGGGTGTGTGTGTGTTGAATGCTCTCATTAAGGAGGCCAGACTTGGTGGAGGTGGTTGACAGGGGCGGAGCTGCAGGCTATTGAAGGTTGCTCTGCCCCTGCTGTGCTCTTTGCTTCAGTGTGAGCTAGGAGGCAGGTTTCAACCCCCCCCCCTGAAATTTTCACCCCTGCCCGAAAATTTCATCCCCTCCCGAATTTTTTTTCTGGCTACGGCCCTGGTTGGAGCCTCTCCTTCTGGACCTGGCCTTTTGCAAGTTTTTAAACATGACATCCTTTGAGGCCAAGGTGCATTATTCTATAAGGTATTTCAGGTTTGGAGGAAGGAACTGAAGTGCTCAAGGAATTGTATTTTTTTCTATGAGGTCCAAGTCCCCAAAGGCACCAGATCTCCTCCATTCTTGGAAGAAAGCAGGATCTGCCCCAGTTCAGTGCTTGCCTGAGACACTGCCAATAAACAGCAGGCACTATGGGGCCATATTTCAGAGGAAGGGACTGGGGAAACCACCTCTTGACTCCTCCTCGCCAAAGAAAACTCTGAAATTCATGCTGCAAGTCTACAGGCAACATGAGGGCACGCGCACGCATGCACACACTTGCAATGTGCAGCGGAGAAGGAGGAGGGCATCAGTCGTCCTGGAACAATGGAAGGAAATCCATGCTTCTCCTCTCACAGCATGACCTCTCAGGGGGTTCTGGCTAAGCTATTCGCAAAAAAGAACAACTTGGATCGTGATTTTCTTTATTCACAGCACTACTTTGCCACCATTCAGTTCAGCATCGGAATGGTGGCACTTTGTGGGTTTGGGTAAGTTAGAGTCATCATGAAAGCGATCTCATTTGGAGTGAAAGCCAACAGGAAAACAAGAACGTATCTCTCCTTATGAACCATCTAGGACACTAAGATCTTCTGGGGAGGCCCTGCTCTCAGTCCCGCCTTCTTCACAGATGCATTTGGTGGGGATGAGAGACAGCGCCTTCTCAGTGGTGGCCCCTCGACTATGGAACACCCTTCCCCGGGATAGAAGATCAGCCCCCTCCCTCCTGACTTTTTGAAGAAAGGTTAAAACCTGGCTTTTTGAGCAGGCTTTTGCTAACCCAGCATAATTATACGAAATCATGGAACGAACTGACAATGCAATTGAATAACGATTTTAACAAGGAGACGCTTGTGGTATTTTATGGCTTTGTAGGGTTCTTTTATTTTTATATTGTATGCTAATGTTTTTAACAGTATTTTAGGATTGTTTTACTTTTTGAGGCATCAAACGTTGCCAACTGTGAACCGCTCTGAGTCGCCTTTGTGTTGAGAAGGGCAATATACAAATATGGCTAAATAAACAAATAAATAAATAAATGTTTTTGTGGCTCCTACACTGAGCTCCATGCAGACATGCCAGTGACCACATAACCTTGGAGGTGTCTACGGACAATGCCGGCTCTTTGGCTTAGAAATGGAGATGAGCACCAGAGTCCCAGAGTCGGACACGACTGGATTTTATGTCAGGGGAAAACGTTTACCTTTACACTGAGCACAGGTATGGTTGCTCTGGTTCATCCAGGCGTCACCCATACAAACAGCCTATTCCTTTTCTGGCATTTGGTGCTCCTCGTATCTTTGTGTGTGCAAATGCATGCCCATAACTCCCATTGCATTTGTTTGCAGTTAGTATCCTCTCTGCAGTTGAGGTGCTCTGCATGTCTTCCTTGTTGCTTGGCTCCCTTGCCAGAAAAAGTGATGGCTCCTGTGTGTTGGAGGGCTTTGGCTTCGCTGCTTGGAGGCAGAAGGACAGGAAGGCTGTTTCCGTTCTCCTTGGGGAGCGGGCCAGACGGACGGAGACTCCGGATCCTGCACTTTCTTTCTTTGTCTTGGCTTGGCTGCCGTTTGTTTGTGGCCGGCAGGTAAGGTAAAGAGGAGCTCTGGGAAAGCCTGCCTGAATGTGGCTCCCTCTTAAAACAGGTAAACAGGATGTTTGCCTTGGGTCTGGAGGGTGCAGGTGGGTGTTGCCTTCCCTGCAAGAAACAGTGCCTCCCCTCTTCCTCCGTTGAGCTCACCTCTGTCCTCTGCTGTGGCTGGAGTTGATCTATCTATTGCAGGTATGGACAAACGTAGGCCCTTCAGGTGTTTTGGACTTCAACGCCCACCATTCCTAACAGCCTCAGGCCCCTTCCTTTCCCCCCTCAGCCATTTAAGCTTGGAGAGCCCAAGTTGGCCCATGCCTGCTTTAGAGCTTGTAGAAAGGAAAGGGACTGAGGCTGCCGAGGGGGAAAAGGAAAGGACTGAGGCTGCTGAGTGGGAAAAGGAGAGAGACCGAGGCTGCCTAGGGCAAAAAGGAAAGGGACCGAGGCTGCCAATGGGGAAAAAGAATGGGACCGAGGATGCTGAGGTGGAAAAGGAAAGGGACCGAGGCTGCCTAGGGGGAAAAGGAGGGAGACCGAGACTGCCGATGAGGGAAAGGAAAGAGACCAAGGCTGCCGAGGGAGGAAGGAAAGGGACGGAGGCTGCTGAGGAGAAAAGGAAAGAGACCGAGGCCACCGAGGGGGAAAAGGGAAGGGACCGAGGCTGCCGAGGGGGAAAAGGAGAGAGACCGAGGCCACCGAGGGGGAAAAGGAAAAGGACTGGTCGAGGGGAAAAGGGAAGGGACCGGGGCTACCGAGCGGGAAAAGGAAAGGGACCGAGGCTGCCGAGGGGGAAAAGGAAAGGGACTGAGGCTGCTGAGGGGGAAAAGGAAAGGGACTGAGGCCGAGGGGAAAGGAAAGAGACTGAGGCTGCGAGGGGGAAAGGAAAGAGACCGAGGCTGCCGAGGGGGGAAAGGAAAGAGACCGAGGCTGCTGAGGGGGAAAAGGAAAGAGACCGAGGCTGCCGAGGGGGAAAAGGAAAGAGACCGAGGCTGCCGAGGGGGAAAGAAGAGACCGAGGCTGGAGGGGGAAAAGGAAAGAGACCGAGGCTGCCGAGGGGGAAAAAGGAAAGGGACCGAGGCTGCAGAGAGGAAAAAGGGAAGGGACTGCGGCTGTGAGGAATGGTGGGAGTTGAAGTCCAAAACACCTGGATCGTTTAAGTTTGTCCATGCCTGATCTATCGCCTTGGCTTGGCTTCCTGACAATGGAGCAGGAAATCCAGGAGTGGAGCCCTGGCCAGGTTTCTCTTTGGCCCTGCACTGGTCAGAGAGGATTCTGAAAAGGCTGCTTCCTGAAGCAAGGGGTCTCTGATCCCACAGGTGCGCTTGACTGGCTTTAAGATGTGCTTGGACCAGGCAGGTGCATTGAGGACTCTGGGGCAGGCAGCGTGGCACTGCAGGGCTCTGTCTGGTCCTTGGCCTCATAATGCAGGTCAACAAACCTTTCCACGCTTGACGGTGAATGACCAGAACGCAGCGTTCCTGCTCTGAGTGTGTCCCAAAGGGATGCAGTTTCCTCCCTTTGATTCTCCTCTCCGCTAAGGAGGAGAGAGACATTAGATCACAGGGGACTGAACACGTTCGAGGTAAGCAAAGCAGTTCCACCAGCTTTTAAAGCAGTGGACTTGTGGTTAATCCACACCCCTTTTTTGGGGGTGTTCTGGTCCAGCTTTTGAAGGGGTTCCTCCAAAGCAGACAGGACACCATTTTGGAAAGGAAAAGTGCTTTTCAGAGTGAGAGTTGGTTGCAGAAAGGACTTCTCTCCTTCCCAAAGGAAAGGCACGCTATGGAGACCGACCAAGGGCTCTGTGTCCATGCTGAAGAGGCCAGTGGCCTTTTGCAGAGCAGTCTTTGCACCTGATTTGTCACAGCGCAGTGGTGCTGGCTTTGGGGTTCCTTTGAGGAGGCAGGGGACAAGGTCTCTGCCTCGTGGCGCTTGGAGGCTCCTTGGCGCTTCTGCTGGAACCATCTGGGTTGGAGTGGCAGCGCTGAGAGATGGAGCGTCTCCCCGCAGGGTGCCTGTGCTCTGGCGCTTTCGGAAGGAAGACGAGGCCAGGAAGACAGCACACCGTCCTGACCTACTTTTGGGGAAACTCGGCAGTCGAACGCAAAGCTCCCCGGCCTTTTTGTTCCGCTGTGACGGAGGCGCAGGGAGCTTGGAAGCCAAGCCAGGTCAGGCAGAGCCAGGAGCCTCTTCCCTCCACATTTCGACTTCTGGCAGGAACAAAACCTTTCGCTCTCCGTCTTGGAAGGGGAAGTCGGCTTGAAACAGATACAGGCACAACTTCACACCACTAAAAATGTACAGAAGACAAAATGTAGTAGTAGGAACTTGTCCAGTAGTTGAAGAAGAACAAATACAGGAGATACGGTGCATTGTTAAGAGCCCTTTCTGGTGAACAGTCAGCTCCTGAAGAACAGCCGAAATCAGTTCCGTAAGGGTACGTCGAAGGAGCCTCTCCAGAAAGGAGTTTCTGTGTTTGGGATCAGGCACCAAGAAGTGTCTCTTGGCTTTGCTCTTGCTCTCCTTGCCTCTTTCTGCTGCAGCCGTCGAGACTTCTGTGTCTGGGTCCGAGGGCCAAGGAGTGGTCTAAGCCTCCTAAGCTTGAGAGCAGTACGTGTGAAAAAGATCTTGGAGTCGAAATGCAAAGATACAGAATGGGGGACAATGAGGCCTGGCTCGAAAGCAGTACGTGTGGAAAAGATCTTGGAGTCCTCGTGGACAACAAGTTAAACATGAGCCAACAAGGTGATGTGGCGGCAAAAAAGCCAATGGGATTTTGGCCCGCATCAATAGGAGCACAGTGTCTAGATCTAGGGAAGTCATGCTCCCCATGCTCTATTCTGCTTGGTTAGACCACACCTGGAATATTGTGTCCAATTCTGGGCACCACAATTCAAGAGAGATATTGACCTGGAATGTGTCTAGAGGAGGGCGACTAAAATGATCAAGGGATCTGGAGAACAAGCCCTGTGAGGAGCGGCTTAAGGAGCTGGGCATGTTTAGCCTGAAGAAGAGAAGGCTGAGAGGAGATATGATAGCCATGTATAAATATGTGAGAGGAAGCCACAGGGAGGAGGGAGCAAGCTTGTTTTCTGCTTCCCTGGAGACTAGGACCCAAGGGAACAATGGCTTCAAACTACAAGAGAGGAGATTCCACCTGAACATGAGGAAGAACTTCCTGACTGTGAGAGCTGTTCAGCAGTGGAACTCTCTGCCCCGGAGTGTGGTGGAGGCTCCTTCTTTGGAAGCTTTGAAACAGAGGCTGGATGGCCATCTGTCAGGGGTGATTTGAATGAATGCAATATTCCTGCTTCTTGGCAGAATGGGGTTGGACTGGATGATGGCCCAGGAGGTCTCTTCCAACTCTTTGATTCTAGGATTCTGTCCTCTGCAGAGCCCTCAGGACTGGACCGTCACCCTGTGCAGCAGACCCTGCCTCGTGTCCCTGCAGAGAGTGGACCGTTCCCCCATTGGAGAGGCCCTTCCTGCTCCTACACATCTGAGACAGTCACATCTTGGAGCTTGGCATTGGCCACGGCTGCTCCAAGCGGGGCTTGGCACTCTGTGCTTCAGACTAGTCGTGCCCAGTGGTGTGTGTCGGCGCTGGGCTTTTGCTGGCACCCCAGAGTGGGATTGTTGCATTAATTCAGCTCTTTGCGGCTGCCGGGTTTCAGTTCCAGTGTCTTGAGCAGAATTGGAGACACCTTGTGCTTGAACCTGCAGCGTCACCCTTGGAGTGTATGGGAATGCCGCCTGCTGCCAGCCAAAATTTGGGAAGGCGTTCCGTTCCCAGACTCAGGGAAATCCATACATTACACAGCCCAAACAGAAATTATAATGGGTTGTTGTAGGTTTTCTGGGCTATATGGCCATGTTCTAGAGGCATTTTCTCCTGACGTTTCGCCTGCATCTATGGCAAGCATCCTCAGAGGTAGTGAGGTCTGTTGGAACTAGGAAAAGGGGGGTTATATATCTGTGGAATGACCAGGGTGGGACAAAGGACTCTTGTCTGCTGGAGCTAGGTGTGAATGTTTCAACTGACCACCTTGATTAGCATTTAATGGCGCCCCAACAGACCTCACTCCCTCTGAGGATGCTTGCCATAGATGCAGGCGAAACGTCAGGAGAAAATGCCTCTAGAACATGGCCATATAGCCTGGAAAACCTACAGCAACCCAGTGATTCTGGCCATGAAAGCCTTCGACAAAAATTATAATCTTAGTGTCTTAGACCTGTTTCTTTGCTGCACTGATTCAGAAAATTGCATTGGATAGGCCACATCCATTCTTGTTTCTCAGATGTGTGTATCATGTTTTTTCTGTGGGTGAACAGATGGTGACTGGTAGATGGCATATGCTCTGTATCTCAAAAAGTAGAACTGATGGGGGAAACGGGGGGCATTTTTGGAATCGGCAGCTCAGATGTGCCCAGATGTGCCCAGGAACAGGGCTGACACATGTGTGTTGGCCAATGGAAGACTAATTTCTTTGGCAGACCTTAACTCTTGGTGCAGTTTTGCTTTTCTGCCCCCCATTTCCTTGCAAAACACCCATTGTCCCACAGAGAAGTGTGTTGAGACTCACCTCTCGCCCAAATCAAAACATTTCAATCTGGAAACCCAAAGGAAACAGTGACGGCAAGAGGGGAAGGATGCTCAAGGCCCCGCCAATGAGTTAAAAATTGACGAATCCCCGGGTGCAGATGGTATCCGTCCAAGAGTTCCCGATACGGAAACATGTGAAAACGTTGCTCCGATTAAAATAAAATATGCAACTTGTCGCTAAATTTGGTTTCTGTAGCAGAAGACTGGGAAATGGCCAATGTGTAAAAAAGGGATCTGGGAGATAGCGGCCCAGCTTGTTTCATGTCTGTTTGGCATGAATGAAGAGAAGGTGTCATTAAAGACTCAATTGGCAAGCGGGTGGGGCGGGGGGGGGGGGGGGGGGAGTTCCAGTAGGCTTCCTCTTGCTTTTCTGTCTCCCCTTTTATCCAAGATACAGTAAAAGCAAGTCTTTAGCCTTTTTTACCTTTGCCAGCATGTGTTCTCTCCGTCTTCCTACCGTAAACTCATATATGGCACTGGTTACGCTTCACTCTACTCTGGTGTGTAGATGCCAAATACTTGTACAAGGACTGGGTTGGGAATGTGTTGTCTGTCCGAGAGCGTGGCAGTGCTCGATCTTCTGCCTGGACAAATGGCCCAGCTCCAGCATTTGCACCAGGAAAGGAACACGGGCTTGGGTTTCATGTGGCATCGGACATCTCCATGGGGACGGGTAAACAGGAATGTAAACAGGTGGCTTCAAACGCGGGAGGAGATGCCTCCATCGGGACACTTGTCGGTGTGTGGAATGGGGCCGAGGAAGAAGCCGTGAAGGGCCAAGCAGTGCAGAGGGGGTGATGGCACGTTTCTCTGGGGGGGCGCTAACATTCCTGTTATTCCGGCTGTGTCCCGGCCCCCCGTCATCCGTCCTTGGCTTTGCTTCTGATGTCGCCCTGCAGGTCCACTTGATAGAAGCCATATCACTGGCAAAGAGAACGCTATATTGTCCCTCCTTTGCATTTACAGTTTCCCCTTCCACAGATTCAGCCATCCACAGCTTGGAAATATTATTTATTTATTATTTTAAAACATTTATATTCCACCCTTCTCACCGTGAAGGGGACTCAGGGTGGAGCACAGAATATATATGGCAAACATTCAATGGCGCAACATTGCTTCTATGTATTGCCAAATCCTTTCACAGCTGGAATCACTGGAGTGTTGTGTGCTCTCCAGGCTGTACAGCTGGATCCCCTGAAGATGCCATTAGCCACAGATGCAGGGGAAACGTCAGGAGAAATTGCTGCTAGAACATGGCCAGATAGCCCAGAAACTACGCAACACACCATTAAGGTTCTAGATTGGAAACCTTGATTTTGCCTTTTGATGTGACTGATATCATGTTATCCTTTTTTTTTCTATGTAATTTTGATTATGTTGCTTGTTGTTTATGTTTTGGTTTTATTTTTCTGTAACATGTTGTCCGAGCTTGGCCCCATGTAAGCCGCTCCGAGTCTCCATTGGGGAGATGGTGGCGGGGTATAAATAAAGTTGTCGAAGGCTTTCATGGCCAGAATCACTAGGTTGTTGTAGGTTTTTTCAGGCTATAGATTTTTTCGGGCATTCTCTCCTGACGTTTCGCCTGCATCTATGGCAAGCATCTTCAGAGGTAGTGAGGATGCTTGCCATAGATGCAGGCAAAACATCAGGAGAGAATGCCTCTAGACCATGGCCATACAGCCCCAAAAAACCTACAACAACCCATAAATAAAGTTGATTATTATTATTATTATTATTATTATTATTATTATTATTATTATTGTTATTATTATAGTACACCATTGTATAGAATGGATCTTGGAGTGCATGTTAATTTTGCTATTCGTGGAAGCAAACACCAGTGGATTCCCCCCACTGTATCCAGGAAATCCCATATTTGCAATAAAAACCTAATCCTAAAAGCATCAATTACGCATAGATCAGAAGTGTCTTTTTGTGGTATTAAAGAGGCAGCCAAAGAAGTGTATTTGGTTTTGCTGAGGAGGGTGATTTTGCCATCACCATTGGCTGGAGTGGGGTGAGGGAGTGGGGCAGGCGGGCTGAGGGCCACTCTGGGGCAGGTAACTGGATGGACACTCATCCCAAAGTCCCGTGCCCTCCTGTGGCATTTGCCGGGATATAACAAAACACCAGTCTCCCACAGAGGAGGAGGCAAGAGTATGTGCCCATTCACACAGGTGGCATTGGATGGGGTGCCTAGGACCTGGTCCGTCACATCTCTGTCTTGGGCAGCTGGGCCAAAACTGTGCGCCGGGTCTTTACTGCAGCTGCAGCACATTTGGTGATAACTCCTGCCTTTATGAATGTTAGGAAAGAGCCATGTTTCACTTTGCTTCGGGACTCTCCTGTTCTTCACCCTCCCTCTTGTTCTTCCCTTCCAGGTGGCCATAAAGATCATTGATAAGACTCAGCTGGATGAGGAGAACCTCAAGAAGATATTCAGGGAAGTTCAGATCATGAAGATGCTCTGCCACCCCCACATCATCCGGCTGTATCAGGTACGGACTCCGGGCATTGGGGGGGAAGTGGTGAAGGCKGGGGAGGGTCTCACACAGGGGCTGGTGGAGCTTCCAGGCTTATGGTATGAACCCTTAGCACTATGTCCCCKAAAAGCACTTTATATRGATTTAGGGCTGSTTGMATTTCTCCATCAATGCCCCATCTCCTGCAWCTTGTCCATGCCTAGCATTATTTTCTAAACTTCAATTACATTTGGCCCAGCCATAGTTTTAAATGTGCACTGTACCTTGTTTAATGTTTATGCTATTTGTGCATGTGATTTATTTTAATTACTTTGTATTGTAGTTGTTATTGCTTGTATTGCGGGCTTGGCCTCATCTAAGCSGCACCMAGTCCCTTGGGGAGATGGTAGCGGGGTGTAAAGWWAMTATTATTATTATTATTWTTATTATTATTATTAWGGWGAGTGGATTCRCAYCGGAAGGGARGTTGTGGTTCTGCAGCCGCTTCSCTGYYATCTCTCTTGCTCGGTCTCCAGAAGCAGCAGCAGCAGTAACAGSAGGAGGAGGGATGAACTTGGAGTCACCACTGCTAGCTCCTGCCCAGTGGTGACTCCAAGTTCTGCCAGATCCACCAAGAGCCAAGTCTTTTGGCAGGAAGAGGCCTTGAGCTGGCTGCAGACTGCCCCTGGGCCCTGCCAGATGTCTCTTTCCAATGGAGCAGCCTCTGAAGCAAAGGGTCTCTGCTGTTGAGAGGCTGACTTTTGTTCCAGGGGTGTCCCTTGCTTCTGCAAAGAGGCCCAGCTCTCATCTGCTGAGTAGTTTGAGCTTCAGGAACACTAGAGATCAGAACATCTGGTCTGGAAGCCTTTCACTGGCCTTTCAAGCTGTGGAAGCACCCCTCCCATTAGTCCCACTTCTCTGCATCCAAAATGACCTGTTGCTTGCCCTGCATTGATAGTTGTCTGTCCTTGTTCAAACCTCGTAAAACGAGAGATGCAGAGGAGGTAAGCGGGTCCTTTGGAGAGGTTTTCCAAGCTGGATCTTCGCAAGCCGACTCCAGCCTGGGCGCCTTCTGCCTCCTTCTTCCCGTGGCTGTCCCCAACCGGCCTTGAGGCGAACACGCAGCCGCCGGGCGCTCTTGATTTGTCAGAAGTGGCTCTCGTCTCTCAGAGATGCAAGTCACAAAAGAGGAGCCCAATTAGCGCCGCTTCCGCTTGTCCGCCAAGGCCAAGCTCTCCTTATCTGCCCGTTTTTTGTCCTTGCTCAGGTTATGGAGACGGAGCGGATGATTTATCTGGTGACGGAGTATGCCAGCGGAGGAGAAATATTTGGTAAGTGCCTTAATGGCGTTCTTCTCATCAGACATTGTACGTAGTCAACTGCGGTCACCTCAAAATAGCTGACCCTCCTCTCTGCTTTCAATTGGGCAATGCTCTTCAGGCCCCCAAACTTCCTGTCAATCAGAGAAATTGGGAGCAAGGAAGACCTCCAAGAACCTTCTTGCCTCTCCTGATTGGAAAAGAAAGGGGGATTCTGAGGAATCATTGAAAGGCAGAAACCCTTAAGGTGCAGCAACATTTCTGGCAGTTTAAAACATTCCTTTTCAGAACGGCTGCACTTGAAGTCTTTGAGTTCTTTTGGGCTGGCCATGGCCTCCTTTGCTTTCCAGTGTCTCCAGTTGCTGCGTCTGTTTTGTCTCTGTGGGATGGTGAAGCCAAGATCCTTTTGGGGACTCCTCCTTGTAGTGAGGAGTCCCTGGAGGGATCCACAGGCAAAAGAGGGGGATTTGCTGCAGGAAAAGACAAGAGCCCCTTTGGGAAAAGCCCCTCTCCTTGTCCTGCTTTGGCAACTTTGGCACCAGGAGGAGTCTTCCGTGACTGCTAGGAGGAGATCTTTTTGGTTGGTCACACACACAAGCCCTCCTGCTCAGTGGCTAACAGCGGACTGGTTTCTGCTGCAGTCGTTGTCTGGAAAAGGAGGAGAAGGAGGAGGAAATGGAGATGGGGGAGGAGGTGGTGGAGATGGAATAGGAGGATGAGTGGAGGTGGAATTGGAAATGGAAGAGGCAGAGGAGAAGGAGGAGGAAGAGGAGGAGAAGGAGGTGGATATGGAAGAGGAGGAGGAAGGGGAAATAGAGATGGAGGGGGAAGAGGAAGAGAAGGTGGATTGGATATGAAGAGGCAGAGGAGGAGGAAAAGGAAGTGGAAATGGAGGAGGAAGGGGAAATAGAGATGGAGGAGAAGGAGGTAGAGGTGGAAGATGAAGAGGTGGAATTGGAGATGGAAAAGGTGGGGGAGGAGATTGAGGAGAAGGAGGAAGAGGAGAAGGAAATAGGAGATGGAAAAGGAGGATGAAATAGTGATGGAAGAGAAGGAGGTGGGAATGGAAGAATAGGATAAGGAGGTGGAAATGGAAATGATGGAGGAGGATGAAGAGGAGGTGGAATTGGAGATAGAAGAGGAGGAGGAGGAAGAAATAAAGGTGGAGGAGAAGGAGGAAGAGGAGAGGAAAAGGAGGTGGAAATTGAAGAGGCAGAGGAGGGAAGAGAGATGGAGGAGGAGGTGGAAATGGAAGAAAAGGATAAGGAAGTGAAAATGGAGGAGAAGGAAGAGGAGTCAAAGAAGTTGGAAATGGAGGTGGAGGAGGTGAGATTGGAAATTGAAGAGGCGGAGGAGGGAATAGATGGAGGAGAAGAAGGAAAAGGAGGTGGAAATTGAAGAGGCAGAGGAGGGAAGAGAGATGGAGGAGGAGGTGGAAATGGAAGAAGAGGATAAGGAAGTGGAAATGGAGGAGAAGGAAGAGAATTGGAAGGAGTTGGAAATGGAGATGGAGGTGGAGGTGAAATTGGAGATGGAAGAGGCGGAGGAGGGAATAGATGGAAGAGAAGAGGAGGAGAAGGAAAAGGAGGTAGAAATGGAAGAAGAGGTGGAAATAGAGTTGGAGGAGAAGGAGGAGAAGGAAAAGGAGGTGGAAATTGAAGAGACAGAGGAGGGAAGAGAGTTGGAGGAGGAGGTGGAAATGGAAGAAGAGGATAAGGAAGTGGAAATGGAGGAGAAGGAAGAGAATTGGAAGGAGTTGGAAATGGAGATGGAGGTGGAGGTGAAATTGGAGATGGAAGAGGCGGAGGAGGGAATAGATGGAAGAGAAGAGGAGGAGAAGGAAAAAGAGGTGGAAATGGAAGAAGAGGTGGAAATAGAGTTGGAGGAGAAGGGGGAAGAGGAGAAGGAAAAGGAGGTGGAAATGGAGACGGAGGTGGCCCCTGTGCTAATGAGGCCCTGTCGTTTGTCTGCTCCTGTTGAAAAAGCATAAGCTGCCCAACCTGTGGGAGTGGGGCAGAAGAGGAGGTCCCCTTCCTTCAGGCTTTAAAGCGACTTTCATTCAGTGTTCAGACTTGGATGGGAAGCCGGAGCCAGTGTGCCCCAGACTTGCTCTTTGAGAGCGAGCTGCCCTCTCTGGTTGCTGACCCAAGCGGTTGGCTCTTCTTCTTGAGGCTGGGAACCATGGCTGTGGTGTGAAGGCATGGCCCTGGCCTAGTCGTCTGGAAAGGCAGAGCACTGTTGAGCCGCTGCCAATCCAAACAGTATTTGTGTATGTGTGGCAAATGCCCAGCCTGGCCTGGCAAGGCTGCCTCCTTGGCTGAGGTCAGAGCTGGGCAGCTTCCACAAATGGTCCAAAATGCCAAAGTTGGTGCAAAGAGGGCCTCGTTCTCATGGGATGAAGAGAAAGACCATGCCGTAGAAGGGGGCAAAGGTGTGCAAACAGCCAGTCTTTTAAGAGTACACAACATTGCCGTGGTCTTGCAGGCACACTTGCCCCTTCCAGAAGGCCCTTCCGTGGGGTCATCCAAGCTGCGTGGTCCTCCGAAGGAGCCAAGTATTAATTATCGAGCGAAAGAGGAAAGTCTGCCGCAGCGAAATCAAAACACAGCTGAAGTTTTCCCATCAGGTGGTGGTTTTGCCAAAGTGCCCACTAATTAAAATGCCCAGGCACAATGGCTTTGCAGTAAATACTCATTACCCAAACCCATCAAAAGCCTTTTGCCGCTCCCGGGAAAGGCCACTTGATTTCCTTTGATGCTGCCTTACTTCCTAATGAGTTTTGATCAGGATTTGAGCAATCCCGTTTCTTTCTCCCCCACAATTAAATGCCATTTATTGGAAAAGCTGCTCAGGGCAGGCGGGTGGTGTTGTGAGGCTTGTGAGGAGGCGCCTGAGATCGTGGTCCAGTTCCCAGGTGCTCAGAGACAAAGCCAGGTGAACTCCGGAGAGAGAACCGGCTATTTATTTATCAAGTCATCAGCAACCAGTCAATTATATTACATTTCTAACAGAACAAAGCAAACAAACAGACAAAATACAAAAGTACAAAATACAGAATACAACATTTGTGAGTTTGGTAGTTGATTAGATGTCCTTTGACCAGAATCTGGCCCCTTGGGGTGCCTCTGGTGTTGCCGCAAGAAGGTCCTCCCTTGTGCATCATGTGGCAGGGCTCAGGGAGCATTGCAGCAGGTGGTCAGTGGTTGGCTCCTGTCCACACTCACATGTCAAGGATTCCACTTTGTAGCCCCATTTCTGAAGGTTGGCTCTGCATCTTGTGGTGCCCGAGCACAGTCTGTTCAGTGCCTTCCAAGTCGCCCAGCCTTCTGTGTGGCCAGGGGGGAGTCTCCCATCTGGTATCACCCACGGATTGAGGTGCTGGGTTTGGGCCTGCCACTTTTGGACTCTTGCTTGCTGAGGTGTTCCAGTGAGTGTCTCTGTAGATCTAAGAAAACTATGTCGTGCTGGCTGATACCCAAACAAGGGATGAGCTGGAGATGTCTCTGCCTTGGTCCTTTCACTATTGGCTGCTCCTTCCCGGCGGATGTCAGGTGGTGCAATACCGGCTAAGCAGTGTAATTTCTCCAGTGGTGTAGGGTGCAGACACCCCGTGATAATGCGGCATGTCTCATTAAGAGCCACATCCACTGTTTTGGTGTGGTGAGATGTGCTCCACACTGGGCATGCATACTCAGCAGCAGAGTAGCACTGGCTGGGACCCCAAAAGATGCTGCGTCTTAAGGACTGGCGATGGACCATTTTGGGCTGCCCTCTGGACCGGCGACTCATACGATTGCCTTGTTCCCACAAGACCCTTTGAGCCCTAGATCCAAGGCTTAACTTTGCTGTTCTGAGCAGGTTCTTCTCCAGACCAGCCAGCCTGGACTCTTTCTGTCTCAGTCAACTTGATATTATTATTATTATTATTATTATTATTATTATTATTATTATACTATTATTATTATTATTATTATTATTATTAGTATTATTCTGGAGCCCCCGGTGGCGCAGTGGGTTAAAGCCCTGTGCCGGCAGGACTGAAGACCCGACAGGTCGCAGGTTCGAATCCGGGGAGAGGCGGATGAGCTCCCTCTATCAGCTCCAGCTCCTCATGCGGGGACATGAGAGAAGCCTCCCACAAGGATGATAAAAACATCAAATCATCCAGGCGTCCCCTGGGCAACGTCCTTGCAGACGGCCAATTCTCTCACACCAGAAGCGAATTGCAGTTTCTCAAGTCGCTCCTGACACGACAAAAAAAAAAAGAAAAATTATTATTATTATTATTAAACTTCAGCAGTGGAACTGTCTGCCCCGGAGTGTGGTGGAGGCTCCTTCTATGGAGGCTTTGAAACAGAGGCCAGATGGCCATCTGTCGGGGGTGCTTTGAATGCGATTTTCCAGCTTCTTGGCAGAATGGGGTTGGACTGATGGCCCATAAGGTCTCTTCCAACTCTAGGATTCTATGATTCTATGACTGTGAGAGCTGTTCAGCAGTGGAACTCTCTGCCCCGGAGTGTGGTGGAGGCTCCTTCTTTGGAGGCTTTGAAACAGAGGCTGGATGGCCATCTGTCAGGGGTGATTTGAATGCAATATTCCTGCTTCTTGGCAGAATGGGGTTGGACTGGATGGCCCACCAGGTCTCTTCCAACTCTGTGATTCTATGATTTTTAAACAGAATTGCAGGCGTATCTTACATATTTTTGCCGTTGTTGGGACTGCAATGAAAGTGCGTCTTACAATCGACAACTGGAGACACAAGGTCAGGATTCCGCCTCCCTTCTGTTTGAGCCAGATGAAGATAGATAGCATGGGGTCCCACCAAGGGGTCTCTCGCTGGCCTTTGGAGCTGCCGTCCTTCGGGAAGCCTCCTCAACGGCACAAGGTCACGTGGCTAACAACCAACCACCTTTGGCTCAGCTCCTTGTTCTGTTGGGATGAGGAGGCCGGAGCCAAGAGCGTCTGCCAGGGGAAGCTGCCAGCTCTGGACACAAAGCGGCCTGGCTTGGCTCCTGCCTCCGTCCTCAGTGTAAAGCCTGGGCAGCCAAGGAGGCCCCCCACCCACCTGGCCACTTAACCGGAGCCTCACCCGGGAGCCTTCCTCCTTTGCACCAGGTCTGCCTGCATCTGCGTGCCAACTTGGCTCCACATCCTTGGTCCTCCTCAGGCCTCTTTCCCTTCCAGCTTCCCATAGTTGGGCTTCTTTTACATTGCATCCATTGCAGCACCACTTTCCATGCCTGGCAGCCTCTTGCGACACCTCTGGGGACCTCATCCCATGACGGGTGGGAAAGCAGAGGGGGTCGTCCTCTTCTCCAGGGTTCCATTCCATTTGTAAGGAAAACTGATAATAATATATTAATGTATTGTCGAAGGCTTTCATGGCCGGAATCACTCAGTTCTTGTGGGTTTTTTCGGGCTATATGGCCATGTTCTAGAGGCATTTCTCCTGACGTTTCGCCTGCATCTATGGCAAGCTTCCTCAGAGGTGAGGTCTGCTGGAGCTAGGAAAAAGGGGTTTATATATCTGTGGAATGACCAGGGTGAGACAAAAGACTTTTGTAAGTGGGCTAGGTGTGAATCTTTTCAACTGACCACCTTGATTAGCATACAATGGGCTGACTGTGCCTGGAGCAAACTCTTCTTGAAAGGTGATTAAATGTCCCTGCCTGTTTTTCTCTCTGCTGTTTTAATTTTAGAATTTTTTAATACTGGTAGCCAGATTTTGTTCATTTTCATGGTTTCTTCCTTTCTGTTGAAATTGTCCACATGTTTTGTGGATTTCAATGGCTTCTCTGTGTAGCCTGACATGGTGGTTGTGAGAGTGGTCCAGCATTTTTGTGTTCTCAAATAACATGCTGTGTCCAGGCTGGTTCATCAGGTGCTCTGCTATGGCTGACTTCTCTGGTTGAAGTAGTCTGCAGTGCCTTTCATGTTCCTTGATTCGTGTCTGGGCAATGCTGCGTTTGGTGGTCCCTATGTAGACTTGTCCACAGCTGCATGGTATACGGTAGACTCCTGCAGAGGTGAGAGGATCCCTCTTGTCCTTTGCTGAACGTAGCATTTGTTGGATTTTCTTGGTGGGTTTGTAGATTGTTTGTATGTTGTGTTTCCTCATCAGCTTCCCTATGCAATCAGTGGTTCCCTTGATGTATGGCAGGAACACTTTTCCTCTGGGTGGATCTTCATCTTTACTCTCGTGGCTTGTTCTTGGTCTTGCAGCTCTTCTGATGTCTGAGGTGGAGTATCCATTGGCCTGGAGAGCCCAGTTGAGGTGGTTCAGTTCATCTTGGAGGAGGAGGTGGGGTTCGCAGATTCTTTTTGCACGGTCTGCCAAGGCTTGAATGGGGCTTCTTTTTTGACTTGGGTGATGGTTGGAGTTTTGATGTAGATATCTATCAGTGTGTGCGGGTTTTCTGTAGACGGTGTGACCCAATTGTTGATCTGCATCTTCAGACCTCACTACCTCTGAGGATGCTTGCCATAGATGCAGGCGAAATGTCAGGAGAAAATGCCTCTAGAACATGGCCATATAGTCCGGCAAACCTACAACAACTCTAACAGAACTCTCAAAATTTCATTATAAATGGCAGTTCCTAATTGGTTCTATCATAAAAAATCACCAATAATTAAATAATAATTAAATTTTGAAAGTAAGTCCTAGAGATGGAAGAGACCTTGTTGGCCATCCAGTCCAACCCCATTCTGCCAAGAAGCAGGGAAATCTCATTTAAAGCACCCCCGACAGATGGCCATCCAGCCTCTTTTTCAAAGCCTCCAAAGAAGGAGCCTCCACCACACTCCGGGGCAGAGAGTTCCACTGCTGAACAGCTCTCACAGTCAGGAAGTTCTTCCTCGTGTTCAGGTGGAATCTCCATTCTTTCGTGTAGCTTGAAGCCATTCCTCCATTGCGTCCTAGTCTCCAGGGCAGCAGAAAACATGTCCAAAAGGCCTTCAGCTTGGGCCAAGGTGAAGCTCGTTGGTGGGACCGGATGCATCTACCACTAGCCTTGAGGATGGGAGTCTGGATGAGAAAGCTAACACTCGACTAAAGGGGAAATGTAGAGACACCTGTGGCTGTTCCGTCCTCTTCTGACCTAGAGCATTTCAGTAGCAACATCAGGGTGGCTTTCTTGTCCTTCCCAACGATGCTATTCTGGGCTCGTCTTGGCCGGCAGTCGTGCTGCTATCTCTTTGTGTTGTTTCCTGACCAGGAGCCGATCCCAGCAGAGAGAGCCTTGCAAGTCCCACTGTCAGCTATGAGGACAAGTAACCAACCTGTCTCTCCTCCCTCCCTCCTTCCTTTCTTTCCCGGACTTCTTCCATTCAGATCACTTGGTGGCCCACGGGCGCATGGCCGAAAAAGAGGCCCGGAAGAAGTTCAAGCAGATCGTGGCCGCCGTGCACTTCTGCCACTGCCGCAACATCGTCCACAGGGATCTCAAGGCTGAGAACCTGCTCCTGGATGCCAACCTGAACATCAAAATCGCAGGTCCCACATTGTTTACGTTTATTTATTTATTTCATTTATTTACAGTATTTATATGCCGCCTTTCTCACCCTGCAGGGGACTCAGGGCGGATTACAATGCACATATACATGGCAAACATTCAATGCCATTAGACATACCACACACGCACACACACACACACACACACACAGACAGATAGATAGATAATTTACGACATTTATATGCTGCCCTTCTCACTCTCAAGGGGATATACATGGCAAACATTCAATGCCATTAGACATACAAAACACACTCTCACACACACACATATATATTATGACATTTATATGCCGCCCTTCTCACCCCTAAGGGGACTCAGAACAGCTTACAAGATATATATATATATATATATATATATATATATATATATATATATATACACACACACACACACACACACACACACACACACACATACACACACACACACACATATACACATAGACTTAGAGTGGCTTACACATATACATATACACACACACACACACATAGCATAGTACAATATCAGTATTATGTATTACTTTATTGTACTATATCTTTATATTGTTATATTATTAGTAATATTACATGTAATATAAAATATATAATTATAATATCATATTATTATTAGTAGTATTATATTGTATTACATTATAATATTATAAATATATGTATCGATATAAATAAAAATGTCATGTTCGTTTGTGGGATTAACATAACTCAAAAACCACTGGGCGAATTGACACCAAATTTGGACACAAGACATCTCTCAGGCCAACGAGTGACCATCACTCATGAAAAACACAGCAGAAGAGACTTAAAAAGCCAAAAAATAAATAAATAATACATTACAATGCATGCACAAAACCACATATATACACAAACACACACACACACACATATATATATACAGATACACAAATATATGCACACAAAACACATATACACAGACTGGGCCACAGCAACATGTGGCAGGGGATGACTAGTATACAAAATATTATATTACGTTATATTATATTATATAGACAGGCACAGAAGCAGTTTAACGTTCCACCTTTCTGGCTTCTTGAGGGTATGCTTGATTCCGGGCACAGGGGGAGCTGCTGCTTCACCCTCCACTTTGTGATCCCCAAGTCCTTGATGGAGTACTTCCTCATTCTTACACACACTTCTGGAAGGTTTTATGGTGTTGTAAATTAGTTAAATTAGCCTCCTCGTATAAAGTGGTACCTAAATTTCCTACTTGACAGATGCAACTGTCTTTCGGGCTGCATAGGTCAACAGCAAGCTAGACTATTAATGGTCAGGAGCTCACTCCAACCTGGGCTGGCTTCGAACTCATGACCTCTGGGTTAATAGTGATTTAATGCAGCTGGCTACTAACTAGCTGCGCCACAGCCCAGTCCTTTCATTGGTGGGGAATTGTTGGACACCCTCCGCCGGGTGTTGTATAAGCTAATTGTGAACCCATTCCTTATATCATTTCAGATTTTGGATTCAGTAATAAATTCACTCCGGGGCAGCTGCTGAAGACCTGGTGTGGGAGCCCGCCGTACGCAGCTCCGGAGCTTTTTGAGGGGAAGGAGTATGACGGGCCAAAGGTGGACATCTGGGTACGTGATGAAGATGAGCATCAGTGTCCTCTTACTTTGACAGTCCAGTGTTTTGGACTCCAACTCCCACCATTCCTAACAGCCTCAGGCCCTTTCCTTTTCCCCCTCAGCCGCTTAAGCGGCTGAGGGGGAAAAGGAAAGGGCCTGAGGCTGTTAGGAATGGTGGGAGTTGGAGTCCAAAACACCTGGAGAGAGGGTCCAAGTTGGCCCATGCTTGGTTTATTTATTTTATATATTTATTTATGACATTTTTATGCCGCCCTTCTCACCCCGAAGGGGACTCAGAGCAGCTTACAAGTAATATGTAAATACGATATATAATATTATTCCCATCGCACAATATAAGTATTATATATTACGATATTGTACTATACCATTATACTGTAATATTACTAGTATTGCATCTAATATAAAATATATAATTATAATAACATATTATTATTAGTAGTATTATATTGTAATACATTATAATATTTTCCCCCTTTCATGAGAATTTATTAATTAGAAAAAGAAATTAGGCACCTGCAGTTTACTATGTGGGTAACAGAAATAACAGTGTTAAAACACATTGCTTTTGGAATACAATTACCAGTGTCATTACTTTCAAAGAATAGTAAGAGTAGAAGTGTTATTAATTTACATTAAAAACAATCAGATAATAAAGCCATAACAAAATCAATAAAAACACAAACATTAGGGTCTCCTGTTAATTTCTGGTATTGCAGTTGACCCTTCTGGGGAGTGCTTTTACCTAATCATAGTGTGGTTGTTTATATATCCAAAGTGTTTCTGGCTTAAGTGTGAATAATTCTGAATTTTACTTTATTTTTTACCATGCAAGAACATATTATGTAGTATTTTAAGGGGGCATGTTGCCACTGATGTTTGCAGTGTTTTAATGATTTACGTAGTATTTTAATGGTTTAATTCATGTTGTATCTTATGATCTGGTTTTTATATATTTACTTATTTGTCCCCTATGGGAAAGGCCTATTGGACTAATCCAGGAGTCCTCAAATTTTTTAAACAGAGGGCCAGGTCACGGTCCCTCAAACTGCTGGAGGGCTGGATTATAATTTGAAGAAAAAAAAAAGAATGAATTCCTATGCACGCTGCACATATCTTATTTGTAGTGCAAAAACACTTCAAAACAATACAGTAATTAAAATGAAGAACAATTTTAACAAATATAAACATTACTATTTCAGTGGGAAGTGTGGGTTTGCTTTTGGTTGATTAGGATTGTTGTTGTTGTTGTGTGCTTTCAAATAGTTTCAGACTTAGAGTGACCCTGAGTGAGGGCCGGGTAATTGACCTTGGAGGGCCGTATCTGGCCCTCAGGCCTTAGTTTGAGGACCCCAGGTCTAAGCATTGCATCAATACCACACCACTAGGGAGGGGAGGAGGCCCACCAGAGCTGGGTGTTGGCCTGACCGTGTGTGCGCTTCCTTCCCCACAGAGCCTTGGCGTGGTGCTCTACGTCCTGGTCTGTGGGGCCTTGCCCTTTGACGGGAGCACGCTGCAGAACCTGCGGGCGAGGGTCCTGAGCGGGAAGTTCCGCATTCCGTTCTTCATGTCCACAGGTAAGGGTCCACCAGTAAGGGGGTCTCCTCGGCCAAGCCAACCATGTCTGGCTGGCATTAGCAGCTCCCTTCCCTGTTGTGTGCAAGGGTCCCGGTATCAGGGCTGAGATGGATGTACACAAAAGCAAGATAAGTCCAACGCCATGTTTGGTTGATAAAGAAAATGGAAGTCTTAAGTCTTACAAGGTCCAGTTAAGACTACAGAAACATAAACTGATAACGAGAATGAGAAGGTGCTGTTGGGCGAGTGGGCTTATTAACAAAAGACCCTCCCCATAAATGTACAGCAGAGTAACTTACTAGCAGCAGTGTGACCCTGCACCAGGAGCCCAAAGTGACCAAAACAACAAAAAAACACGCAAAGCAATGTTATCTCTTTCATAAGAGGCTTTTCTTTGTAGTAAAATAATATGGTTGCACTATTTACAAGAACAAGGTTTCTATAACACAAATCAAGTTCTTTATATTTCCTTCTTTGCTTCCACGCTGGGCTTTTTACTCATGCAGATAAACAGCTTTGCTCTCACAGAGCCTCCCTTCACAATGAACTTATACTGGAGCTTCACACAGTACCGTTTTACATATGACATATGGAGCTTCACACAGAAGCTTTACACACCGAAGCTTTTCTTCTCACACTCTGAGGTCTTCTCACAGGCTAAGGCCTACCTCACACAGAGGCTTCTCTCACAGACTAAGGCCTACCTCACACTGTGAGGCCTTCTCTCAGACTAAGTTACCTAGTTAATTTTTAATATTTCTGACAGATGCCATATCAAAAAGACAAGCCAAAGAGTACAGAGTCAGGTCAGGGTCAACCACAAGCAATCCCCAGGGTCACACAGTCCAGTAGTCAAAACACCAGGAGTTCAGTTTTCAGGGTCTGCAAGTCAAAGGCCAGGAATCCAAACCAAAGCCAGAGTCGAAAGTCCGTAAGTGGAAAGCCAGGAATGCAGTTGTCTTGGTCTGTATGTCAAAGTCAGGAATGCAGAGGCCAAAGATCCAGGACGAGGACACAACTTCACAGAGGCTCCTTCATTTGGAGGTCTCAGCTGAAGCTCCTCTCACCCAGCCTCCATCTTCATCACTGGAGCCTGTGGTCCATGTCCAGATGCTGAGTAACCCTTCCTGATCTTGCTGGAAATACTGGGAAGAGCCCTCCTCTGCTGGAAACCCGTGCAGCCAAGCCAAGCCAGAGAGATTGCTGGCCATGGCAAGCACGACCTTGTTTTGGCCCTTTGTGGATGCCGAAGCAACACGGGAATGGCTTCTCTGCCTGCCTTGGGCTGGCACTCTTTACTGAAGTCTTCAAAGGCTCTCCACAAAACCAGCGCTTTCCCATTTCTGCTCTCTTTCCTTGCTGACCCCTTGAATCTGCAAGATCAGGGCTTTTGTTATTTATTTTATTTTATTTTATTTACTATATTTATATACCGCCCCTCTCAGCCCTCAGGCGACTCGAGGCGGTTTACAAGGCAAAATTCAATGCCACAAGCAAGTCCATTTGAAAAACATTAACATAAAATCCTAATAACAGCAATAAAACATACGTCATTAGGAAATCCATATTAAAACATTGTCCAGTCCCATCATCTGGTTGTTCTATTACCGTACATCCACTACTCTGTATTTGCAAAAGCTTCCTCAAAAAGCCATGTCTTAAGGGTTTTTTTTGAAATGTTAAAAGGGAAGAAGCTGTTCTGATATCTCTGGGGAGGGTGTTCCATAGCCGAGGGGCCACCACCGAGAACGCCTTGTCTCTCGTCCCCGCCAGACGTACTTGTGACGAAGGCGGGACCGAGAGCAGGGCCTCCCTGGACAATCTTAAAGTCCTCGATGGTTCATAAGGGGAGATGCATTTGGAGCCCACCCCCCCAGCAGCAGTCAGAATGTGCACCCCTCCAAATGCTTTTCAGGGGTCATTTCCCCATGTTTGTGGGGTTGGAGAAGCCTATGAAAGGCGTCCCAAAGCCCTCCTGGTACTTCTGGTGGCATCCATCTTTGCTGCTGCTGCTGCTGTGATCAGGGGGCTGCCTTCTAAGTGGAGGAAGATTAATTTCCAGCCCACTGCAGAGCGGCGTAGGAGTAACTGCCAGCTTCCTGCCGGCGCTTTTTAATCAGAACTCATTGTGACTTAATGGCGGGTGATGCAGCGCCAGGCTGTGATCAATCAGGTAGGAAGCGGCAGCTCCACCGCCCTGGGAGGGAACAGCCAGGCTCTAGTGAGAGGAGCCAAAATGGGGTCCAGGTGAGGTTTGTGTGTGTGTATATGTGTGGAGGGGGGTGTTGAGGGGCTCATGGAGATGTCTCCCCTTCTCAGCCACTTCCACATGCCAATAGCCGTGAGCAAATCTGGCTTTGAGGCAGGGCAAGGGCTGAACTGGCACACAGTTAAACTTTGCAGAATTGGATGAAGTATTTATTTATTTATTTATTTATTTATTTAGAGCTTTTATAGCCCGGTCTTCTCGATCTCCGAAGAGGGACTCAGGCCGGTTCACAACAAGAGATTCATAAACAATAGTATAAAAACATCACACTTCATAATACACTAATCCATAAAATACATTAAAATACAAACATATAATTACATAAGGCCAGGTCGTCAGAATGAAATCACAATTCAACACCATCCGTCCGTGTGGTCAAGAGTTATTGACTCACTCATCAAATGCTATATTCCAAAGCCAAGTTTTCACCAGCTTTCTAAAAGTCAGGAGAGAAGGGGCAGTTCTAATCTCCAGTGGGAGGGAGTTCCAGAGCCGAGGGGCCACCACCAAGAAGGCCCTGTCCCTCATCCCCACCAGACGCGATTGCGAGGGTGGTGGGACCGAGAGCAGGGCCCCTCCGGAAGATCTTAACAACCTTGATGGTTCATAGGGAAGAATCCGTTCGGACAGGTAAACTGGGCTGTAGTTGTTTAGGGATTTATAGGTCAACACCAGCACTTTGAATTGTGCTCGGAAGCTAATTGGCAGTCAGTGGAGCTAGTGAAGTAAGCAGGTGGTCTGCCCTGTTTTTGTGCCTGGGGCCAGCAGTGGCCCTGCTCCAAATCCTCCCAAACAGGAGGAGCCCAGGCAACCCGAGATCCCGCTTTATCACTCTCCAAAAGTATAAGTCCAGCTGTTTCCCAGTGAGCAGGTCCTTCAGGACTTGACTGTTATCTCTATTGTTTTTGGCTTTGTTGCTACCTCTCCAACACGGAAATAATGTGTGCCATGTGTGTTTGCACTTGGTGCTTTTGCTAGGATGTCCCCAAAGGTCAGGTCTCAGCGGTGGTCAGGGGAGCTTTTGCACAATTAAAACTTGTGCGCCAACTGCGCCCGTACCTTGGGAAGTCTGATTTGGCCACGGTGGTCCACGCTCTGGTTACATCCCGTATAGACTACTGCAACGCTCTCTACGTGGGGTTGCCTCTGAAGACTGCCCGGAAGCTGCAATTAGTCCAACGAGCGGCGGCCAGATTACTAACAGGAGCGGGGTACAGGGAGCATACTACTCCTCTGTTGCGCCAGCTCCACTGGCTGCCAATCAGTTTCCGAGCACAATTCCAAGTGCTGGTGCTGACCTATAAATCCCTAAACGACTCCAGCCCAGTTTACCTGTCTGAACGGATTCTTCCCTATGAACCATCAAGATTGTTAAGACCTTCAGGAGGGGCCCTGCTCTTGGTCCCAACACCCTCGCAATCGCGTCTGGTGGGGATGAGGGACAGGGCCTTCTCCGTGGTGGCCCCTCGGCTCTGGAACTCTCTCCCATTGGAGATTAGAACTGCCCCTTCCCTCCTGACCTTTAGAAAGTTGGTGAAAACCTGGCTCTGGAACCTGGCATTTGATGAATGAGTCAATAACCCTTGACCACACGGATGGATGGTGATGAATTCTGATTTTATTCTGACGACTTGGCCATATGTAATTATATGATTGTATTTTAATGTGTTTTATATTAGAGTTTTATAGGATGTGATGTTTTAACTATTGTGTATGAACTGCTCTGTTGTAAACCGGCCTGAGTCCCTCATCGGAGGTGAGAAGACCGGTATATAAAAGTTCTAAATGAATGAATGAATGAATGAATGAATGAATAATAAAGGGTTTGACCTTGGGAAGCCAACCACCAGTGAACAGTTTTTGGATTTGTAGGGCACCCTGGGGCATGACAAGTGCACTCTTTGGGAACAGAGCTGCTTTGCTTCCTTGTGTTCTCCTGTTTGAGATGCAGCCAGATGTCATAATTAAGGGCCAGGAGGTGCCAGGCTTGGACCAAATGCCCCACGGCAACGTTGTGGAGGAGAGCCCTTGTGGGTGGTGCTGCGGGGAGGGGGAAGCACCCAGAAGGGAAGGGCTGGGGGCTGCGATGCCTCAGTGTCCCCCTCCGGCCGCTGTCTTGCAGAGTGTGAGCACTTGATCCGCCACATGTTGGTGCTGGAGCCCAGTCGGCGGCTCTCCATGGAGCAGATCTGCAAGCACAAGTGGATGAAGCTCGGGGAGGTGGACGCGGAGTTCGACACGGTGAGCGAGGTCGCAAACAGGGCACATGGTCACACACTCTGAGACCTATTCTCCCACTGAGGTATTCTTTCACACTGAGAGCTCTCTCAGACACGTTCCTCCCAATTTGCCACCGGATGTTGCTTGGTCCCCACTTCCTCCTCTCATGACCCATCACAACGAGCAGGTCAGGAGTCATCATCGCTTCTGTACTTCCCTTGTGCATGCTTGACTGGAAATATAATCCCCAGGCTTTGGGAAGTGTCCAGGAAAGCAGAGGTTTTAAAGATTTGGTGGGGTATCTTAGAAAGACAGGGTTTGTTAGGTGTCAAAACATGGGGCTGAGGTTCCCATCTGCTCCACAGCCTCCAAACCCCTTTGTCTTCCTTCCCTTTGGGGGGCAAGTGGCCGCCACTGAGACTTTTTGCACTTTCCAGTTAATAGCCGAGTGTCAGCACCTGAAGGTTGAGCGACAGATGGAGCCCCTGAACGAGGAGGTGCTGCTGGCCATGGCTGAGATGGGGCTGGACAAGGAGCACACCTTGCAGGTACGCTGGGGCTGCTGCCGGGCATTCTGGGAGAAACGGCTCACCTTTGGCCAGAAGAAGGTGACCTCTTTTGCCTGTCCTCCTGCAGTCGCTGAGCACGGATGCCTACGATCACTACAGTGCCATCTACAGCCTGCTCTGTGACCGCCAGAAGAGGCATAAGAACCTGCGGATTCCCACGCAACCCGGCCTGCCGAGGGCCATGGCCTTCTCCGCAGCAGCCGTTGCCAGCATCCAGGTCGGTTTTGCACCAGTGGCTGTCCCTTGTGCTTTCCAGGCATGGCTTCCTTGCAGGCGAGGGAAGAGGCTCCTCCTACACAATGGGGAGTGAGTGCAGCCCTGGGCTGTGAGGCCTCTTGGAGCATCCCAGTAGAGCCACCCACCGGTCCCTCTCAGCCAGCTACTCATCTTGGAAATGTTACTGCTTCCCTTGCCAAGCTTCACACACGAGACCTTCTCATAACAAGTCCTACCTCACACTCTGAGGCCTTTCTCCCACAGTGCGGCCTACTACCACTGAGACCTATTCTCCCACTAAGGTGTTCTTTCACACAGAGAGGCTTCTCTCACACTGAGAGCTCTCTCAGAATGAGGCACACCTGCTTATATTGAACTATAGCTTTTGCTGAGTCATTGCATCAATTTAACCCTTTCAGTGCTTGACTCGAATTTGTATAATTAAAAATACGTAGTTAATTTTGAATATTTCTGACACATCTAGTAGAGCAAACCACCGGGCCCCCTCAACCAGCCTTTTGTATTGAAAATGTTATTGCTTCCCTTGCCAAGCTTCACACATGAGGCCTTCTCATAACAAGGCCTACCTCACACTCTGAGGCCTTTCTCCCACAGTGAGGCCTACTACCACTGAGACCTATTCTCCCACTGAGGTGTTCCCTCAAACAGAGAGGTTTCTCTCACACTGAGAGCTCTCTCAGACTGAGACACACCTTCTTATAATGAACTACAGCTTTTGCTGTGTCATTGCATCCATTTAACACTTTCAGTGCTTGACTCACATTTGTATAATTAAAATAACTAGTTAATTTTGAATATTTCTGACACATCCCCAGTTGAGTGACCCACTGCCCCCCCCCTCAGCCAACCTTTTGTATTGGAAATGTTATTGCTTCCCTTGCCAAGCTTCACACATGAGGCCTTCTCATAATGAGGCCTACCTCACACTTTGAGGCCTTTCTCCCACAGTGAGGCCTACTGTCACTGAGACCTATTCTCCCACTGAGGTGTTCTCTCACACTGAGAGCTCTCTCAGACTGAGGCACACCACATAATGAGACCTACCTCACACTCTGAGGCCTTTCTCCCATAGTGAGTCCTACTGCCACTGAGACCTATTCTCCCACTGAGGTGTTCTCTCACACAGAGAGGCTTCTCTCACACTGAGAGCTCTCTCAGACTGAGGAACACCTGCTTATATAGAACTGCAGCTTTTGCTGAGTGTTTCCACCCATTTAACCCTTTCAGTGCTTGATTTGTATAATTAATTTCAGTGTAAAATATAATGTGTATAATATAATTTCAGTGCTTGATTTGTATAATTAAAAATACCTAGTTAATGTTGAATATTTCTGACACATCCCCAGTTGGGCCACCCACCGGTCCCCCTCAGCCAGCCTTTCATATTGGAAATGTTACTGCTTCCCTTGCCAAACGAGGAGGACCACTTGCCCAGGCCTCTGTGCCTTGCCATTCCTATCTCAGCTGCCCTGTGAAGGTGTCCTACCATTGCCTCTTTGGATCATGAAAAGGCAAAGCAGGCAGGGCAGAAGCCGTGTGTGTGTGTGTGTGTGCATGTCTGCTGTGGTAGCAGTCCTTGCGATTCCTGACAGTGTCTGTGTGTGGCTTTTTGCCTCCCTTGCAGGCAGAGCAAGGAGGCAACACGGTGAGCATCAGCGTCCCTCAGGTGCAGCTCATCAACCCGGAGAACCAGATCGTGGAGGTCGGTGGCTGCTCCTTTCCTTGTTCCCGTCCTTGGGGTTCCAGGCCCCCCCCCCCAGTCTGCCCTTTTCACGGCTGTCCTTGTGTGTGTCTCCCTCTCCTAGACGGACGGGACCATGAACCTGGATTCCGACGAAGGAGAAGAGCCCTCTCCCGAAGCCCTGGTCCGCTACCTCTCCATGCGCAGGCACACGGTGGGAGTGGCCGATCCTCGGTGAGTGGCAGCGTGTGGGGCAGGGGGAAGAGGAGGGGGGGGCTGAAGCGGTGGCCCCGCCAAAGGGCAAAGGAGTGACCAGCGGGGCTTGTCTTTGCAGCACGGAGGTGATGGAGGATCTCCAGAAGTTGCTGCCAGGCTTCCCCCGCGTTGCGCCTCAAGCCCCCTTCTTGCAAGTGGCGCCCAACATGAACATGCCCGCCAACATGCTGCCCATGCAGCACCTCCAGCCCACTGGCCAGTTGGAGTACAAGGTAAGGCAAATGCAAGGAACAGAGATTCCACCTGAACACCAGGAAGAACCTCCCGACCTTTAGCACCATTCAGCAGTGGAACTCACTGCCTCTGAGTCCAGTGGAGGCTCCTGTTTGAGCAGAAGTTTGATGGCCATCTGTCAGAGGTGCTTTGGTTGTGCTTTTCCTGCCTGGCGGAGAGAAGGGGGTGGGACTGGGTGGCCCTTGGGGTCTCTTCCAACCCTGCGATTCTCTGAGTCGAACTTCCTGGGAGCTGCACTGGCACAACAACAGTGGGGGAGCCCTTGCTCCGTCCTGTGTGGCGCGATGCTGAGGCGCACCGTGTTTCCTTGCAGGAGCAGTCCTTGCTGCAGCCCCCGACTCTGCAGCTGCTGAACGGGATGGGGCCCCTGGGGCGGAGGGCCTCGGACGGAGGGGCCAACATCCAGCTGCACGCCCAGCAGCTCCTCAAGCGGCCCCGGGGCCCTTCGCCACTCGTTACCATGACGCCAGTAAGTCAGGGAACCAAGAGCTGGTGCCTGGGTTGGCTTTCCCCCTCCAGCTCCATTGCCTCTTTTCCTTCTGCGTTCCTAACTTTCAAGCCGTCGGCCCAGGACAGGGCAGGGACCTCTTGAGCCTGGTCTTGGGACTAACCTTCAGATCAGGCGTCTGTTGTATTTGCATTCCCGGACATTTCCTGTGCAGCCCTCAAGCTGAGGCCTCGTTTCTCCATTGTTTTCCTTTAAACATCTTTTGTCTTTTTCTACTGGTATTTCTATTGGTAGAAATTTAGATAGTTGTTGCTGTTGTTGTTGTTGTTGTTGTTGTTGTTGTTGTTGTTAGGATGGTGCTTTCCTGCCTGGAAGAATGGGTGGGCTGGATGGCCTTTAGAGGTCCCTTCCAACTCTATTATTATTATTATTATTATTACTATTTTACTGACACAAAACCACGGTATGTCAAGCAAATGAGATCTATATGCTGGATTTCGTATCACAAAATCACAAGTCGAACACTTCCCAAGCGTCTAGGACTGTGTGATGTCAGGTGGCCTTTTGCAGTTGACAGATCATTATTTTATCCATGTTTATTGTTTCCAAATGCCAGCTGAGATCTTTTGGCATGGCACCCAGTGTGCTCATTATTACCACTGGGACCCCCTGGACTGGTTTATGCCAGAGCCTTTGCAGTTTGATTTTGAGGTCCTGACACTTCCCAAGTTTCTAGGACTGTGTGATGTATCAGTGGATAATGCACACAGATCCGAGTAAGGTGGCCTTTTGCAGCTGACAGATGGTAATTTTGTCAGTGCCAATTGTTTTCAAGTGCAGGCCAAGGTCTTGAGTTCCTGCACCCAGTGTGCCGATCAACACTGGAACACACTTGACTGGCTTGTGCCAGAGTCTTTGCAGCTAAATCTTTAAATTCTCCGCCGCCACCACCACCTCCTTCTTCTCCTCCTCTTCTTCTTTCTTTATTTCTATCCCACCTTCCTCCCTGTAGGAATTCAAGGCAACTCATAAGTAATGTTGGTGCCAATCTGCTTGTTGAGGCACTAGGAAATCCTGCCAAGAGAGAGAGAGAGAGAGAGCGCATTCCCCCAAAGGGAAGTTTGGGGCAATACATATTTACTTACTTATTTATTTAGAATATTTGTACCCCGCCTTTCTCCGCGGTCAGACTCAAAGCGGCTTACAACATAAGAATATATACATTCCAGCAGTTAAAATGTGTAAGCAACTGGGTTACTGTAACCAGACAAGTGGGGTTTATATATCTGTGGAATAGATAGATCTACCTATCTATTGACCTATCTGCCTAGCTACATCTCTATGTATCCATCCATCTCTTTGTCTACCTTTCTATCCACCCGTCTGTCCGTCCATCCATCTATCTATTTATCTATCCATCTATCCATCCATCCTTCTATCCATCCATCCTTCTATCCATCCATCCTTCTATCCATCCATCCATCTTCCTGTCTGTCTGTCCGTCCATCCATCCATCCGTCTGTCTTTCTATCTCCCTATCTCTCTCTCTCTCTCTCTCTCTCTCTCTCTCTCTCTCCATCCATCCATCCATCTCTTATGGTCTTTGGGGTTCCTTAGAAGTTCCAGGCAGTCCAGTCTCTGCTGGGCCCTCTTCACCAATGCTGGTGTATGAACACTGCTTCAGGTCAGATCCTCCTTTACAGTGACACCCAGGGACCTACAACCAGCCCCCTGCTCCTCTTGGTCTCCATTTATGAACAAGGGCTGGATCTCTGGTCTTTTCTTCCTATGGTCCACTATGAGCCCCTTGGTCTCGCTGTCCATCCACCCACCCCAGCTCTTCTGTGGGAACCATGTAGCTCCGTCGCCTTCCCCGTCTCCCTTCTCCTGGGGCCTCTTCCCGCAGAACCAAGCTCTGCTTCTCTGCTCCCTGCAGGCCGTGCCCGCCGTGACCCCCGTGGACGAGGAGGGCTCGGACGGAGAGCCGGACCAGGAGGCCGTGCAGAGGTAAGGCCCCTTTGCCCCACATTGGCCCCCCTCTCTCTTGCCTCCGGTGGGCTTTGGGGCTCTGCTTCCCTCTGCTTCTCTGGGAGATGGTTTTCCTGCGTGGACTCTGCTACGACTCCAAGGCTGCTGCTCCTGCTCCTTCCCTTGGCCTTCCTACTAACCTCTTTGCAGTAACCGCGTGGGTAGGTGGAGTTTCTGCCGCTGCCTGGGCCAACTTGGGCCCTCTCTCCAGGTGTTTTGGACTCCAACTCCCACCATTCCTAACAGCCTCAGGCCCTTTCCTTTTCCCCCTCAGCCGCTTAAGCGGCTGAGGGGGAAAAGGAAGGGGCCTGAGGCTGTTAGGAATGGTGGGAGTTGGAGTCCAAAACACCCAGAGGGCCAAAGTTGCCCCATGCCTACCTGGAGAGAACCTGTTCACCTGTAGAAAACTATCATGACCATGACTAAGAAACTATAGAGCCAACACAGCCCATACAATGCAGTTTTCTGAACCCAAAGAACCTAAGGAAGAGATCTAAAAGACCTAGACACGTAGGATTTTGTTGTTGATGATTTCCACGAGTCCTGGAACCAAAAGCCTCACCTCAAAGAAGTGTTTAAAAACAAACTCAAAGTATTAGTTTGAAACAGTGGAAGAAGCAGCTCAAATATCACAATCACAACAATAAATGTTCAGCGCAACCCAGCCGAAAGGTAAATAATCCGTGGCCTGAGTGAGAGTATCAGAAGCAGCTCCAATATCACAATCGGGACAATAAATGTTCAGCAAAACCAGGCGAAAGGTGAATAGTTCATGGGCTGAGTATCAATAAGAAGATGAAGCCTCCCCAACCTCTCACATAACATGGAATAATAATAATAATAATAATAATAATCTTTATTTATTCCCCGCCACCATCTCCCTGGCTTACATGAGACCAAGCCCAACAGCATCTATATCAATAAAAATGCAATGTTCATTTGTGGGATTAACATAACTCAAAAACCACTGGACAAATTGACACCAAATTTGGACACAAGACACCTCTCAGGTCAACCAGTGACCATCACTAATAAAAACACTGAAAAACAGAGCAGAAGGGACTTAAAAAGCCAAAAAACAACAAAAAAAATACATTACATTGCATGCACAAAACCACACACACACACATACACACAATAATCATAATAATAATAATCATCATCTATATAATAATAATAATCATAATAATAATAATCATCATCTATATCAATAAAAATGTAATGTTCATTTGTGGGATTAACATAACTCAAAAACCACTGGACAAATTGACACCAAATTTGGACACAAGACACCTCTCAGGCCAATGAGTGACCATCACTCATAAACACACTGAAAAACACAGCAGAAGAGACTACAAAAAGCCAAAAAACAAAACAAAAAACATATATATATATATATATATATATGTAGACACACATATGCACATATATACACACAGAAAACACAGACTGGGCCACGGCAAAGCGTGGCAGGGGACGGCTAGTATTACAATAAAATAAAAACCAAAACACAAACAATAACACAGTAAAATACATAAAACATATGAATACAGTAAGCAATAAGTAAGCAATACAAAATCAGTTGAAATCACAGTGACAAGGAGCGGGCCGCATGTACAAGATAAAATCCTAAAAACTCAGTGTGAGATAGGAATGGAGCAGATTATTTGTGAGGGAGGAGCTCATAAAGAAACCGGGTTGTACAAAACTGGCCTTCGTAAAGGCGGGGGGGGGGGGGGGGGGGGGGAAGTGTACTGTAGCAACAAAAACGTTGAGGGAGAGCCACAGTATATGGTTGTCTGGCTACTCTCCAAAAGCGCAACGGAAAAGCCAGGTTTTGAGATTCTTTTTGAAGGTTTCTAAGGTGGGGGCTCGCCTAATCTCACCGGGCAGTGAGTTCCAGAGTTGGGGGTCTCCCTTGTCCTCGCCAACTGTAGAGAAAGCCTTGTGTTGACGCTCCCGACACTCCCAAGAGTGGAGCCTAGGTGGTGCTCTTGGCATCTCGAGAGAGGGATCGTCCTGCTGCTTGAGAACCTCCCAAGGGTCCTCCCATGTGTGATGGCTTCCCTAACGGAGAGCTCCACGAACACTAGGGACCTCTTGTCGCCAAGGCCTGCCTTTTTCTGCCTCTCTTCTCGCTGCAGCCCTGCGGGAGGGCCTGCTCTTAACCTCCCCCCCCTTGCTTTGCTTGGGTCCTCCCTAGGCTGGTGTTTCCTGCTTCTTTCTCCAGTTGCCCCGCGGCGCCAGAGAGCCGGTCTTGCTCTCAAGTTGCCGTGCGCGCCCCCCCCCTCTTCCGCCCTCCCCTCGCCACTGGCCCCGGTCCCACGGAGCGCCTGGCCCCCTCCCTCTCACGAAATGTGCTCCTGCTTGTTGCAGATACTTGGCCAACAGGTCAAAAAGGCACACCCTGGCAATGACCAACCCCACCGCGGAAATCCCGCCCGACTTGCAGAGGCAGCTAGGACAGCAGCCCTTCCGCTCCCGGGCTCCCCACATGGCACCCGACCAGCACCGGTGAGTAGTGGCACCGGCCGCTCGGGGGTCCCGGCCAGGAACCCGCCACCATTGCACCCCTGCAAAAGGAGAAAGAGAGAGAAACAGGAAGAAAGAGAGGCTTGTGGAGGGGCAGGTCCTCTTCCCGACCAGGGTTTGCCCTTCCTGTAGCCCCCAGGGAGCCTGCTTGGCTCACTAGTGACATCAGGGAGGGCCACTTCACCTAGCAATAGCCAACCCAGTGACATCACGGAGGGCCGGAGCCTGCTAGGGTGGAGGCTCACCACTGACATCACAGAGGGCCACTTCACCTAGCAATGCCAACCCAGTGATACCATGGAGGGCCACTTCACCTAGCAACAGCCAGCCCAGTGACATCACGGAGGCCACTTCACCTAGCAACAGCCAACCCAGTGACATAATGGAGGGCCGGAGCCCTACTAGGGTGGACGCTCACCACTGACATCACAGGGCCACTTCACCTAGCAATGCCAACCCAGTGATACCATGGAGGGCCACTTCACCTAGCAACAGCCAGCCCAGTGACATCACGGAGGCCACTTCACCTAGCAACAGCCAACCCAGTGACATAATGGAGGGCCGGAGCTTGCTAGGTTGGAGGCTCACCACTGATATCACAAAGGGCCACTTCACCTAGCAACAGCCAACCCAGTGATAGCATGGAATGCCACTTCAACTAGCAACAGCCAACCCAGTGGCATAATGGAGGGCCACTTCACCTAGCAATAGCCTTTTGGGTTCAAGAGGACAGATAAACAAACAAACACACCTCAACTTTTATTTGCTCAAGGCCAACTGCACGTTCCACACAGAAAGTGCTGCTGTCTCGAGCGGTGGTGCCCAACCTTTGGTCCTTCAGGTGTCCTTTGGGCTTTGGCTCCCAGAACTTCCTTCTGAGGGTCCCAAACACCTGGAGGGCCAAAGGTTGGGCACCATTGGCCTCCAGAACCGAATGCTGTGAGACTGGTGCTGCTTGGATTCTCTATAAACAGCAGGGTGAGGGGTGTTGCCACTCTGTGGGGAGTGGGCAGCGTTTCAGGACCCTCTTTGGAGAGCAGTTCCCCTCCAGGCGCTTCCTGAATCCCCGAGGTGCCTTTGGGTGGATCTGAGGGGATAACAGCGCTGCTAAAGGGCTCGTATCCCATGTCAACAGTTACAGCTGCCTTGTGTGGAATCCTGGGATTTGTAGTTTGCTAAAATTCCCAGCTGGAGAGGTCCCTTGCCTTACAGTCTCCAGAGTTCGATAGCAGTTACAGTGGAGTAGTGGTGCTTTGGTGGTGTCGTATGATAATCTACGAGAGAACTCGAGGGCCGAGGGGACCCAAGACCCCTTCTGTGCCACACGATTCACATTTGGGTGCCATTGGGTGGATCTGAGGGGATAACAGCGCTGCTAAAGGGCTCTTATCCCATGTCAACAGCTACAGCTGCCTTCTGTGGAATCCTGGGATTTATGGTTTGCTAAAATTCCCAGCTGGAGAGGTCCCAAGAGTTTGATAGCAGTTACAGTGGGAAAGCAGTGCTTTGGCGGTGTTGTGTGATAATCTCCTACAAGAGAACTCGAGGGCCAAGAGGACCCAAGACCCCCTTCTGTGCCACACGATTCACGTTTTGGTGCCCAACGTTCTGGACGCTTCCTCAGCGAAGGAATGCCCGGCAGTGCCGCTCCCCTCCGGCCTGGTGTCCTGCGGAGACTCAGGTGGCAAGGGACCTCTGGACCTTGTTTGTGTCAACAGCTCTGTCATGGGATCTCTCTCTGTCAGGGAGAGCGGTGTTTGCCCAGAGCGCTTGATTCCTCCCTGGCGTTCCTTGGCAGGCAGGCAGGAGGAGGGGGGGGGGGGCTTGTGTCGGAGGAGAAGGACGCCGACCTTTGCCTCTTGCAAAACAAGCCAAGCACTCAGGAATCTGGCTCCCCCATGCAGGCCTGTCTGCAGCCTTCTCCGTTCAAAAACAAGAGCCTTGCATGTACACACAGGCTCACATCCCACCCGCAGAGTCTTTGGTGAGAACCCCAACTGGCCTGGCTGTCCCTCCATATCCCCCCCCCCCCCCCCCCCGTTCCTGGGCAACCCATTTCGCCCCTGTCCCCAGGTAGCTGCTGAGCTGGAGGGAGACGTCACCAGCCCCAGCAGATGAACTCTGAGCCGGCTGAAGGCATGCCGGTGCCACGCTGGAACCTACATAGGCAGGCAGGCAGGCAGAGATAAGAGCAGGCACTGAGGCCTTGGGTGACTCCGGGTTAAGACTGGCTTTGGCACAGAAGTGGGAGCCGGTGTGGCATCGCAGGCAGGAGGCACCCCTTCACCTTTGCATTTCCACATACAAATATATTCATACACATACACAGATATACATACCCAGATGCACATATAATATCCCAGAGTTGGAAAAGACCACATGGGCCATCTAGACCAACCCCTTGCCATGCAGGAAAAGCACAGTCAAAGCACCCCTGACAGATGGCCATCCAGCCTCAAAGCTGAGTTGGAGAGTTCTGCTGTGGCACAGCTCTCCTTATAGCCAGGAAGTTCTTCCTAATGTTCAAGTGGAATCTCCTTTCCTGCAATTTGAACCCATGGCTCCATTGAGTTCCACTCTCCAGGGCAGCAGAAAACATCTATACATACAGATATACAGACACATACACGTATACACAGGTATACAGAAACATATACACATACATATGTACACATACACAGATATACAGACACATATACAAAAATACACATATACATATACATAGATATACAGACACATAAATACACATACAGAGATATACAGATACAAATACACATATACACAGATGTACAGACACATAAATATACACATACAGAGATATACAGACACATATACAAATACAAATATACACATACGCAGGTATACAGACACATGCAAATACACATACAGATGCATATACAAACACACATATACATATATCGGTGTATTTATATATGAGGAGGCCAGGAGGCACCATCTTTTCAGGGGCCAAAGTGATGCCTCCAGGAAGGAAGGAAGGAAGGGGGTCCCCCTGAGGAGCTGCCTTGGCCCTTGCTTCCCTTCTCTTCGAGGCCTGGGCAGGCTCTCCAGTTCCACACACACTCGCACACAGGCAGACACGAGCGCAGGTTGACAGGCAAGTATTTGCCCCTTGGGAAGGTCACTGAAGCTCCTGATAGTGTTGGTTGCAAGCCAGGATGTGACCCCTTCCTACAAGACAGAGGAGAGAAGCCCAGGAGCCTCCTGCCTCATTGTAGGACTCAGGGAAGCCGCCCCGCCTCACACCTGAAACAGCACAACCTTCTTCAGGGTAGAAGGGCTCTCTCATGGGCAACTGAAGAGGTGTCCAAGGCTTTCATTGCCGGAATCACTGGGTTGTTGTAGTTCCAACAGACCTCACTACCTCTGAGGATGCTTGCCATAGATGCAGGCGAAACGTCAGGAAACGCCCAGAGACTCAGGTCCAACATAGCACCATGCTCTCTTCAGCCCGGTGTTTGTATTTAGGGGCATTCTCCGTTGTTTCCCCTGTTCTGCAACCGAAACTGGCCTGGGAGCCCAAAGGGATGCCAAGTGGCGTGGTTCCGGGTTTCTGTGGCCCTTGGTGGCTCTGAGGGCCTGGGCCGGGTGTAAAGACTTTCTGTATAGGTTTCAGATTTCAATATTAATGTCAAAAATGCGTAGTATGATTTTACATAGGATTTGTTCTACATTAGAACAATAAAGACAAATAACACTTAAGTAAAATAACATTAAATATTAAATAACCAGGGCTCGCGTCCTGCAGCGTATGCCTTGCCATAGAATCCTGGGTTGGAAGAGACCACGTGGGCCATCTGGTTCAACCAGAGCAGGGCGACTCAAATGATCAAGGGTCTGGAGAACAAGCCCTATGAGGAGCGGCTTAAGGAGCTGGGCATGTTTAGCCTGAAGAAGAGAAGGCTGAGAGGAGATATGATAGCCATGTATAAATATGTGAGAGGAAGCCACAGGGAGGAGGGAGCAGATCAGGGGTCTGGAGAACAAGCCCTATGAGGAGTGGTTTAAGGAGCTGGGCATGTTTAGCCTGAAGAAGAGAAGGCTGAGAGGAGATATGATGAGGGCCATGTATAAATATGTGAGAGGAAGCCACAGGGAGGAGGAGGGAGCAAGCTTGTTTTCTGCTTCCTTGGAGACTAGGGCGCAATGGAGGAATGGCTTCAAACTACAAGAGAGGAGATTCCATCTGAACATGAGGAAGAACTTCCTGACTGTGAGAGCCATTCAGCAGTGGAACTCTCTGCCTCAGGAGTGTGGTGGAGGCTCCTTCTTTGGAAGCTTTTAAACAGAGGCTGGATGGCCATCTGTCAGGGGTGATTTGAATGCAATATTCCTGCTTCTTGGCAGAATGGGGTTGGACTGGATGATGGCCCAGGAGGTCTCTTCCAACTCTAGGATTCTATGATCAACCCCCTGCCATGAAGAAACGGTTGGAAGAGTGAGCCGTGCCTTGCATCAGTTTCTCTCGTGGCCCCTTGGGTGTGTGGCTCAAGTGGCGCTGGCTCTCTCAGTGTGCCTGCTTCAGAGCATACCAGCCTTCTTTCCCATTGGAAGGGCCACACTCTTCCTAGCAGCCTCTTGTTGTTGCCCATCCTTACCCAGGTACCACCTCCTCTGGGCTCAAGGCTGGCATGATGCTGTGCACCACAATTCAAGAGAGATATTGACAAGCTGGAATATGTCCAGAGGAGGGTGACTCAAATGATCAAGGGTCTGGAGAACAAGCCCTATGAGGAGCGGCTTAAGGAGCTGGGCATGTTTAGCCTGAAGAAGAGAAGGCTGAGAGGAGATATGATGGCCATGTATAAATATGTGAGAGGAAGCCACAGGGAGGAGCAGGCATGTAGCCGGGGGGGGGGGGGGGCTTGGGGGGCTTCAGCCCCCCTCTCCCCGAAATTCTGATGGTGGTCCGCAAGAAGGTCTTACTGGTACATTATTTAAACTGTTATGTTTATTCATATCATGATCTGATCACCATGCTCAATATATCATATGCATTGGGGTAACGATACAAAAGGTTTGCTAGGGTAGACCCTCTTTCATTCAGACTCAGCCCCCCCCCCCCAAACAAAACTCAGCCCCTCCCCCCCCCCCGATAACCATGTATAAATATGTGAGAGGAAGCCACAGGGAGGAGGGAACAAGCTTGTTTTCTGCTTCCTTGGAGACTAGGACGCAATGGAACAATGGCCTCAAAATTCTATGATTCGATGTATTACTTGGATGCATCAAAATGCATTCCTGGTCCTGAAGCGTTGGAAATGTCTCTGGACGGGAAACCACATTGCTCCAGTGTTGGCACCCCGGATCTCCCAGACCGCAACCTTTTGAGGGGCAACTCATATTTAAGATGCCGCAAGCCCAGCGGGAGGGTAATTCCCAAAGGCCAAGGGTCCAAGGAGCTTGGGAAACCTACTGACAGTGCCTCTGACCTGAGACCAGGGATTGTGGAGGTGCTGAAGCAAATACCTGCCAGATCCTGCTTCCAGGACTGTCTTTCAGGATGACAGGACCAGCTGGGCCTGGGGGAAAGGGGCTGCGAGGGGCACGGATCCCACTCTCTCTTTGTCTCTCTGTGTGTCTGTGTCTGTGCGCAGCTACATCTACAAGGACTCCAACACCCTGCACCTGCCCACCGAGCGCTTCTCCCCGGTCCGCCGCTTCTCCGACGGGGCCGCCAGCATCCAGGCGTTCAAGGCCCAGCTGGAGAGGATGGGCAACCACAGCAGCATCAAGCAGCTCCAGCAGGTACAGCGCGGGCGGAGGAGGCCGGGGGGCAAGGCAAGAGCGGGGAACGAGAGCGGGACGCGGGTGGGAGCGCCTCCCCATCAGGAGGCCATTCTAGATCCGGCTTGGATCCTGCAGCCCGCCTGCTGTGAGGGGGAGAACAGCTGCAGGGGGTCCACGCTCTGCTGTGTGCCCGTCTCTTAGAACTTCCCAAAATTCTAATTAAATAAATCAGGGGTCCTCAAACCTTTTAAACAGAGGGCCAGGTCACAGTCCCTCAAACTGATGGAGGGCCAGATTATAATTTGGAGAAAAAAAAACATGAATGAATTCCTATGCACACTGCGCATGTCTTATTTGTAGTGCAAAAAACACTTACAAACAATACAATAATTAGGTTCTTGTGGGTTTTTTCGGGCTATAGGGCCATGTTCTAGAGGCATTTCTCCTGACGTTTTGCCTGCATCTATGGCAAGCATCCTCACCTCACTACCTCTGAGGATGCTTGCCATAGATGCAGGTGAAACGTCAGGAGAAAATGCCTCTAGAACATGGCCCTATAGCCCGAAAAAACCCACAAGAACCTAGTGATTCCAGCCATGAAAGCCTTCGACAATACGTCAATACAATAATTAAAATGAAGAACAATTTTAACTAATATAAACTTATTAGTATTTCAATAGGAAGTGTGGGCCTGCTTTTACCTTTTTGTTGTTGTTGTGTCAGGAGCGACTTGAAAAACTGCAAGTCGCTTCTGGTGTGAGATAATTGGCCGTCTGCAAGGACGTTGCCCAGGGGACGCCTGGATGATTTGATATTTTTATCATCCTTGTGGGAGGCTTCTCTCATGTCCCCGCATGAGGAGCTGGAGCTGATATAGGGAGCTCATCCGCCTCTCCTCAGATTCGAACCTGTGACCTGTCAGTCTTCAGTTCTGCCAGCACAGGGGTTTAACCCACTGCGCCATCAGGGGCTCTTGCTTTTAGCTGATATTGTTATTGTTGTGGTTGTTGTTTTGTGCTTTCAAGTAGTTTCAGACTTAGGTTGACCCTGAGCGAGGGCCGGGTAAATGAGCTTGGAGGGCCGTATCTGGCCCCTGGGACTTAGTTTGGGGACTCTTGAAATAAATGAACCAATGAAGATGTGTTTGAAAAACCATCTGTTCAGGAGGAGAAGGCAAGAAAAGGTGTGCAGGGTATTTCCAGGGGTGGCCCCGGAGCCCTCTCCCTGGAAGCCCCTTCATTGCCAATGGGGATTGGGCTTCCTGTCAGCCCCCTCCTGCTTTCTTCTTGCGCCCGCTACCTTTCCCCAAGGGCAGGGAACATGCGTTCCAGGCGGGGCCCCCTCGCAGGATGCAGACACAAAACCGGGCTCGCTGGCTTGTTTCAGGAGTGTGAGCAGCTCCGGAAGATGTACGGGGGCCACATGGACGAGCGCACTCTGGAGAAGACACAGCAGCAGCACATCTTGTACCAGCAGGAGCAGCACCACCAGATCCTCCAGCAGCAGATCCAGGTACTGGGGCACCACGGTGGGCAGGGGCACCTGCAGGCATCTCTGGGGACAGAGCGGCTGTTCGTACACAACTGGGGTCCTGGCGGGCTCAGGCCTTGGTGGCATTGAGACCTTCCTTGGGCCACCATTCTGGGTCCAGGCTGAGAAAGAAGACCAGAACGTCCCAGCCTTTGTCCCTGCTCTTTCAGATTTAATTTTTGAGATCTGTACATGTTTCTTCCAGTGTGCCTTCCCAGAATAAGGAAATCCAAGCAATGTCTCAAATGCACTTTATGAGAGATTTAGGACTGTCTGCATGCCCACCTATCCCTAAAATATCCCTATTTCACTTGGACATGCCCAGCATTTTTTAAAATTTTAACCATTACATTTGGCCCTGCCACAGGTTTTTAATGCGTCATGATATTATTGTTATTGTTTTTGCTTTGTTTATGAGTTTATTTATTGTTGTATTGTTGTCGTTGTTGTTTTGTTGATGTATTTGGGCTTGGCCTCTTGTAAGCCGCACCAAGTCCTGCGGGAGATGGTAGTGGGGTATAAATAAAGGATTATTATTATTATTATTATTATTATTATTGTTTACCCCAAAAATATTTTTACAACCTGCCTCGTGTAAAACTCTAGAGCTGGAACAAACCCTGGGACTGTTGACTCAGTTGGAATGGGATCTGTCCTTTTCTCTGGGGAAGCGTGTAGTTTAGTGGGAGCCCACCGTGGGGCTGGCTGCCCCTGTTTTGAACCCCGGGGAAGCCGCCTGCTGCCTTGAGGGGTGACTAGGAGGCCTCTCTCTTTTGCCCTTCCTCTTGCAGGACTGCGTCTGCCCTCCGCAGCCCTCTCCGCCCCTCCAAGCGCCAGGGGAGAACCAGCCCGCTCTGCTCACCCACCAGCTCCAGAGGTAAGTGGCAGCCCCTGCCCCTGCCCCACCTTCTGCCCCATTGTCTCCCTGGAGAGCATCAACACCTCCACTTAGCAACCCAGGCTCAGTAGAGTGGCCTCATTGCCAAGTCCTAGTGTTGTTGTTGTTGTTGCGTTTATTTATGTGGTTCTGGCCCAGCTTACCTGTCCGAACATATCTCCCCGTATGAACCACCTAGGACCTTGAGATCGTCCGGAGAGGCTCTGCTCTCAGCCCCGCCTTCGTCACAGGCACGTTTGGCGGGGACGAGAGACGGGGCCTTCTCAACGGTGGCCCCCCGGCTATGCAACGCCCTCCCCAAGGAGATTAGATCGGCTCCCTTCCTCTTAACGTTTTGGAAGCAACTCAAAACATGGCTGTTTGATTAAGCGTTCACAACCACAGAGTAACGGATATAGATAACTGATATAGGAACTGATGACTGACGATGGAACTGGACAAGGCTTGACAATAAGGAGATGCCTATGATATTGTTGTGATTTATGTAATTTTAATGTTTTAAATTTTATTATGATACTGTGTATACTGTTTTTTTGGAAACTGCCTTGAGTCACCAATAGGCTGAGAAAGGCGGTATACAAATACAGTAAATAAATAAATAAATAAATAAATAATATCCCGCTTTTTTCTCTCCGTACGGAGACTCACAGCAGCTCACAACTCACAGCATTGCAATATACAAATATACTGAAGGACAGCAGGGAGGGGGCTGTCCTGGCTTCCCTGGAAGGAAGAAGAAGGAGGAGGGAGCTCCAGAGTCGAGAGGCATTTGCCACTGAGAAGCCCCCCCCCCCCCCCCCCATGGTTTCTATAAATCAAATTCAGGTTGGCAGGGGTTGGTTTATTATTTAACACATGGCAGCAACAACAACAACAAGACGCCACCCAGAGCTCTGGGAGCAAAGTCGAACACAAGTCACTCAGCCCGCTGACTCCTCACCAGTGTTTTGGGAAGAGGCCGGTCTTCCCGTCTCCGTCAGCTTGACCTGCCCACTTGGGTCTCTCTTCCTAACCTTCCCTCCCAGTGGCTTGGCCTCATCCTGCACGGCCACTCTCTGCTTCCCATGGTGTAGCAACAATGAAATTGGTTTATAATACTTTATCTTTAATATGTTTTAGTCGAATTTTTGAATTTTGTAGTGTTTTCAGTTGTTGTTATGTTGTCTCTTAGTTTAATTAGGTTGTGTTCTATTGTCGAATGTGTTTATTTTGAGGTAATTGTTTGTATGGTTTCTTTCTGGCAACTAAATGTTTGCCTTACATGTTGGAAACCTCCCGGAATCCCTTTGGAGGAGATAGGGTGGTATGCACATAAAGTTCTATTATTATTATTATTATTATTATTATTATTATTATTATTAATTCCTAAAGCAGGTATTAATAATATTAAGCCACTGCACCGGTGGCACAGTGGGTTAAACCACTGAGTGCTGAACTTGCTGAATGAATTGGCAATTTGAATTCAGGGAATGGTGTGAGCTCCTGTTGTTAGCCCCAGCTTCTGCCAACCTAGCAGTTCGAAAACATGCAAATGTGAGTAGATCAATAGGTACTGCTCTGATGGGAAGGTAACGCCGCTCCATGCAGTCATGCCCTGAATCCCTTTGGGGGAGATAGGGTGGTATGCAAATAAAGTTCTATTATTATTATTATTATTATTATTAGTATTAGTATTAGTATTAGTATTCATTCCTAAAGCAGGTATTAATAATATTAGGCGCAGTGGGTTAAACAGCTGAACTGCTAAACTTGCTGATAGAAAGGTCGCAAATGCAGGGAGTGGTGAGAGTTCCTGGTATTAGCTCCAGCTTCTGCCAACCTAGCAGTTCGAAAACATGCAAATGTGAGTAGATCAATAGGTACCGCTCTGATGGGAAGTTAATGGCGCTCCATGCAGTCATGCCAGCCACATGACCTTGGAGGTGTCTATGGACAATGCCTGCATCGATGGCGCAGTGAGTTAAACTGCTGAGTGCTGAACTTGCTGAATGAATTGGCAATTTGAATTCAGGGAACGGGGTGAGCTCCTGTTGTTAGCCACAGCTTCTGCCAACCTAGCAGTTCGAAAACATGCAAATGTGAGTAGATCAATAGGTGATGGGAAGGTAACGCCGCTCCATGCAGTCATGCCAGTGGCCAGATGACCTTGGAGGTGTCTACGTACAACACCGGCTCTTGGCTTAGAAATGGAGATGAGCACCAGAGTTGGACGCGACTGGAGTGAATGTCAGGGGGAAACCTTTTCCTAACCTGGGGCCTTCCAGGTCTCCCTTCCTCCACAGTGTCCCCACCCAAGGGCCAGTGTTTCCCAGCAGATGCCCGCTTTGTGCCTGTGCAGGTTACGGATCCAGCCCTCCAGCCCTCCTCCGAACCACCCGAGCAACCATCTCTTCCGGCAGCCCGACAGCAGCCCCCCTCCCACCGGCAGCAGCGTCCACCAGGGCCACGGTAAGCCTCCCATGGGGCCGTTGTCCCTTCCCTTCCCTTCCCCAAGGGGCCATGCGCCAATAGTCGACCCTGCCCATGCATGATGCGCTCTTGGCAGGTGCCGCCTCCCCGTCGCTGTTCCAAGGGATGCCTTCCCACGGTGCCATCTTCCAGCCGTCGGGCAGCTGCTCCCCTCCGCCGGCGCTGGCGCTCTCTTGCCTGCAGGCTCAGCCGGCGGTGGCCATGCAGATGCAGGAGAGCGGGGAGATGATGGGTGGGACCCTCCTGCAGGCCGGGCAGGGCCTGCCCATCGCCCCCAGTGCCAACCAGCTGCAGATGCACCACCACCGGGCCAGCCTCATGGCCTCCCTCTCCTACGGACCCAGGCCGCTCTCCAAGCAGCTCAGCGCCGACACCACGGAGACACACAGGTAAGAACGGCAACGCTGCCCGGCCTTTCGCCTCTCTTTCCTATTTATCTATCTATTTATTTATTTATTTATTGACAGCTTTTCTATTCCGCCCTTCTCCTCACCCCGCAGGGGACTCAGGGCGGACTACAGTGTACACATATATGGCAAGCATTCAATGCCAATTTTTGACTTACAAACATATACAGACATACACAGAGGCTACTGAACTTTTTTTCTGGCCGCCAGGGGAGCTGTCGCTTTCATCGTCCATCTGCGACGCTGATGAAGTACTTCCGCATTCCCCGCATGCTTCCCTGCTGGAGTCTTCTTTATGGCCTCATAAATCAGTTAATTTAGCCTCCCCACACTTTAAGGTGGTACTTTTTTTTCCTACTTGGCAGATGCAACTGTCTTTCGGGTTGCAAAGGTCGACAACAGGCTAGACACAATTGGTTGGAAACCCACTCCAACCCGGGCTGATGAAGCATTTCCGCATTCCCCGCATGCTTCCCCGCTGGAATGCTTTGCTGGAGTCTTCTTTATGGCCTCATAAATCAGTTAATTTAGCCTCCCCACACTTTAAGGTGGTACTTTATTTTCCTACTTGACAGATGCAACTGTCTTTCGGGTTGCAAAGGTCGACAACAGGCTACACACAATTGGTTGGAAACCCACTCCAACCCGGGCTGATGAAGCACTTCCGCATTCCCCGCATGCTTCCCCACTGGAATGCTTTGCTGGAGTCTTCTTTATGGCCTCATAAATCAGTTAATTTAGCCTCCCCACACTTTTAAGGCGGTACCTAATTTTCCTACTTGACAGATGCAACTGTCTTTCGGGTTGCAAAGGTCGACAACAGGCTACACACAATTGGCTGGAAACCCACTCCAACCCGGGCTGCCTTCGAACTCATGACCTTTTTGGTCAGAGTGATCTTAATGCAGCTGATACTCAGCCTGCTGCGCCACAATCCGGTCCTAGATCTCTGCAACTCAATGTGTTTGGCTTCCTGGCTGCAAGAAGAGGTCACACCCCCTTCTTCCCAATCCTATCAATCCATCAAACTTTTATTTACATCCTGCCCCATCTGTCTCCCCCTGGGGACTCAGGGCGGCTTAGTTATTTGTTTATTATTTATTTACTTCACTGCATTTATATACCGCTTTTCTCCCCCTGAGGGCACCCAAAGTGGTTTCCAACGTAACAATTGCAAAATTCAAAGGGGGAAAGGAAAGGGACCGAGGCTGCCGAGGGGAAAAAAAGAAAGGGACTGAGGCTGCCGAGGGGATAAAGGAAAGGGACTGAGGCTGCCAAGGGGATAAAGAAAAGGGACCGAGGCTGCCGAGGGGAAAAAGGAAAGGGACTGAGGCTGTCAAGGGATGAAAGGAAAGAGACTGAGGCTGCCGAAGGGGGAAAGAAAGGGACTGAGGCTGCCAGGGGGGAAAAGAAAGGGACTGAGGCTGCCGAGGGGAAAAGGAAAGGGACTGAGGCTGCCGAGGGAGAAAAGGAAAGGGACTGAGGCTGCCGAGGGAGAAAAGGAAAGGGACTGAGGCTGCCGAGGGAGAAAAGGAAAGGGACTGAGGCTGCCGAGGGAGAAAAGGAAAGGGACTGAGGCTGCCGAGGGGAAAAAGGAAAGGGACTGAGGCTGTAGGGAGAAGGAAAGGGACTGAGGCTGCCGAGGGGGAAGAAAAGGACTGAGGCTGCCAAGGGGGGAAAGGAAAGGGACTGAGGCTGCGAGGGGGGAAAAGGAAAGGAACCGAGGCTGCCGAGGGGAAAAAGGAAGGGGACCGAGGCTGTCGAGGGGGGAAAGGAAAGGGACCGAGGCTACTGAGAGGAAAAAGGAAAAGGTCTGAGGCTGCTGAGGGGAAAGGAAAGGGACCGAGGCTGCCGAGGGGGAAAGGAAGGGGACTGAGGCTGCCTAGGGGAAAAGGAAAAGGTCTGAGGCTGCCGAGGGGGGAAAGGATAGGGACTGAGGCTACCAAGAGAGGAAAGGAAAGGGCCTGAGGTTGCCAAGGAGGAAAAAGGAAAGGGACGGGGGCTGCCAAGGGGGGAAAGGAAAGGGACCGAGTCTGTTAGGAATGGTGGCATTTGAAGTCCAAAACACCTGGAGGGTCCAAGTTTGCCCCTGCTTGATATAAACCATTACCTGAGGCAGAGGAAAGATGGGGAATACACCACTGTTGTTCCCTCCATGCCTCCCATTCTTGTGCGATGTGCTCCTGAAACCCCTTTCAGCCTCCTCCTTTTGCTCCTCCCTATCTGCCCAGGTACCCATCCTCTGGCTACGACCAGGTGCACGCGCATCCCCACCTTTTCCCGGAGCAGTCCCGGGCCCCTCCCGGCCCCTACGGCCCACCCACCGCCGTGGGCTTCTCCCCCTCGCAGGCCATGAAAGTGCCGTCGATGGAGCCGTTTGCGGCCTTCCCCCAGAGCGGCCAGCCCCTCCCGCAGCAGCACTACGCCTCGGCCTTGCAGCAGGCCCTGCTCTCCCCCACGCCGCCGGACTACAGCCGGCACCAGCAGGTCCCGCACTTCCTGCAGGGCCTGCTCTCTCCCCGCCACTCGCTCACGGGCCACGGGGACCTGCGGTTGCCCCAGGCGGAGGTGGCGCAGATCCTCAAGCGGCGGCAGCAGCAGCAGCAGCAACAGCAGCAGCAGCAGGAGTTCCAGGAGCTGATCCGGCACATGAGCCACGGGGAGGGCGGGCACCACGCGGTCTCCAGCGTGGCCCAGAAACTGTCGGAGCGCCACTCCCTCTCGCCTTACCAGAACACGGACTCATACCACCCGCACCACGGACACCACCCCCAGCACCACCACACCAGCCCCCAGCACCTCCTGAAAGTGCGGGCGCACGACGGCCTCCAGGCGCAGGGGCCGGCCCACGTCTACGCCCCCTCGCCTGCCCTGCTCCACTCCGAGAGCATGGAGGAGGAGGAGGAGGAGGAAGAGGAGGAACAGGCCGTGGTGGACTGTTCTTGCGAGGGGGACAGGGACGGCTTTCCGGGTAGTAAGACCAAAGGTGGCCGCCATCACCAGCACCACCACCACCATCACCACCACCAAGAGCCCCAGTTGCTCCTGAGCGTGGGGGGCCCGGGGGACCTGGAGGCCTTTTATGGGACCGCTAAGCAGGAGCAGGAAATGGGGGGCCACCCGTACCGGCCCCAGCCCATGGCAACATCCGCCTTCAGCCGGAACGAGGCATCCTGCCAAGGTAAGGGAGGGGAGGGCGCCGGGGCGGAATCGGAATGCGGTTTGGGGCCCTGTCTTTTTAGGCTTTGCCTCTCACCTGCAGAAAAGGTGGAGGAGATAACAACAACATAGTAGATCAGGGGTCCTCAAACTACGGCCCGGGGGCCGGATACGGCCCTCCTAGGTCATTTACCCAGCCCTCGCTTAGGGTCAACCTAAGTCTGAAATGACTTGGAAGCACAAAACAACAACAACCATCCTATCTCTTCAGCCAAAAGCAGGCCCACACTTCCCACTGAAATACTAATAAGTTTGTATTTGTTAAAGTTGTCCTTCATTTTAATTGTTGTATTGTTTTTAAGTGTTTTTTGTACTATGAATAAAATATGTGCTGTGTGAAGAGGAATTCATTATAATCTGGCCCTCCAACAGTTTGAGGGACTGTGACCTGGCCCTCTGCTTAAAAAGTTTGAGGACCCCTGTAGTAGATCATTGAAGGAAGCAAAGTAAAGTTCTTAGAGCAACGATTCCCTCATTTTGGTCCTCAGTCTGTTTTGGACATCAAGCCCTGGAGACCCCAGCCACCTCGGCCAATACTGAGGTATTCTGGGAGCTGAAGTTCAAAGCATCTGGGAGGCCACAATCTTGGGAAACACTGTTGTAGGGGATTTTCATAGCGGAAGGAGAGCAGTTCCTTCTTCGCATAACATCCGGTTCTAGGCTGGTCTTCACAAACTGCATACCCCTGTGTTCAGTTAGAGAACTGGGAGGCCTCCAAAGACAGTTTTCCCGTCCTGTTTCTCTGTTGAGCGAGTCAGCATATCAACAAAAGACCCTCCCCATGAATGCACAGCAGAGTAACCTATCAGCAGTATCGTGAGCCAGCGCCAGGAGCCCAAAGAGACCAATGTTCTCTCTTCCTTTGGAAGCTTTTCTTTGTAGTAAAATAATATGGTTGCACTATTTACAAGAACTAGGTTTCCATCACACAAATAAACAAATATATAGTACACACAGCAGCCTTCACACTGGAGCTTTCTCACACATGACTTTTCTCACACTGAGGTTTACCTCACTCTCCTCAGGATGACACTAGCTTTGGCCTACTAAATCTCATGGGCTACTAAAATAAGGTTTCCATAACACAAATAAGCAAATACATAGTAGCTTTACACACAGCAGCCTTCACACTGGAGCTTTCTCACACGAGGCTTCTCTCACACTGAGGTGAGACAACTCTAGCTTTGGCCCGCTGACTCCAACAGGCTTTGGCCTAGTCACTCTTTCCTTTGTAGTAAAATAATATGGTTGTACCATTTACAAGAACTAGGTTTCCATCACACAAATAAACAAATATATAGTAGCTTTACACACAGCAGCCTTCACACTGGAGCTTTCTCACATGAGGCTTCTCTCACACTGAGGTTTACCTCACAATCCTCAGGACGATAATAGCTTTGGCCCGCTGACTCCAACAGGCTTTGGCCTAGTCACTTTTCTTTGTAGTAAAATAATATGGTTGCACTATTTACAAGAACTAGGTGTCCATCACACAAATAAACAAAAGCACTGTAGCTTTACCCACAGCAGCCTTCACACTGGAGCTTTCTCACAGGAGGCTTCTCTCATACTGAGGCGAGACAACACTAGCTTTGGCCCAAAGATTCTAACAGGCTTCTGCCTGCTCTTTTCTTTGTAGTAAAATAATATGGTTGCACCATTTACAAGAACTAGGTTTCCATCACACAAATAAACAAAAACACAGTAGCTTTACACACAGCAGCCTCACACGAGGCTTCTCTCACACTGAGATTTACCTCACAGTCCTCAGGACAATGCTAGCTTTGGCCCACTGACTCTAACAGGTTTCGGCTTACTCACTCTTCCAGTGCTTGACTCACACTTTTGTAATCAAAAATGCCCAGTTAACGTTTATTTTATTATTTATTTATTTACTTTGCTTATATACCGCTGTATCTCAAGCCCGAAGGCGACTCACAGCGGTTTACAAACAGTAAAAACAGTAGAAACAGCAGTGGTTCCATACAACATATAACAATTGACTTAACACATTATCCATAAATTACCAATAAGCAATTACAATGCACAATTATTACAAAAAACAACTGTACCCAATCTTCTCATCATCCAAGCGTAGTCCAGGTTCGTCGTCCATTGTTCCATTCCTATGTTCCATTACCAGATTGCACTAAATTACTCAAACGCCTGCACAAACATCCAGGTCTTCACCTTTTTGCGGAATACCATTAGAGCTGGTGCTAGTCTAATGTCCGTAGGAAGGGCGTTCCACAGCCGAGGAGCCACCACCGAGAAGGCCCTATCTCTCGTCCCCGCCAGCCGAGCTTGAGAAGCAGGCGGGATCGAGAGCAGGGTCTCCCCGGAAGAGCTCAAACTCCTGGTGGGTTCATAGGCAGAGATGCGGTCAGATAGGTAGCTTGGGCCAGAACCGTTTAGGGCTTTAAAGGCCAACGCCAGCACTTTGAATTCAGCCCGGTAGCAGATCGGTAGCCAGTGGAGTTGGCGCAACAGGGGGGTTGTATGCTCCCTGCGCTCCGCTCCTGTTAAAATCATGGCTGCCGAGCGTTGGACTAGTTGGAGCTTCCGAGCTGTCTTCAAAGGCAACCCCACATAGAGAGCGTTGCAGTAGTCTAAACGGGATGTAACCAGAGCGTGGACTACCGTGGCCAAGTCAGACTTCCCAAGGTACGGGCGCAGCTGGCGCACAAGCTTTAGCTGTGCAAATGCTCCCCTGGTCACCGCCGAAACCTGGGGTTCCAGGCTCAGCGATGAGTCCAGGGTCACACCCAAGCTGCGAACCTGCGTCTTCAGGGGGAGTGCGGCCTACTATTACTATTAATATTTCTGACTTCTCCTTTTCTGTTGAGAGGTCACTATCAACAGAGGCTTCTGCCTGGAAGGACTTGTCCGAAGAAGGGAGGTGCTGTCCCGGGGGGGGGGGGGGGGGCCGTGGTGCAATCTAGGCCCCGAATGGGGTGGGGCTGCCTCTGGGTCTGCTCCCCCATCTCCAGTGGCCTGAGGCTGTAAAAGGCCCGACGGAAAGGCGGCCTTTGCCCCTCTGACGAAGGCTGACCTTTGCCCGGACTCTGTCCAAAGGAGGAGCAACGCCCTTTTGGGGTGGCTCCCCTGCTTGCCAGCAAGATCTGGGGAGAAGGGGGAAAGGCTGGAGGGCAAAGACCAAGCTCCGGGCACTGCCTTCCTCCGTTCTGGGTGGAGACCCTCTTCTATGGGGTTGCAAAAGGGCCCTTGGTGCAGAGTGTGGGTCTCTGCTCGGGGATCATGGAAGTTGAAGTGGAGCTGGAGGAATCGGAGCTGGGAGGCCCCCAAGTGCTCCAGAAAAGCCCCCCAAAAGAGGGGATATTGTGGGGGGGCCTGGTTGGGCTTTTCCCCAGCCAAGGCTTGCTTCTTTTGGGGAGGAGGGAACCCTCGCCTTGCCTGCCCCACTCTGGCTTTGTTTTCATGAGGAAGGCCCAGCACATCTCGCACCCTGACCCCAGGGCCTAAACCCATGATGGTGAACCTATGACATGCGTGTCAGCACTGACACACATGGCTATTTATGATGACACGCAGCCACAGAGAAGTACACCTTATAAGAGCCAATGTAATTCCATCCTTAAAAGGCTCTACAAATTTAACATCTTCACGTTTGAGCATTGTTCACTCCATAACTCAGCATGGAATATACATTTTATTCTTATTTAAACTATAAATATTGCAAAATTACATTTATTTTTTCTTGAAGTTAACACCCCACCCAAGTTATGGTCAGGTTTTTGGCAAATTTTGACACACCAAGCTCAAAAGGTTGCCCATCACTGGGCCCTAAACTTAGGTTAAGTTGAAACACTTCCATTTGCGGAGAGCAGGATGTGCAAGGATGGCAGTCCACCTCTGACTTCAAGCTTGCAGTCCCACTGGCTAGAATGGGTCAGCCCCACAGATGGCATTTCCTGGAGTGTAAGAGGACTAAGGAGCTTGTTGACCGAAAGGTCGCAGGTTCGATTCCGGGGAGCGGTGTGAGCTTCTGTTGTCAACCCTAGCTTCTGCCAACCTTGCAGTTCAAAAACATGCAAATATGAGTAGATCAATAGGTACCACTCCGGCAAGAAGGTAAGGGCGCTCCATGCAGTCATGCCAATGGCCACATGACCTTGGAGGTGTCCATGGACAACGCTGGCTCTTTGGCTTAGGAATAGAGATGAGCACCAACCCCCAGAGTCAGACATGACTGGACTTAATGTCAGGGGATAACCTTCATCTAATCTTAAGAGGACTAAGGTCATAGAATTATAGAATAATAGGGTTGGAAGGACCTCTAAAGCCCACCTAGTCCAACCTCCTTTTAGTCATGCAGGAAAAGCACGAAGTAGCCCTGACAGATGGCCATCCAGCCTCTGTTTAAAAGCTTCCAAGGAAGGAGGTTCCTCCACAGACAAGGAAAGAGAGGGAGGGTAGCAAGTGGCTTCCTTTCCTTCCTCCTCCCTGGACCAGAAGGGGAAAAGGGGTGCATTGGTTGCTCAAGCAAGCTCTGACAGTCTTTCTCCTCCCTCTCTGCTGACCCTCGAAGACCCCATGGTGGCCGGTTGCATGGAGAGGCACTCCTCACCTCGGCAGGTGGAGATGGCCGACGCAGAAGGGCTGGGGCCTTATTCGGCCAGAGCCGTCCCCGGACCGCACCACAGAGCCCGCCCTCTGCAGAGACACCACACTATCCAGAGCAGCGAGGACGCCTACGTACGTGGCATGGGTGGGCGGGCGGCTTCTCTTTCCTGGGGGCCTCGTTGGCACGGCTGCGGCCTCTTTGGCTCCCAGCTTGACCCGCCGTTCCTTCCGCGCTCTCTCCATCTCTCACAGGTGCAACTGGACACCCTGCCGGGCATGAGCCTCATGGCGGGGAAGGTGCTCAGCTCCGCCCGCATGGCCGACGCCGTGCTCAGCCAGTCCTCCCTGATGGGCAGCCAGCCGCTCCACGACGGGGAAGGGGCAGGTGAGCACCGGGTACTTCCCTGGCTCCAGACTGTAGGGTGGGGGGGGGGGCAAACCTGGACTGACCCACCGCCCACAGATGGGCTTCTCAACTTGAGAGACCTACATCAATACGCAGCCTTTATTGGCACACGATGATAGAATCACAACACAGGCATATACAGTTGCAGATAAAAAGGAAAGCATTAATATGACATTATTATTATTATTATTATTATTGTTATTATTATAGGCTTCGTGAGGAGTGCAGACTGTAGAGCACTCCTGCAGTTAGTTTTATTTCTATTTTATTGTTTTTATTTCTATTATTATTATTATTATTATTATTATTATTATTATTATTTATGTCCCGCTTTTTGCCCAGACCCAGTATAAACACATCTAACTTGATTGTTGTAGGTTTTTTCGGGCTATATGGCCATGTTCTAGAGGCATTCTCTCTCCTGACGTTTCGCCTGCATCTATGGCAAGCATCTCTGAGGATGCTTGCCATAGATGCAGGCGAAACGTCAGGAGAGAATGCCTCTAGAACATGGCCATATAGCCCGAAAAAACCTACAACAACCCAGTGATTCCGGCTATGAGAGCCTTTGACAATACATCTAACTTGGTCCTGTAACTCAAATCCGTGGTCTGCTTCTTGTGGCACATGCTGGAGCCTCAGTCTAGAGCGGAGCTGCCTTGGCGCTGAGCCTGGCCGTACTCTGAGCGCCTCTCTTCCTTTGCAGACGGCGAGGGACACTTGGAAGGAGAGGAGCACCTGGCCCTCGGGGAGAGCAGCCAGCACCTGAACGCCTCTTGCTACCCCTCCACCTGCATCACAGATGTCCTTCTGAGCTACAAGCACCCGGAGGTGCCCTTTGGCATGGAGCAAGCCGGGGTCTAGAGAGGCGGCGGGCTACAGTAGGTATTGTGGGAGCCCACGGAGGGGTGCACGGGCTGCCTGCTCCTTTCAGAGCTAGCTGCAGAAGGGGGCATGAACAGAAACTGGGAGGCAGTGGGTGTTAGGAATGCTGGGAGTTGAAGTCTAAAACACCTGAATGGCCCAACTTTGGTGACCCAGCATCAGGAGCCCAAAGTGATAAAAAGAACAAAAACACACAGACTAATGGTACTTCTTTGTAGTAGAATAATATGGTTGCACTATTTACAAGAACAAGGTTTCTATCATACAAATCAAGTTCTTTATATTTCCTTCTTTGCTTCCACACTGGGCTTTTCCCCCATGCAGATAAATGACTTTGCTCTCACCAAACCTCCCCTCACAATGAACTTATACTGGAGCTTCACACAGTAGCTTTTTACATACGACAGCCTTCACACTGGAACTTCACACAGTAGCTTTACACATGGCTTTACACATGAGGTCTTCAACCTGGGGCTTCTCTCACTGAAGTTACTCACACCAGGACTTCTCACAGGCTAAGGCCTTCCTCACACAGAGGCTTCTCTCACAGTGCCTCATTGCCTCCATACATTAGAGCAATGTCGGAGTTGTGACCTTTTGTAAAGGCACTCAAGACTTGGCTGTTTGGTTGTGCATTTAAGTCATCAGATCTAATTTGCCAAATAGTCACTGTTGTATGTTTTTATGTTGAATGTTTTTATATTGTGTAAATGCTATTTTAGACTGTAAGTCGCTCGGAGCACCTTGGTGGAGAGCGACTAATTAAGAAATAAAGTAAAGTGAAGTGAAGAAGCCTAAGGCCTACCTCAACACTGTGAGGCCTTCTCTCAGACGAAGGCCTTTCTCCCACTGAGGTTTACCTCAGAGTGACGGCTACAGACACACCTGCCTATATAGAACTGCGGCTTTTGTTGGGTAATTGCATCCATTTAACACTTTCAGTGCTTGACTCACATGTTTGTTATTAAAAATACCTCATTAATTTTTAATATTTCTGACAGATGCCATGTCAAAATGACAAGAGTACAGAGTCAGGTCAGGGTCAACCACAAGCAATCCCCAGGGTCACAGTCCAGTAGTCAAAACACCAGGAGTTCCGTTTTCAGGGTCCGTAAGCCAAAGGCCAGGAATCCAAACCAAAGTCAGAGTCTAAAGTCCATAAGTCGAAAGCCAGGAATGCAGTTGTACACAGCGGAGCTTTCTCACCTGAGTCTTCTCTCACACTGAGGTTTACCTCACGCTCCTCAGGACAACACCAGCCCTAGTCCACTGACTTCGCGGCCTCCCAACTCTTTCAGTGCTTGACTCACACTTTTGCAATTAAACACACATTTTTAATATGTCTGACAGGGCTCCCTCCTTTCCCCCCTCACCTTGGAGATGGGGAGGGCACGCGGGGAGGTCTGTGGGCCTGCAAGTGACCCCAGCCCTGCCCTTCTCTCTCTCTCTCTCTCTCTCTGTCTCGGTAGGGGTATGTACAGCTTTGGAAGAAGAAAAAAAGGTCCATTTCAAAACCAACAGTATCTTGCAGCATTGCCCCCAAAGGCCGTAGCATTTCTCCTGGATGGAAATTTTACGGCGGTGATGGCGGCGGCAGCAGCGGCTTCTCTCCTCCGACTCCTCCGATTCCTCCTCTCCGGTTCAACAGCGCGCTTGTTCCCATGCGAAGCCCACCATTGCCATATCCCTCCCCTGCGATGGGAGCCGTTTGCAGGGCGCATTCGGGGAGTAGGGGGTGCGCCGCCCGCCTTGGAAAGAGGCCCACGCTTTGCCCAACCAAGGTGGCGGCGAGGAGCTCCGGACACCTGCACGCAACGCCATGGCGCTCGGGACAGGTTTCCCCAAAACGGCGACACCGTCAGAGCAGGGGCCGAGCGCGTGACGGACAGACGCGGGGAGGGGGGCGGAACCGCTGTCCAAACCCACGCCCGCCTTGCTTGCCTTGCCCCCTTTCCCCTCCTCCCCACTCTTTGGCGGTGGCAACGTGGGCTCTCCCCTTTCGGCAGTGGTGCAATATTGCTTGTGTGCGTCTCTTTTTTTATTTTTGTGCGTCCACTTTTCCATTTTTTAACGCTTTCAGAAAACCATCTCCTTCCCTTCCTTTTCTCCTAATTTGACTCCGCCGCCCTCTCTTCCCTCCATCCCTTCCTTCCTTCCTGCTTTGCCTCTCTTTCTCCGACTGACCGACCAGCTTTCCTCTTTGGAAACTTTGCTTCCCTCCAGATCATGTCGGAATTCGTTTTCCTTTTTTTCCTCTTTTGGATAAATGTCGTTCTGTTGTTGGTTCTTATTGTTATTATTATTATTATTATTGATATTAATATTATTAATAAATTAATTGTCGAGAGGAGGCGCTCCTCCCTTTTCCCGCCCGCTTGGCTGCTTCCTGGCCCCCCCCCTTCCTCCCTTCCCTGGAGACCCTTCCCCTCCCTGGAGACCCTCCCCCCCCCTCCATTGACACCCAGAGACCTTGTTTTCCGAGGCCGACCCGGTTTCCAAGAGGGGTGCGTGTGTGCGTGTGCGTGTGCCTCTTCACCAGGGAGGATCCCGCGCCATCTTTTCTGCCTTTGGAACTTTTGGAGATGCCACCACAGAGAATTCCTACGACTGACTCTTTTTTGGAGTAATTTTTTTAAAGGAAATATATAGAGAGAGATATATGTATAGATATATACACCGATCTCGATGCAGCAGCAGCAGCAGCCCTCCTGCATTTGCACAGGAGAAGAAGGAGCGCCAAGGAGACCCCTTCGCGGCCCGGACCCCCTTCCGCCTCCCTCCTCAAGGAAAGGAAGGAAGGGGGCAAAGGCCCGCCCGGCTCCGGACTCTTCTCCCTCCGGTTCGTGTCTCCCTCCCTCCCTCCCCCCCTCCCTCCCCGCTTCTGTTTACACGGTCCCGGAGCCCCGCCGGCTCCTTTTTGGCAGTATCACACTTTCTATTTTTTCCGTGGGTATTTTTTTTAAAAAAGATCATTGCTTTGTATTGTAGTAATCAATACTCGCAGTATATGTTGAATGTATGATATCCTTTTGCTATGATTTCTGTCCACCAATATCTCCCCCTTTGTTCATTTACGTTGGACTGAAAGCAGGAACCCACCGGGCGGAAGCCTCCCCCAGATCCTCCAGCAAACTCTTCCTTCTGGTTTCCTTTTGTTATGGTTTGTTGTTTTCCTCCCTTTTTTCTTCTTCTTCTTCTATTTGCCGGAGGGTGGGGTGGGGGCTGCGTGTGTGTTCATTTGCAACTAGTAACTTAGTTGGATGTGGGATCATGACAAATAAACCCATGATTATGGTTGACTCTCTGCTCCGGCTCCTCTCTTGCTTTGGTTTCGGATTTGGCGGAGGGTCTCCTTTGAAATTACAGGAAAGGAGATTCCATCTGAACTTGAGGAAGAACTTCCTGGCTGGGAGAGCTGTTCAGCAGCGGAACTCTCTGCCCTGGAGTGTGGCGGAGGCTCCTTCTTTGGAGGCTTGGAAACAGAGGATGGGTGGCCATCTGTCAGGGTGCTTTGAATGCAATTGTCCTGCTTCTTGCCAGAATGGGGTTGGATTGGATGGCCCATGAGGTCTCTTCAACTAGGATTCTATGAAAGGGAGGCAGAGAAACCCATCCTGGTCAATGTTTAACTCAGGCCAAAAGGACAGCCAAGGACCGGGCCAAACTGGGATCCCTCCAGTCAAGAGAGCGATGTTGCCTTTGGTCCAGAAATGAGTCTGGTCCAGAGATTTGCACATTCCGCTCTGCACATTTCTGGGAAGAGCTCCTGCCTGAAACTGACTGTTTATCCCTTGTTTTGAGCTGATGGGCCTTGTTGTTTGTCTTCAGCAGGGCTGTTTAAACATATTTGGAAAGGCAGCCAAGGCTTCCAGGAGAACTAAGGAAGAACTTCCTGACAGTTCAGCAGTGGAACTCTCTGCCTCAGTCCATTGGAGGCTTCTCAGCAGGCCTCACTACCTCTGAGGATGCTTGCCGTAGATGCAGGCGAAACGTCAGGAGAAATGCCTCTAGAATATGGCCATATAGCCCGAAAAAACCTACAACAACCCAGCTTCCAGGAGAGATTTGCCTTCCCCTTTGGGCCAAGAGTTCTGCTCTCGGGGATTCCCGTGAGGCCTTTCGGTCCCTCTTCGACGCAGGAGGAAAGATAGTGAACTCAAGAGACTAGGACTCAGTGAAGCTGTGGTTCAAATGCTAGGCAAGATTCCACCTGAACCTAAGGAAGAACTTCCTGACGGTTCAACAGTGGAACTCTCTGCCTCAGAGTCCATTAGAGGCTTTCAGCAGAGCCTAGATGCCCACCTGCTGGGAGGGCTTTGATAGTGCTTTTCCTGCATGAAGGCAGAAAGAAGAGGGTTGGATTGGATGGCCTTTGAGGTCTTTTCCAACTCTTACGTGTCTGTGACCTCGTCCCTTCAATACAGTGGGTCCCCTTGGTCTGAGGGGCCTCCAGTTCCTCCTTGTTCATCCGTTTCATTCATCCATTCAGATGTTCCGGGGACAGGTACAATCTCCCGCCCATTGGCCAAAACAGGACTCCTCAAGCTTTTCAAGGTGAGGGCCGGTCCCTCAGGTTCACGATCCCACTGGCTGTTGGGAGGCCGGACTGTAGTTTGAAACCAACATGAACACATGCACTGCGAGTAAGATGCATGCACATTGGTGTATCTTACTCGTAGTGCAAAAAACATGAAAGAACAATGTGATCCTTAAAGGAAGAACCCTTTTAATCCAACCTAGATGGATCAATGTTTCGATGGGAAGTGTGGCCCTGCTTTGAGATAGTCAAGTTGATTAGGATTCTTGTTGAGGTCCTTCAAAAGGTTTCAGGGCGAACCTCACACTGAGGGTTTAGGGCCAGCTTAATGCCCTCTGAAAGCCGTATCTGGACCGCGGGCCGGTGTTTGGGGACTCTTGTGCTGAAACCTGGAAACGGAGTAGCCTGGGTTGCAAACTCCTTTATGGAGTGCCACCAGCCTGAGGCACCTTCTCTCTCTTGGCTGGAGAGGAGTGGAACCTTTCTGTGGGGACTGGTGGCTCTGTTGGTGGAGCCTCTGCTTTTCTTGACTGGAGCAAGACTGGCTGGGCCTCCTTGTTTTCCTCAACCCAGAAGACAGGGACGTGGTGCAGTGTCTTGGGACAGGTTGTCCTGTGGTTGCCTGAGTTTCTTACGAACGCAGAGACGTTTTGGCCGAGCCTGGCCTGGCAGCAAAGCCTCGGAACAGAACAGGTCCAGGCTTGACCCCGGGTCAGTCTGCGGGGAACGGACCAGGGCAGTCAGAGTCCCAAAGCCACTTGGGAACAGCGACAACAGAACCAGCAGGAGCCCGTTCCCAATCTGCCTCTTGGCAGGCCGCCTTCCCAGCTCACTCCCTCCTTCCCTCCCTCCATCCCCGTTGCTCCTTGATCGCACTGATGCGTGGTGCTTGATCCTTGAACTCTCTGCGCCACATAGTGAGTTCACTTATCTCCAGCAATAAACAACCACCTCCAGGATAAATAGCCCAGAACCTTGCCGTCCTGGAAGCAGCAGACGGAGCAGCGGGCAGCAGAAGAACTGGTAAGGAGACCTGCTGGGGCTTTGCCCAACTTTGCTCTCTTTCTCCATCCTTCCTCTTCTTGTTTCCACACTTCTTGCTTTGGTTGAGGCTCTCTACCTTTCTTCTCCTTGAAGCTGTGGACCGTGCTCTGAGCCATGGAAGAGCCCAAGGGAGGGTTCTCCAAGCAGAGATGAGCTGCTCAATCTCAGCAGCTTTGCACCTTGGCTGTTGTATTGCTGGCAGCTCTGAAGGCCAAGGGAACCTAGTCTCTGGTCTGATTGAAGGTGGCAATCTTGAGGCTCTTCTTCACCTTGGCCGTTGCATTACTGGCAGCTCTGAAGGCCAAGAGAACCTTGTCTCTGTGTCTGATCCAAGGTGGCGATCTTGGGATTCTTCTTCAGAGATGAGCTGCTCAATCTCAGCAGCTTTGCATCTTGGCCATTGCACTGCTGGCAGCTCTGAAGGCCAAGAGAACCTAGTCTCCGGTCTGATCCAAGGTGGCGATCTTGGGATTCTTCGGAGATGAGCTGCTCAATCTCAGCAGCTTTGCACCTTGGCTATTGCATTGCTGGCAGCCCTGAAGGCCAAGAGAACCTAGTCTCTGGTCTGATTGAAGGTGGCAATCTTGGGGCTCTTCTTCAGAGATGAGCTGCTCAATCTCAGCAGCTTTGCATCTTGACTGTTGCATTGCTGACAGCCCTAAAGGCCAAGAGAACTTAGTCTCTGGTCTGATCGAAGGTGGAGATCTTGAGGCTTTTCTTCAGATATGAGCTGCTCAATCTCAGCAGCTTTGCACCTTGGCCGTTGCATTGCTGGCAACCTTGAAGGGCAAGACAACCTAGTCTCTGGTCTGATCTGAGGTGGTGATCTTGGAGTTCTTCAGAGATGAGCTGTTCAATCTCAGCAGCTCCGCACCTTGACTGTTTCATTGCTGGCAGCCCTAAGGCCAAGAAAACCTGGTCTCTGGTCTGATTGAAGGTGGCGATCTTGGGGTTCTTCTTCACAGTCACAATGGTTTGGCCCATTTGGACCATTCCTAGTGCATGGCCAGATGCCTTTGGAAGCTCTGGAGAAGGACAGCAGTGGTCCCTCCTTGCTTGCCACTCAGTTTCCATAGTTAGCAGGCACGGGCAAACTTCAGCCCTCCAGGTGTTTTGGACTCCAACTCCGGCGGAGGGGGAAAAGGAAAGGGCCTGAGGCTGTTAGGAAAGATGGGAGTTGGAGTCCAAAACACCTGGAAGGAAGGTCAAAGTTTGCCCATGGCTGGTTTTGTGGAGTTGGTTCTCCCCAAAGGTTCTGAATCCTCACTTTTAATTGTGGGGCTGGGCAGCTTGGAAAGCCTTTCCTAGCCTTTCTGTTGACTCTTCTGTAGACGTCTTGCACTCAACTGCTTCTCCACTCCTCCTCCTCCAGGCTGGAGCATTTGGCAAGATGAGAGCTGTCACCGTCACCCTCCTCCTGGTGTTCCTCGCCGGTAAGTAGCAGACAGGACCTCCCGTTTTTGTGGTCCCCTGATACTCCCAGTCCCTGGCCCAAGGAAGACCCCTCTGACTGTGCTGCCATTGCCCTCTCCCCCCAGGAACCCAGGCTCGGCACTTCTGGCAGCACGATGAGCCCCAACATACACCCCTGGAGAACCTCCAAAACGCCGTCCACCTCTACATGGAAACGGCAAAAGCCGGAGCCCACGAAATCCTGACCCAGTTCGATGCCTCCACCCTCGGCAAGCAGCTTGAGTGAGTAACCTACTTGGGGAAACCTCTCTGTCTTGGGGGTGTTTTTTTTTCCCTTGGGGGCACCATATGTATGTTGAGGGATCAACAAGGCTGCATTGGCACAGGTTGTCCCCTCTACTGTGGGCATCCTCCCAGAACCGGAGCTCTCCTAAACCTGTCAGCTGCTCCTAGCACTCCTTTGGAGATCCTCCCTGGATTTTTGCAAGGATGGGAGAGATGTTTATGCAAGTCACCTTTGCTCCCCTTCGAAAGAGGATTGTTATCTTGAAGCTCAAAGGCCCGTTCAGAAGGTGCAAACATCCACCAAACTCCCATTACAAGCTGAAGCTGGCCAAAGATGGGCTGGTTCTCCTGCTGTTGTCCCACTGTTACAGACTTGGAGGTGTTCATTTTGGGATAGTGTGTCCGAAATAGCCAAACGCAGCCTAGCTCCACAGCCTTCCCTGACCCACTCACCCCTTTTCTGCAACCTGAAGCTGAAGGAGAAGCTGGTCAAAGATGAGCTGGTTCTCCTGCTGTTGTCCCACTGTTACAAACTTGGAGGTGTTAGTTTTGGGATAGCGTGTCAGGGAACTCCCTTCCGAAATAGTCGAACGCAGCCTAGCTCCACAGCTTACCCTTTTCTGCAGCCTGAAGGTGAAGGAAAAGCTGGCCAAAGATGGGCTGCTTCTCCTGCTGTTGTCCTGCATTACAAACTTGGAGGTGTTCATTTTGGGATAGTGTGTCATGGAATATCCAAACACAGCCTAGCTCCACAGCCATCCCTGACCCACTCCTATCTCTTTTCTGCAGCCTGAAGGTGAAGGAGAAGCTGGTCAAACATGGGCTGGTTCTTCTGCTATTGTCGCATTGTTAACAGACTTGGAGGTGTTCATTTTGGGATAGTGTGTCAGGGAATATCCAAACACAGCCTAGCTCCACAGCCTTCCCTGACCCACTCGCCCAACTCTTTTCTGCAGCCTGAAGGTGAAGCTGGCCAAAGATGGGCTGCTTCTCCTGCTGTTGTCCCACTGTTACAGACTTGGAGGTGTTCGTTTTGGGATAGCGTGTCAGGGAACTCCCTTCCGAAATAGCTGAACGCAGCCTAGCTCCACAGCTTACCCTGATCCGCTCACCCTTCCCTTTTCTGCAGCCTGAAGGTGAAGGAGAAGCTGGCCCAAGATGAGCTGGTTCTCCTGCTCTCGTCCCACTGTTACAAACTTGGAGGTGTTAGTTTGGGATAGTGTGTCAGGGAATATCCAAGCACAGCCTAGCCCCACAGCCTCCCCTGACCCACTTTCCCTTCCCTTTTCTGCAGCCTGAAGGTTGCCGAGAACTACGATACGCTGAGTGCGGCCGTCACCAAGTTCCGCGAGGACCTCTCCCCGCAGATCGAGGCCCTGAAGACCAAGGTCAACGCCGACTTGGAGACCCTGCGGCAGGAGCTGGGCAAGGACCTGGAGGAGGTCAAGGCCAAGATCCAGCCCTACGTGGAGGACTTTGGCAAGAAGCTGAAGCAGGAGTCGGACGCCTACCAGGCTCGCCTGCAGCCCATCGGCGAGGAGATGCGCCAGCTGGCCCAGCAGAACCTGGAGAAGGCCCAGGAGAAGCTGCGACCCATCGCCGAAGAGGCTCGGGACAAGTTCCGCACGCTGGTGGACGAGCTGCGCCAGAGGATCATCCCGCACAGCGAGGAGATGCGGCAGAAGCTGGCCGAGAAGGTGGCCTCCATCCGGGAGCGCGGCCTGCCCGAGGTCGGCCAGTACCAGGCCCGCGTCCAGCAGCACCTCAGCACCTTCCGGGAGAACGTGGCCCCCATGGTGGAGAAGCTGCGGGAGGAGCTGGCCCCCGTGGCACAGGCCCTCCGGACCCGCATGACCGAGGTACTGACCCTGCTCCAGAAGACCCTGCAAGAGGCCACCCAGCAGCAGGAGCAGCAGCAACAGTCCTAAGGGACCACCCCGGCCCCGATACCCCTCTCCCTCCCGCCCTTCCTTCCTCTTGGAAGTCCACAGCTGCAACGGGGAGCAAAGAAATGGGTCGGGACCAGCTCCTTTTCCATCCAAGCCAAGCGTGGAGCTGGAAATGACAGTGTGTGTGCTTCTCTGGTGCAAGACCTCTCCCCATTTCTTACTTCTGTGTCCAAGCATAATAAAAAAAGTAAAGGAGGTTGTGCCGTCTGAGCTTTGCCGAGTGTCTGCTTCTTGGGGATGAGGGGTTTCTGAGATCAATGGGGCCATGTCTGCTAGACCCATGGGAGATGGGAGGGGTCTGCTTCTTGGGGACGAGGGGTTTCTGGGAGGTTCAATGGGGCCATGTCTGCTAGACCCATGGGAGATGGGAGGGGTCTGCTTCTTGGGGACGAGGGGTTTCTGGGAGGTTCAATGGGGCCATGTCTGCTAGACCCATGGGAGATGGGAGGGGTCTGCTTCTTGGGGACGAGGGGTTTCTGGGAGGTTCAATGGGGCCATGTCTGCTAGACCCATGGGAGATGGGAGGGGTCTGCTTCTTGGGGACGAGGGATTTCTGGGAGATGCAGTGGGGCCATGCCTGCCAGACCCGTGGGAAATGGGAGGGGTCTGCTTCTTGGGGACGAGGGGTTTCTGGGAGATTCAATGGGGCTATGTCTGCTAGACCCATGGGAGATGGGGTCTGTTTCTTGGGGACGAGGGGTTTCTGGGAGGTTCAATGGGGCCACGCCTGCTAGACCCATGGGAAATGGGAGGGGTCTGCTTCTTGGGGACGAGGGATTTCTGGGAGATGCAGTGGGGCCATGCCTGCCAGACCCATGGGAAATGGGAGGGGTCTGCTTCTTGGGGACGAGGGATTTCTGGGAGATGCAGTGGGGCCATGCCTGCCAGACCCGTGGGAAATGGGAGGGGTCTGCTTCTTGGGGACGAGGGGTTTCTGGGAGATTCAATGGGGCTATGTCTGCTAGACCCATGGGAAATGGGAGGGGTCTGCTTCTTGGGGACGAGGGGTTTCTGGGAGATTCAATGGGGCCATGTCTGCTAGACCCATGGGAGATGGGAGGGGTCTGCTTCTTGGGGACGAGGGGTTTCTGGGAGATGCAGTGGGGCCATGTCTGCTAGACCCATGGGAGATGGGAAGGGTTGTGTCTCTTTCGGCAGGTGGGGAAGCTCTCAAGCCCTAGGAAGGCAAGAGTTGGGCAGGGAGGACGTTGTCCTTCTCAATACCATCTGGAGGGCAGTGGGGCCAAGCCCTGGGAGAATTGTGGTGACCAGTGGGATCTCCCAGGACCATCTAGTCCAGTGATGGGCAAACTTTTGAGCTTGTTGTGTCAAAATTTGCTAAAAAACCTGAGCATAACTTGGGTGGGGTGTCAACTTCGAGAAAAAATAAACGTAATTTTGCAATATTTATAGTTTAAATAAGAAAAATGTATATTCCATGCTGAGTTATGGAGTGAACAATGCTCAAACATGCAGATGTTAAATTTGTAGAGCCTTTTACAAATTTAAGGATGGAATTAGATTGGCTCTTATAAGGTGTACTTCTCTGTATGCGGCCGCATGTGGCCGCGTGTCATCAAAAATAGCCATGTGTGTCAGTGCTGACACGCATGTCATAGGTTCACCATCATGGTCTAGTCCAACCCTTTTCCCATGCAGTGGACGGCAGCTAGGCATCGGAAGTTGTGTTGTGTTTCCTTTCATCGGAAGCTTCTGACTTGTGTTCAGAGGCTTCTGATGAAAGGGAACCCACCGCCTTGGTCACGTCCATTGTACTGTTGTATTGTATTGTATTACTTCCATTGTATTGTTGAAGGCTTTCATGGCCGGAATCACTGGGTTGTTGTAGGTTTTTCCGGGCTATATGGCCATGTTCTAGAGGCATTCTCTCCTGATGTTTCGCTGCATCTATGGCATCACTACCTCTGAGAATGCCTGCCATAGATGCAGGCGAAACGTCAGGAGAGAATGCCTCTAGGACATGGCCATATAGCCCAGAAAAACCTACAACAGCCCATCACTTCCATTGTCAACATTGCCTTCCATTGAGGCAGAAGGGGAGCCTCTGTCAACCAGTCTCACCAAATGGGGTTCACAGCTGAGCAGAGAGGAGAAGAGGGGGTCCCGGTCCATCATCCAAAGCTTAGCAGAGTTGGAAGGGATAGACCTCAAGGGCCATCCAGCCATGCCCCTTTCTCCCAGGAAGGACACCATCCAAGCCCTCCCAAGAGATGGGCATCCAGACAAAGCTGCTTTCTCCCACCTTGGACATTATTCCACAGGTATAGATACCCCTCCCATGCTCTGCAACCTTTGCTCAGCAGGATGGAGTGGAGAGAGGAGGGCTCCACATCTCACCCCTTTTGGAGACACTATGACAGACAAGGTCAAACTTCAGCCCTCCAGGTGTTTTGGACTCCAACTCCCACAATTCCCAACAACACAGAAAAACACAGCAGAAGGGACTTAAAAAGCAAAAAAAAAATTTACATTACAACACACGCACAAAAATCACATATATACACAAAGACACATACATACACATGCAAAACACACATAGGTTGTTACGAATTGTGGGAGTTGAAGTCCAAACTCCTGGAGGGAGGTCCAAAGTTGGCCCGTGCCTGCACTAAAGCAAGACTAATGCACTCTAGGCCCCTTCTGATGTGTATGGTGGGTTTGCAGCAAGAGACAGGGCCTCAACAATGCGTGGAACGGGACGGATAGTGTGTGTGTGTGTGTGTGTGTGTGTATACATATCTATATAAATAAAAATGTAATGTTTGTTTGTGGGATTAACAGAACTCAAAAACCACTGGACACAAGACACCAAATTTGGACACAAGACACCTAACAACCCAATGTATGTCCTTCACTTGATTTTGTCATTTGGGAGTTGCAGTTGCTGGGATTTATAGTTCACCGACAATCAAAGAGCGTTCTGAACCCCACCAACGATGGAATTGAACCAAACTTGCACACAGTTCTCCCATGACCAACAGAAAATACTGGAAGGGTTTGGTGGGCAGTGTCCTTTGGTTTTGGAGTTGTAGTTCACCTTTGTCCACAGATCACTGTGGACTCAAACAATGATGGATCTGGACCAAACTCTACACGAATACTCAATATGCCCAAATGTGAACACTGGTGGAGTTTGGGGAAAATAGAATCTTGACATTTGGGAGTTGTAGTCCCTGGGATTTATAGTCCACCTACAATCGAAAAGCATTCTGAACCCCACCAGTGATAGAATTGGGGCACAGAACCCCCATGACCACCAGAGTGGGCCACAGCAATGCATGGCAGGGGATGGCTTATATATAGGCAAAATAGGCAAGTGGGGTTTGTCTGTCTGTCTATCTATCTATCTATCTATCTATCTATCTATCTATCTATCTATCTATCTATCTATAGGCAAGTGGGGTTTATATATATATAACTAGGCAAGTGGGGTTTGTCTATATATAGAGAGACAAACCCCATTTGCCTAGTTTCCAACAAACCCTACAACCTCTCAGAATGCCTGGCCTAGATGCAGGTGAAACGTCAGGAGAGAATGCTTCTGGAACATAGCCAGGCAGCCTGGAAAACTCACAGCAACCCTGTCATTCCGGCCAGGAAAGCCGTCCACAACACATCCCAAAGGTCATCCCCAGGCTCTCCCCAACCCTCCCTTCCTGGCCAACCAATTTGATATCCCAAATCTAGGGCTGAGCTTGTTTTTGGCCTTGGCCCAGTGGTCAGAGGCCGGATCCAGAGCCCAGATTGCAACGGTGGTTGGTAGGGGAGACGCCTTAGAATCATAGAATCCTAGAGTTGGAAGAGACCTCCTGGGCCATCCAATCCAGCCCCATTGTGCCAAGAAGCAGGAAAATTGGATTCAAATCACCCCCGACAGATGGCCATCCAGCCTCTGTTTTAAAGCCTCCAAAGAAGGAGCCTCTACCACACTCCGGGGCAGAGAGTTCCACTGCTGAACAGCTCTCACAGTCAGGATGGTGCCAACAACCCCCTTCTTTCCCCTTGCAGTCGAAGCCGTTTCCTGAGCCGATCTATGTTCCCTTTGTCCCTTGAGGATTGCCCTCGATCCCTGGATGATGCTAAAGTAGGTATGGGCCAACTTTGGCTCTCCCTCCAGGTGTTTGGACTTCAACTCCCACAATTCGTAACAGCCCATACCCGCTGTTACGAATTGTGGGAGTTGAAGCCAAACACCTGGAGGGAGAGCCAAGTTGGCCCATGCCTGCACTAAGCAAGACTAATGCACTCTAGGCCCCTTCTGATGTGTGTTGGTGTGTTCGCAGCAAGAGATTCACACGTGCAGAGTGTCGGCAAGGTTTAATGAAGGGCGATGGGTCACATCAGGGCAAGGTGCATTCAGAGGAGAGGAAAGAAGGAAGGAAAGAAGGGAGGAAGGGGTTGGGGAGAGAGGGGGAAGCAGTCACAGAGACCCCGGGCTCTTCAGGTCCTTATGCGCCGGCCGTGGTCTTCTCCCAGAGCGTGGACAGCTGGTCCTTCAACTGGCCAAAGTATTGCTGCGTTTGGGCCAAGCTGGCCTGCAGCCAATCCCTAGGCAGATACAAGCAGGAAAGTGGGAATGAGAACTGGGAATGTGTGTATATATATATATATATATGCATGCATGCACTTTTTTTTTTGGAAGCAAAGATGTATGCAATTTTGAATAGCATGCTAATAGACTATTTCACTCGGTGCAACCCATGGCATTCTATCTCTCCAAGAATGGACCTGAAGCTCCTTCTGCTGGTTTCCATCTAAAGGTGCATCTCCTGTGTGGAATTCATGCTCAGTGCTGCAGGATCCTGGGAGTTGTAGTTTTCCAAACCCCATCGCCTTCCCTAGATGCAAATACACTGCAAAATGAATGCGGTTTGACGTCACTTCAACTCCCGTGGCTCAGCTACAGGATCCTGAGAGTTGTGGTTTTGCAAAATTCAATGCCTTTCTCTAGGTGCGTCTACACTATTGAATGAGTGCAGTTTGGCACCACTTCAATTCCCATGGCTACATGCTACGAGATACTGGGACTTGCAGTTTGCCCTTCTCTAGATGCAAATACACTGCAAAATGAATGTGGTTTGGCATCACTTCAACTCCCTTGGCTCAGCTACAGGATCCTGGGAGTTGCAGTTTTCCAAACTCCATTCCCTTCCCTAGATGCAAATGCACTGCAAAATGAATGTGGTTTGGCGTCACTTCAACTCCCATGGCTCCATGCTACGGGATCCTGGGAGTTGTGGTTTTCCAAAGTCCAGAGCCTTCTCTAGATGCAAATACACTGCAAAATGAATGTGGTTTGGTGTCACTTCAACTCCCATGGCTCAGCTACAGGATCCTGGGAGTTGTGGTTTTGCAAAGTCCATGCCCTTCTCTGGATGCATCTACACTATCGAACGAGTGCAGTTTAGCACCACTTCAGTTCCCATGACTTAGCTACGGGCTCCTGGGAGTTGTGGTTTTGCAAAGCCCATGCCTTTCTCTAGGTGCATCTACACTATCAAATGAATGCGTTTGGCACCACTTCAACTCCCATGGCTCCATGCTACGAGATACTGGGACTTGCAGTTTGCCCTTCTCTACATGCAAATGCACTGCAAAATGAATGTCGTTTGGCATCACTTCAACTCCCATGGCTCAGCTACCAGATCCTGGGAGTTGTGGTTTTGCAAAGTCCATGCCTTCTCTAAGTGCATCTACACTATCGAATGAATGCAGTTTAGCACCACTTCAGTTCCCATGACTTAGCTACGGGCTCCTGGGAGTTGTGGTTTTCTAAACTCCATTCCCTTCTCTAGGTGCACCTACACTATTGAATGAATGCAGTTTGGCACCGCTTCAGCTCCCATGGCTCCATGCTACGAGATACTGGGACTTGCAGTTTGCCCTTCTCTACATGCAGATGCACTGCAAAATGAATGTGGTTTGGCATCACTTCAACTCCCATGGCTCAGCTACCAGATCCTGGGAGTTGTGGTTTTGCAAAGTCAATGCACCCTTCTCTAGGTGCATTTACACTATCAAATGAATATAGTTTGGCACCACTTTAACTACCATGACTCCATTCTACGGGATCCTGGGAGTTACAGTTTTCCAAAGTCCATAGCCTTCTCTAGATGCAAATACACTGGAAAATGAATGTGGTTTGGCATCACTTCAACTCCCATGGCTCAGTTACAGGATCCTGGGAGTTGTGGTTTTGCAAAGTCCATGCCCTTCTCTAGATGCATTTACACTATCAAATGAATACAGTTTGGCACCACTTTGATTACCATGACTCCATGCTACAGGATCCTGGGAGTTGCAGTTTTCCAAATCCCATCCCCTTGCCTAGATGCAAATACACTGGAAAATGAATGTGGTTTGGCATCACTTTAACTCCCATGACCCTAAGCTATGGGATACTGGGAGTTGCAGTTTTCCAAACTCCATCTCCTTCCCTAAATGCAAATAACACTGGAAAATGAATGTGGTTTGGCATCACTTCAACTCCCATTTCTCAGCTATGGGATCCTGGGAGTTGTGGTTTTGCAAAGTCCATGCCCTTCAGTAGGTGCATCTACACTATCAAATGAATGCAATTTGGAGTTTGGCACCACTTTAACTACCATGACTCCATGCTACGAGATACTGGGTACTGTCGCTTTCCAAAGTCCATAGCTTTCTTTTGGTGCATCTACACTGCAGAATGAATGCGGTTTGGCACCACTTTCTATGCTTTAGATCAAACAGGGAAGGGTTCACGTCTCTTTGGTGTTTCCTTTGCTCTCTGTGCCCCTGTTTAGGATATTCCACCTCGCTTTCTGTGCCTGTGGGATGAGGATTTTGGAAAACATGGCTTGTTGTGGAAGGAATGATTGGAGATACAGCTTCCTTGAAGGCACCAATGCATTGCCTTTTTAAAGGGAGCAGAGTGGGATGGGCACCCAAATGTTTTGGGGCAGCGGCAGGAACCCCACCTCGGCCTTTTGGGGGGTGTTTCAGGCGGGAAGGGTGTTGGAGCATGCAAGGAATCAGTGTGTGTGTGTCAACTGTAAAATAAGATGCATGAAGTTGATTGGTTGGGCAATGCTTGGGGAGCAAGCTGAACCTGGGACTTTTGTTTACTGTCACATTTTTGTTCAGGCTTGAGCTATGCAATTGCAGAGAGAAGCAGGGGGGGAGGGTGTTGGAGCATGCAAGGAATCAGTGTGTGTGTGTCAACTGTAAAATAAGATGCATGAAGTTGATTGGTCGGGCAATGTTTGGGGAGCAAGCTGAGCCTGGGACTTTTGTTTACTGTCACATTTTTGTTCAGGCTTGAGCTATGCAATTGCAGAGAGAAGCAGAGAGGGGGAGAGACTGTTGGAGCATGCAAGAAATCTCTGTGTGTGTGTGTGTGTGTGTGTGTCAACTGTAAAATAAGATGCATGAAGCTGATTGGTCGGGCAATGTTTGGGGAGCAAGCTGAGCCTGGGACTTTTGTTTACTGACACATTTTTGTTCAGGCTTGAGCTATGCAATTGCAGAGAGAAGCGGGGGGGGGGGGGTGTTGGAGCATGCAAGAAATCTCTGTGTGTGTGTGTGTGTGTGTCAACTGTAAAATAAGATGCATGAAGCTGATTGGTCGGGCAATGTTTGGGGAGCAAGCTGAGCCTGGGACTTTTGTTTACTGTCACATTTTTGTTCAGGCTTGAGCTATGCAATTGCAGAGAGAAGCAGAGAGGGGGAGAGACTGTTGGAGCATGCAAGAAATCTCTGTGTGTGTGTGTGTGTGTGTCAACTGTAAAATAAGATGCATGAAGCTGATTGGTCGGGGCAATGCCTGGGGAGCAAGGCTGAGCCTGGGACTTTGTTTACTGTTACATTTTTGTTCAGGCTTGAGCTATGCAATTGCAAAGAGAAGCGGGGGGGGGAGGGTGTTGGAGCATGCAAGAAATCTGTGTTTGTGTGTGTTAACTGTAAAATAAGATGCATGAAGCTGATTGGTCGGGCAATGTTTGGGGAGCAAGCTGAGCCTGGGGCTTTTGTTTACTGTTACATTTTTGTTCAGGCTTGAGCTATGCAATTGCAGAGAGAAGCAGAGAGGGAGAGACTGTTGGAGCATGCTAGTGTGTGTGTGTGTGTGTGTCAACTGTAAAATAAGATGCATGAAGCTGATTGGTCGGGCAATGTTTGGGGAGCAAGCTGAGCCTGGGGCTTTTGTTTACTGTTACATTTTTGTTCAGGCTTGAGCTATGCAATTGCAGAGAGGGGGGGGGGAGGGTGTTGGAGCATGCAAGAAATCTGTGTTTGTGTGTGTTAACTGTAAAATAAGATGCATGAAGCTGATTGGTCGGGCAATGGTTGGGGAACAAGCTGAGCCTGGGGCTTTTGTTTACTGTTACATTTTTGTTCAGGCTTGAGTTATGCAATTGCAGAGAGAAGCGGGGGGGGAGACTGTTGGAGCATGCAAGGAATCAGTGAGTGTGTATGTGTGTGTGTCAACTGTAAAATAAAATGCATGAAGCTGATTGGTTGGGCAATGCTTGGGGAGCAAGCTGAGCCTGGGACTTTTGTTTACTGTCACATTTTTGTTCAGGCTTGAGCTATGCAATTGCAAAGAGAAGCGGGGGGGGAGGGTGTTGGAGCATGCAAGAAATCTGTGTTTGTGTGTGTGAACTGTAAAATAAGATGCATGAAGCTGATTGGTCGGGCAATGGTTGGGGAACAAGCTGAGCCTGGGGCTTTTGTTTACTGTTACATTTTTGTTCAGGCTTGAGTTATGCAATTGCAGAGAGAAGCGGGGGGGGGGAGACTGTTGGAGCATGCAAGGAATCAGTGAGTGTGTATGTGTGTGTGTCAACTGTAAAATAAAATGCATGAAGCTGATTGGTCGGGCAATGCTTGGGGAGCAAGCTGAGCCTGGGACTTTCATTTACTGTCACATTTTTGTTCAGGCTTGAGCTATGCAATTGCAGAGAGAAGCAGAGAGAGACAGAGTTTGGAGTGTGCGCTCGCTTCTTGAGATGCTGGACGAAGAAAGACTATTTTAAATCTCTCTTAAAAGGACATTTAGTGAGTTGAGGCAACCGATCACGTTGTACATACGTTGTTCTGAGCGACGAAGAGTAAACTACTTGTTCTTTACTGTGTGGCGTATTTTCTTTCTCTAGCAAGGCAGTGTGTGGCCTGATCAAACGTGAACTCCATGTGGTTTATGTTACATGATGCCACAAAGGCCGCTCACCTGGCCTGCTGGGCGACTTGAGACTCCCGGAAGGTGTCCAGGTGCTCCTGGGCTTTCTGGGCCGTTTGCTGGACGTAGACCTGCACCTTCTCCACCAGAGACTCCTCCGCCGGTGCGTCGGCCCCTGAGCGGAGAGAGAGGAGAACCCGATGGAGAATGGAGGGGCCAAGGGGCCAACGTTGGCCAGCGTTCAGCCAAAACCAAACACGGTGGGAGACCCAAAGGATGTTAGGTTCTTGTGGGTTTTTTCGGGCTATAGGGCCATGTTCTAGAGGCATTTCTCCTGACGTTTCGCCTGCATCTATGGCAAGCATCCTCAGAGGTAGTGAGGTCTGTTGGAATTAGGACAATGGGTTTATATATCTGTGGAATGGCTGGGGTGGGGCAAAGAGCTCTTCTCTGCTGGAGCTAGGTGTGAATGTTTCAACTGACCACCCTCATTAGCATTTGAAGGCCTGGCTGAGCCTGGGAAAATCTTTTGTTGAGAGGTGTTAAGATGTGCCTGGTTGTTTCCTCTCTGCTGTTTTGCTGTTGTAATTTTAGAGTTTTTTAATACTGGTAGCCAGATTTTGTTCATTTTCATGGTTTCCTCCTTTCTGTTGAAATTGTCCACATGCTTCTTGTGGATTTCAATGGCTTCTCTGTTTGTCGTGTGATAAGGCAGTTGTGAGAGTGGATTTTGAAATCTTGTGGATTTCAATGGCTTCTCTGTGTAGCCTGACATGGTGGTTGTGAGAGTGGTCCAGCATTTCTGTGTTCTCAAATAATATGCTGTGTCCAGGCTGGTTCATCAACACCGCTCAGCAAGAGATTTTCCCAGGCTCAGCCAGGCCTTCAAATACTAATGAAGGTGGTCAGTTGAAACATTCACACCTAGCTCCAGCAGAGAAGAGCTCTTTGCCCCACCCCAGCCATTCCACAGATATATAAACCCATTGTCCTAATTCCAACAGACCTCACTACCTCTGAGGATGCTTGCCATAGATGCAGGCGAAACGTCAGGAGAAAATGCCTCTAGAACATGGCCATATAGCCCAAAAAAACCCACAAGAACCTAGTGATTCCAGCCATGAAAGCCTTCGACAATACACCAAAGGATGCTCTCTGGCCCAACTCCATCATTGGATGGATGCATCCCGGTCAAGAGGAGGTGATGGAGCTCTTCTGGGTTCTTAGCCTGACTCTTCCCAGATAGGGAACTCTTCTTGGACCTGGAACCCGAAGCAGATCCATCCATCCATCCATCCATCCATCCATCCCTTTAAGGTGGTGTTTCTCAACCTTCCTAATGCCTTGACCCTTAATGCAGTTCCTCATGTTGTGGTGACCCCCAACCATAACGTTGTTTTTGTTGCTACTTCACAAGTGTTATTTTGCTCCTGTTCTGAATCGTAATGTAAATATCTGATATTCACTGGACCAAATTTGGTATAAATACCAGATTTGAATACTGTTGGATTGTTTTTGTCATTTGGGAGTTGTAGTTGCTGGGATTTATAGTTCACCTACCACCAAACAGCATTCTGAACTCCACCAATGATGGAATTGAACCAAAGTTGGCACACAGAACTCCCATGACCAGAAAATACTGGAAGGGTTTGGCGGGCATTGATCTTGAGTTTGGGAGTTGTAGTTCACCTACATCCAGAGAGCACTGTGGACTCAAACAATGATGGATCTGAACCAAACTTGGCAGGAATACTTAATATGCCCAAATGTGAACACTGGTGGAGTTTGTGGGGGAAATAGACCTTGACATTTGGGAGTTGTAGTTGCTGGGATTTATAGTTCACTTACCACCGAAGAGCATTCTGAACTCCACCAGTGATGGAATTGAACCAGTATTGGCACACAGAACATGACTAACATAAAATACAGGAAGGGTTTGGTGGGCATTGATCTTGAGTTTGGGAGTTGTAGTTCACCTACATCCAGAGAGCACTGTAAACTCAGAGAATGATGGATCTGGACCAAACTTGGCATGGATACTCCATATGCCCAAATGTGAACACTGGTGGAGTGTGGGGAAAATAGACCTTGACATTTGGGAGTTGTAGTTACTGGGATTTCTAGTCTATATAAATAAAAATGCAATGTTTGTTTGATGACCAGAACTCAAAAACCACTGGACGAATTGACACCAAATTTGGACACAAGACACCTAACAACCCAATGTATGTCCTTCACTCAAAAAAATTGATTTCGTCATTTGGGAGTTGTAGTTGCTGGGATTTATAGTTCACCTACAATCAGAGAGCATTCTGAACCCCACCAACGATGGAATTGAACCAAATTTGGCACACAGGATTCCCATGATCAACAGAAAACACTTGAAGGGTTTGGTGGGCATTGATCTTGAGTTGGGAGTTGTAGTTCACTTCCATCCAGAGAGAGCTGTAAACTCAAACAATGATGGATCTGGACCAAACTCTCCATGGATACTCAGCATGCCCAAACGTGAACACTGGTGGAGTTTGGTGAAAATAGACCTTGACATTTGGGAGTTGTAGTTGCTGGGATTTATAGTTCACCTACAATCAAAGACTATTTTGAACCCCACCAACGATAAAATTGGGCCAAACTTCCCGCACAGAACCCCCATGACCAATAGAAAATACTGTGTTTTGTGATGGTCTCTGGCGACCCCTCTACCACTCCTTCATAACCCCCCCGGGGGTCGCGACCCCCAGGTTGAGAAATGCTGCTCTAAGGACTTGTGCTTCCCCCAAAGTGGCCCTGCTCTTCCAGGAAGAGATGGGGAAGAGGAAGAGCCTCTGTTTCCCCATTGTGCACCCCCTCTGTCACCGATCCCTAGATGTGTGGGCCCCGAACCCCGGTTCTTACGTGCGAAGGAGGCCACCAGCGCCAGGAGCACAAACAGCAGCAGGAGAGGGGCCTTCATGGCGTCGCTTGGCTGGACCTGCGCCAGAACGGAATCATCGATTAGGAGACTCAGACGGGAACCCCCAAGGTCATCCAGTCCAGCCCCCTTCTATCATTATGCAGGGAAAGCGCCATCAAAGCAACCTCCCAACGGATGGCCACTCAGCCCCTGCTTCAAAGCCTCCAAAGAAGGAGCTTCCACTATACTCTGAGGCAGAGAGTTCCACTGCTGAACAGCTCTTAAATTTGTGTTGTCGAAGGCTTTCATGGATGGAATCACTGGGTTGTTGTGCATTTTCCAGAATGTGTGGCCATGTTCTGGAAGCATTCTCTCCTGACATTTCACCCACATCTATGAGAGGCATCCTCAGAAGTTCTGAGATCTGCTGGAAACTAGACAAGCGAGGTTTATATATCTGTGGAATGATGTCCAGAGTGGGAGAAAGAACTCTTGTCTGTTGGAGGCAAGTGGGGATGTTGTAATGAATCACCTTGATTCATTACAACATTCCCACTTGCATCCAACAGACGAGAGTTGTAAAGCCTTATACCTTCAAAGCCTGGCTGCTTCCTGCCTGCGGGAATCCTTTGTTGGGAGGGGTTAGCTGGCCCTGATTGTTTCCTGTCGGGAATTCCCCAGTTTCATCCTCAAAGGTTCTGAGGTCTGCTGGAAAGTAGGCAAGTGAGGTTTATATGCCGGTGGAATAATGTCCAGGGTGGGAGGAAGAACTCTTGTCTGTTGGAGGCAAGTGGGAATGTTGTAATGAATCAACTTGATTCATTACAACATTCCCACTCGCATCCAACAGACGAGAGTTGTAAAGCCTTGTACCTTCAAAGCCTGGCTGCTTCCTGCCTGCGGGAATCCTTTGTTGGGAGGGGTTAGCTGGCCTTGATTGTTTCCTGTCTGGAATTCCCCAGTTTTTTTTAGTGTTGCTCTCTGCCTGCAGGAATCCTTTGTTGTGAGGTGTTAGCTGGCCTGGATTGTTTCCTGTCTGGAATTCCCCAGTTTTTTTTTTTAGTGTTGCTCTTTATTTACTGTGCTGATTTTGGAGTTTTTTTAAATATTGGGAGCTAGACTGTGTTCATTTTCATGGTTTCCTCCTTTCTGTTGAAACTGTCCACCTGCTTCTTGTAAATTTCAGTGGCTTCCTCTGTTTGTCATGTGATAAGGCAGTTGTGAGAGTGGCCCAGCATTGGTGTGTTCTCCAATAATCTGCTGTGTCCAGGTTGGTTCCTCAGGTTGGTTCATCAGATTCCCCAGGCAGGAAGCAGCCAGACCTTGAAACTGCTAGGCTATTAAATGCTCATCAAGGTGGCCAATGGCAACATTCCCACTTGCCTCCAGCAGACAAGAGTTGTTTCTCCCACCCTGGACATCATTCCACAGGGATATAAACCTCACAACCTCTAAGGATGCTGGGGCAAAACGTCAGGAGAGAATGCTTCTGGAATATGGCCAGACAGCCCGGAAAACTCACCGCAACCCAGATCTTGGAGTCCTCGTGGACAACAAGTTAAACATGAGCCAGGAATGTGATGTGGTGGCAAAAAAAGCCAATGGGAGCCTAGTGTCTAGATCCAGGAAGTCCTGCTCCCCATGCTCTATTCTGCCTTGGTTAGACCACTTTACCTGGAATATTGTGTCCAATTCTGGGCACCACAATTCAAGAGAGATATTGACAAGCTGGAATGTGTCCAGAGGAGGGCGACTAAAATGATCAAGGGTCTGGAGAACAAGCCCTATGAGGAGCGGCTTAAGGAGCTGGGCATGTTTAGCCTGAAGAAGAGAAGGCTGAGAGGAGATATGATGAGGGCCATGTATAAATATGTGAGAGGAAGCCACAGGGAGGAGGAGGAGGGAGCAAGCTTCCTTTCTGCTTCCCTGGAGACTAGGACGCAATGGCAATGGCTTCAAACTACAAGAGAGGAGATTCCATCTGAACATGAGGAAGAACTTCCTGACTGTGAGAGCCGTTCAGCAGTGGAACTCTCTGCCCCGAGAGTGTGGTGGAGGCTCCTTCTTTGGAGGCTTTGAAACAGAGGCTGGATGGCCATCTGTCAGGGGTGCTTTGAATGCAATATTCCTGCTTCTTGGCAGGGGGTTGGACTGGATGATGGCCCAGGAGGTCTCTTCCAACTCTTTGATTCCATGATTCTTGGCTCAGATGGAATCTCCTTTCCTGCCATTTGAACCCATGTCTCCATTGAGTCCCGGTCTCCAGGGCAGCGGAAAGAAAGCCCGACCCCCCTTCCTTGGGGCATCCTTTTGGAGATTGGGACATGGGGGCCGTGCCACTGGACGGACCAGGAGAAAAGTGACACAGGGGGTCTCGGAGGCCATCTAGTCCGGCCAACGGCCATGCCACGTCTCCCTGCCCTTTGGGCCCTTGACCCGTGTGACGGCTGGAGCGATAGAGAGGCATGACCTTTGGACCCAGCGTTCCAGGAGGGTGACACCATCGGGGATGACGCAAGGCATCCACTCCCACAGCCACCAGCTTTCCACAGCTACCCGCTAACATTTGCAAAAGAGGAACATATTTTTATCATTATCACCATCATCATCAACAACAACATTGTTCATAGGCAGAGTGGCCATCTGTCAGGAGGGCTTTGACTGAAGGTAATGGCGTAGCTTTTTCTCCAAGGGGCCTTTCGGTTCCTCCCACAAATGGTGCAACCACATCATTATAAAGCTGAGAACAACAAATCCCATCCCAAGACAGAATTGGCTCTTTTGCCCACATCTACCTGGAACATTTGCAAAATAGTCCCTTGCAACGCTTTTGACATGCTCAGAGATGTCTTCCCTATGCCCAAAGCCTGTCATGGGATGGACACGGTTGGTTGCCATTTCTTAAGTAGCTCAGTAGGATTGGATGCATGTGGTGAAGTGGTTGCACACCCCAGTTTGTTGTCTCCATCCCTGCTAATTACACACCTCAATATGTTTCTCAATGCTCCAAGTCCTGGAGACGAGTAGGCACTTCGTCACATGCATTAAAATTGGGTGCATGACGATGCCCTTCTTGCAATGACAAAGTTTTTGCCTTTTGCTAAAATTTCCCTATGTTTTTTTATGATAGAACTAATGAGGAATCAACATGTACAACCTGAGAACATCAACCCTTCTTCCAAGCTCAAATACACCACCAAAGCAGTCCTGACAGATGGCCATTCAGCCTCTGAATAAGAGTGATAATGACGAAATTCTGCTCCTGGTTTGAAAGTGCGGGTTCCCATTTCGTGCTGCAGTCCTGATTGTGAAAGTCATTGTTGACCTCCAGAAACTTCAATTTTGTGCTGCAAACTTTGCTAAATGGGTGCATGGCAATGTCCCTGGCAAGCATCCTCAGAGGTCTCACAGTCTCCGAGGGTGCTTGCCATAGATGCAGGCAAAACGTCAGGAGAGAATGCCTCTAGAACATGGCCATATAGCCCGGAAAAACCTACAACAACTTTCTCCTTGTTTTTACGACACAGCCAACCAGGAACGGACATTTATAACCTGGGAGCAAAGGCGCACCAGCTATGCGCATATCCACATCCACGCATTTAACTGCGGATGTCCCCGACACAGCCAACCAGGAACGGACATTTATAACTTGGGAGCAAAGGCGCACCAGCTATGCGCATATCCACATCCACGCATTTAACTGCGGATGTCCCGCAGCCATCTTGCAGGCTTCTAAAACCCGGGACAAAGCCATCTGTATGGACATCGGAGGCTGAAATCCCAGGATGTTTTGGTTTGTGTGTGGACTTGCTCTCAGGTCCTGGGATTTTTGCTCCTCTTAGACAACCCGCAATTTGGTGCTGTCTGGAAGTGCCCTGAAAAGTCACAATGTCCTATTTGGGGAGCGTCTCACCTCCGGCCTTGGATAGACTCCAAAACATTTGGAGAGGGGGAAAGGTATGCCCATGGTGGTCGTGGGAGACCCACCCATAAGAGTAGCCCCCCAAAAACCCTATTTGGTGAATTCCCCCCCTTTGCTCCCCCCCCCCCCCCCCCCAGACTCACCTGTTCCTTAATTCTGCCTGAGCCTCTGCCTGGACCCTCCTGCTCGGCCGGGCCCCTTTATACCCACCCCTCCCTCCTTCCCTCTCTCCTTCCCTCCGCCCCGTCCAGCACACTTTGGCCAAAGTTCGGCCGGATGGACAGTTGACCTGCAAACGGAGCAGAATTGGGTTGTGTCTCTTAGGTCGAGAGGCATTTATTTATTTATTTATTGTGGTGGAGGCTCCTTCTTTGGAGGCTTTTAAACAGAGGCTGGATGGCCATCTGTCAGGGTGCTTTGAATGCAATATTCCTGCTTCTTGGCAGAATGGGGTTGGACTGGATGGCCCATGAGGTCTCTTCCAACTCTAGGATTCTAGGATTCTACATGGGCCTGACTCGGGGGACAACATATATACAACATGCATTCAATGCCGGAACATAAATATAAATATACACAAACACTGAAATCAGTCTTCTCTACTTAAAATCAAATGTTTAAAGCCATCTTGAATCAGGCCAGGGTTTGGGTTGTTGCAGATTTTTCGTGTTCTAGAAGCATTCTCTCCTGATGTTTCACCTACATCTGCGGCAGGCATTCTCAATAGCAAACCCTAGGGTAGGGTTGCATATTGCTGCCTCATTGCACTGTCCCAAAAGCCAAGTTTTTAGCATCTGTCTGAAGGACGGGAGGGAGGGGCTGGTCTAATTTCCATAGCCGAGGAGCCACCACTGAGAAGGCCCCGTCTCTCATCCCTCCAGTCACTCTTGTGAGGGAGGTGGGACCGAGCAGGGCCTCCCCAGAAGATCTTAATCTCCACAATGGTTTATAGAGGGAGATGCATTTGGACAGGTAAACTTTTAACATCTTTCTGAAGGACGGGAGGGAGGGGCCGATCTAATTTCCATAGCCGGGGAGCCACCACTGAGAAGGCCCTGTCTCTCGTCCCCACCAATCACTCTTGTCAGGGAGGTGGGACCAAGAAGAGGGCCTCCCCAGAAGATCTTAATCTCCTCAATGGTTCGTAGAGGGAGATGTATTCGGACAGGTAAACTGGGCCGGGGTCATGTAGGGCTTGATAGGCCAAAGCCAGCACTTTGAATTGTGCTTGGTAGCAAACAGGCAGCCAGTGGAGCTATCGTAACATGAGAGTTGTGTACGCCCTATATGCCACCCCAGTTATTAACCTGGCTGCCTTTCATTGTACTATTTGAAGCTCCTGAACAGTCTTCAAGGGCAACTCCATGTAAAGTGCATTGCAGTAATCTATCCTGGATGTAATGAGAGTGTGGACTAACATGGCCAAAGCTGACTTCCCAAGGTACGGGTGCAATTGGTGCACAAGTTTTAATTGTGTAAATGCCCTCCTTGTCACCGTCAAAACTTGGGGTTCCAGGCTCAGCGACAAGTCCAGGATCACCCCCCAAGCTACAAACCTGTGCCTTCAGGGGGAGTGTAACCTCGTCCAGCGCAGGCTGTAACTCTATGCCCTGTTTGGCCTTGCGACTGACCAGGAGGACCTCTGCCTTTTCTGGTTACAACTTCAATTTGTTTGCCCTCATCCAGACTTCTCACATCTGCCAAGCACTGGTTCAAGACCTGGACAGCTTCCTTAGCATCTGGTGGAAAGGAGTGATAGAGTTGGATGTCATCTGCATACAGATGGCATCGGATTCCAAAACTCCGGATGATCTCACCCAGCAGCTTCATGTAGATGTTAAGCAACATGGAGGACAATACGGAGCCATGTGGGACACCACATGACAATGGCTGTGGGGCTGAGCAGAAGTCCCCCAGCAACACCTTCTTGGAATGACCCTCAAGGAAGGAGTGGAGCCACTGCAGAACAGGACCCGCAAGGCCCATCCTTGCGAGGTGACCCAGGAGGATACCATGGTCTACGGTACTGAAGGCCAATGAGAGGTCCATCAGAACCAGCAGGGACACGTTCCCCCGTCCTGCTCCCAGCGTAGATCATCCACTAAGGCAACCAAAGCTGTCTCACTTCCATGACTCAGCCGGAAACCAGTCTGGGACAGAGAAAATGCATCGAGAGAACAATAATCAAAAGCACAAAGAAATATACTAATATTCTTGCAAGGGTTGCAAAATGAACCATAGCCAAAGAAGAGAATAGCTTCATGGCACATTGCGCAAGGAAATTATATGTCTTCCCCAGCACACATCACAAACACCACACAGCCATCCCTCCACATTCTCATCACTATGGCACATCATAGAATCCTAGAATCCTAGAGTTGGAAGAGACCTCCTGGCCATCATCCAGTCCAACCCCATTCTGCCAAGAAGCAGGAATATTGCATTCAAAGCACCCCTGACAGATGGCCATCCAGCCTCTGTTTAAAAGCTTCCAAAGGAGGAGCCTCCACCACACTCCGGGGCAGAGAGTTCCACTGCTGAACGGCTCTCACAGTCAGGAAGTTCTTCCTCATGTTCAGATGGAATCTCCTCTCTTGTAGTTTGAAGCCATTGTTCCGCGTCCTAGTCTCCAGAAGCAGAAAACAAGCTTGCTCCCTCCTCCCTGTGGCTTCCTCTCACATATTTATACATGGCTATCATATCTCCTCTCAGCCTTCTCTTCTTCAGGCTAAACATGCCCAGCTCCTTAAGCCGCTCCTCATAGGGCTTGTTCTCCAGACCTTTTATCATTTTAGTCGCCCTCCTCTGGACACATTCCAGCTTGTCAATATCTCTCTTCAATTGTGGTGCCCAGAATTGGACACAATATTCCAGGTGTGGTCTAACCAAAGCAGAATGTCACATCAGTGGGAAACCACAGCTCTAGGATAGATCTAGCAGTCACTTTGTCCTTCTCTTTGTCGCCCTGTACCATCTGCCAGATAGCAATATGAAGGCATTGCAAGGAAAGCCTTTCTTCCCAGAGCTGGAGAAGGGAGAAAGTAGGTAGGTGGTGGTCCCAATGACACTCAAGCAACACCAGGTATAGGGTAGATTAGGACAGGACAGGATGTAATTAGCTTCCTTGTCATTGTACATTGTACAACAAAGTTACATTGTTGTTGTTGTTGTTGTTGTTGTTAGATACATAACAAGATTAGTCCACAAGATCTCTCTGCTGGCTGTTGTATTGGATCCAACATTGGACCCTCCCCACATCTATGGCAGGCAAACTCAGAAGTTGTGAGGTCTGTTGGAAACTAGGAAAATTGGGTTTATATATATACTGTGTGATGTATTGGCGAATAATGTGTATAGTTCCTAATAGGGTGGCCTTTTGCAGCAGACAGGTGGTCATAGAATCCTAGAGTTGGAAGAGACCTCATGGGCCATCCAGTCCAACATGAATTTGTCAGTGCCGATTGTTTTAAGTGCAGGCCAAGGTCTTTAGGCACTGCACCCAGTCTGCCGATTACCACTGGAACCACCTTGACTGGTTTGTGCCAGAGTCTTTGCAGTTCGATGTTTACATCCTTGATTATTATTATTATAGTTGTTGTTGTGTTTGTTTGTACCCCGCTTTTTCTCTCCCCAAGCAGACCCAAAGAGGATGATGGCCTTTGCAGTCCTTTCCTGGTGACCGTTCTAGGACCTTTGGGGTTCCCAAAGAGGCGAAGCTCAAGGAAAATAACTTGGGTTTATGGCAGGCCATATGTTTTTCAGCCGAGGGAGGGAGGGAGGCTGCTTGACCTTTGATCCCTTTGGCCCTTGCTGGCCGCCCTTCGGCCCCAATGAGCGCCAAATCCGCCGGGCCTTGGACTTTGCGTCCCCCGATAAGGCTCCGTCCCAAACAGCAGAGTCAACAGGTTTGCTATTCTTCCGAAACCAAAGGAGATGCCAGGAAAGCTGCCTCGGCCCTTTTGTGTTTGCAAAGTGTGTGTGTGTGTGTGGGGGGGGGGGGGGGAAGCACTCTGCCCGTCCTCAGAGGCAGATCCCACATGGGTTCCCATTCCTTTGTGGGATGTTTGGGGTGACACTAGCAAGACAGAAATGATGAACAACAAGAACACTGTGACACCTGAGAAGAAGGCAACCTCCCTATGAAAACCCTTGTACAGAAATCAGCAATGATTTGAAGTCAAAGAGCAACAGCAATGATGCCGAGTCCCCATGATGATGATGATGATTATTATTATTATTATTACTATTACTATTAAATTTATTTATTTACACCCTGCTTTACCTCCCCAAAGGGGACTCAAAGCAGCTTGAGATAAAAGCATTAGCATGCAATAATATAGGAACAATAATATTATTGTTGTTATATATTATTGTTCCTATATTATTATTATTATTATTATTATTATTATTATTATTATTATATTTTGTTGAAGGCTTTCCTGGTTGGAATCAATGGGTTGTTGTCAGTTTTCCGGGCTGCCTGGCCATGTTCCCGAAGCATTCTGTCCTGACGTTTTGCCCACTTCTATGGCAGGCAAACTCAGAAGTTGTGAGGTCTGTTGGAGCCTTCAACAAAATATAATAATAATAATAATAATAATAATAATAATAATAATAATAATAATAATAATGAACCAACCTGGACACAGAGTATTATTGGAGAACACAGAAATTCTGGACCACTCTGATCACCATCATGTCAGGCTACACAGAGAAGCCACTGAAATCCACGTGAAGCACGTGAACAATGTCAACAGAAAGGAAGAAACCATGGAAATGAACACAATCCGGCTCCCAGTATTTAAAAACACACCAAAATCAGGACAGTAAACAAAGAAAAGAGGGGAATTCCAGACAGAAAACAAACAAACACAAATTGTGTGACGTGGTGTTATATAGTAGGCCTGTTTGATCAAGAAAAAATTTGTTTCTAAAATCGATTTGTAATTGGGGTGTTTTTTTGTTTCGATATTTAAAATAATTACAAAACTTTCCCAAAAAAAAGTTTTGGTATTTAAGAAATTTTGTAAATATTAACGAATTTTTAGAATATTTTTTGTATTATTAAAATAATATTAAAAATAATAATAAAATATTTTAAAATGGAAAATTAACCAAAAAATGGCCCAAATGTGGACCAAACACAGGCAGGATACAGCAAATGAGAGCACACACCAACAGAAGAGTCTTTTCTTTTTTAGAATATTTTTTAAAAAAATATTAAAAAATAATATTAAAAATAATATTAAAATAATATTAAAAATAATATTAAAAATAATATAAAAAATATTTTAAAATGGAAAATTAACCAAAAAATGGCCCAAATGTGGACCAAACACAGGCAAGAGACAGCAAATGAAGCAAGCAGCACTCACAGCAGCAAGGAATGAATCCAATCCCAGTTCGTTGCTAGCAGGCAGCCATTGCCAAGCCAACCCAATGCAAACTCCCTCGCCCTCGCCTCTGCAGCAAGCTACGGGCCGCGCGGAGCCGCTTTGAAAGGGCTCGCCGGCCAATCAAAAAGAGACAGCCACGGACCCATGGTGCACTGCTTGGGAGCGCCGGATTGGCTCCCATGCACCAGCACTCCAGCAGCCTCCACCCCATTAACGAAACGAGCGGAGGCTCGTAAATACTATGGGGGCTGCTGGTTCGATATTTATAAACCCTTCCGGGTTTGGGGATTTGTTTCAATATCGCTTCGGAAATGGTAAAATTAACGAATTATTAACGAATTAACGAATTAACGAAACGAATCGCACAGGCCTATTATATAGTATAATAATATAATCATATATAATTATCATAATATAATATAATAATTTATTTATTTATGTATTTATTTATTTCTGCTACTTCTACCCCGCCCTTCTCACCCCCGAGGGGGGACTCAGGGCGGCTTACAAAAAGAAGGCACAATTCGATGCCCTTATCCAAATACATACATATATAAAACAATTAACATAATTAAACAATTAACAGATTAAAAACATCAATATATAACACAATAGCACAATAATAAACAGTCTCATGGTCAGTGTTTCGAGTTCCATAGGTCCAATACGTTTCGTCATTATTTGCCCATCATTATGGTCTTTCTTTTTAGCTGCCAGAGTTTCCAAAAGCCTGGTCCCACATCCAAGTTTTCAGCTTTTTCCTGAATGAGAGAAGGGAAGTCGCTGATCTAATCTCCCCGGGGAGTGAGTTCCACAGGTGGGGGGCCACCACCGAGAAGGCCCTGCTCCTCGTCCCCGCCAATCTCACTTGTGATAGAGGCGGGGTCGAGAGCAGGGCCTCCCCAGAAGATCTTAGACTCCGAGGTGGGACGTAGAGGGAGATCGTTCGGACAGATACACTGGGCCGGAACCGTATAGGGTTTTGTAGGTCAAAACCAGCACTTTGAATTGTGCTCGGAATTGGATCGGCAGCCAGTGGAGCTGACACAACAGGGGGGTGGCATGCTCCCTGTATGACGCTCTGGTGAGCAGTCTGGCTGCCTCCCGCTGGACTAGTTGGAGTTTCTGAGCAGTCTTCAAAGGCAACCCCACGTAGAGTGCGTTGCAGTAATCCAGTCGGGATGTGACAAGAGCATGGACCACCGTGGCCATAAATAGATTTGTAATAATATAATATATAATGATATATATGGAGCTCCTGGTGTCGCAGTGGGTTAAACCACTGAGTTGCTAAACTTCTTGACCGAAAGGTTGGTAGTTTTGAAGTCGAGGAGGAATTTGGAAGGGTCTCGCCCTGAAGGAGAGACCCTGGGGACCCACCAAAGAGGGCTCGCTACTTTGGTGAGCAAAAGAAAAGAAGCCGCAGCTTAAAAGATTTCCCTAAGTTCCCAAAAGAATTTCACCAAAGCTGAAGGAAGCTCCACCAAGTTGATTTTATTGCAATCCAGCTGGAAAGGATGCAAAGCCGGAATAATTCGTCAAGCAAAGCATAACGTGTACACAAATAAAAGCCTTTTTTATACAGAAACAGAGCTGTCAGATTTGAATTTCCCGCTCCCCGCCCCTCTGCCGGCTCGGCGATGATTGGCTGGCACTCTACAGCTGGGAGGAGACTTGGCCGCCTCCTGAGCACCTTGGCCAATCGCTGAGCTTCTGCCGCCTCGACTTCTTGACCAATCAGGAGAGAGGGAGGGGGTGTTGCAATCCAGAGCAGGGAACGAGGCCCTAAGATAACTATCCACCACACTTGACTGTGAAAAACAATCCTTTTTTATTGAAGAAAAATGGTTACAAAATAAAGGAAAAATGCAAGTCAAAAGCCACAGCAAAATCAGCAAACATGAATTTAAATGGACAAAGCAAAACCAAAAGCCTCACTGGGAAATACTGGAACCTGTTAGCAATCCACTAACCGTACTTGATATCCTAGAAATCTTTCAAGACCATGGCCAGGGAAACCGGGAGAACTGCCAAGGTCTTCATCAATCTGAAACGATGCCTGAACTGAGAAAGTCAGCCCGGCTGAAGGCAATTAAAGCCAAAGAATTGGTTCCGTGAACCGTCCCTCTGCTTTGAAGCCAATGTTTTTAATTCTTTAATTCGGGAAGACCTACGCAAGCTGAGTGATTTACTTCTGTCTTGCCAAATCTGGCCCCTTCTGTTCTCATTAAAGTTACCAGGTGCAGAAGGGAGTAAAAGGTCATAACTTCCCTCTGAAACATTCTCATGAACACTGGTACTTTCACTTTCCAAATCTACAGAAGTTCCTTCCTCACTAATTTCAGGAACATTGGCATTTTCCAAACCTACAGAAGTTTCTTCCTCACTAATTTCAGGAGCATTGGCATCAAGAGGTACATTTTCATTAGCATCAGTAAATATATTTTCATTAGCATCAGGAGGAACAAACAGAGAATCAGGTTCAAGTTCAAACTCAGGCTGAACCCCAACAGGTGGGACGAGAGGGAAACAATGAATTCTTGAGTGGATTATGAAGATATGTAGTGTCCAAGCAGTCATTGAGTCCCAGGGGCCTTCTAGTCAGCCATCCCATTGCCTTTGATTGGTGGCAATAAACGTTGAAGTCTGGCAAGCCTGCCAAAATCCAGATTTTCCTGGTGCCAAGATATGGGAACAATGAAGCAGTCTTGGCTGAAGTTTCAGTGGAGGAGGGTTTGAATGGGCAAACAGATCAGGACGAAGTGTGGCTTTCCGAAGGCCCTTTTGTCCTGTTGAGATATGATCATCAATGCCAAGCGGGCACCATCCGCTGGGGGGACCGACTCCAAGCCCCAGGGTGGCTGCCCATTGTATTGTCCATGCAAATAAGTCTTTTGACAAGGTTCTTTGCAATCAGGCAATTTCCTCCTTCCCAGGGTCACCCAGGGGGCTTCTTATATTTTTATACAATTTTTTATAAAAGGGAATAGGGCAGAAGGGTCAGGTAAAGGTCAGATATACAGGGGCTTGAAAAGGTAAAGTTTCCAAAAAGTTTCTAAGAGCCCTTCAGAAGGGAAAAAGTCCCATAGAAGTTCAAGAGAGTACGTAAGTGTAAAGGGAGGTGGTTTCTCAGTAATCAATGTGCTACCTTCTGCTATAAATATATGAAACACAGGGCATAAAACCTTGATTAAATGATACACACTCTCTAACATGGGAAGGGTCCTTGTTGTTGTTGTTAGTGTCTTGGCAAATTGACCAAGGCTTAACCCTTATTATCCAGTATGGTGTCCTTGTCCTTAGCAAAACTATAAGTTACTATCTTTTATGGGGGGGGGGGGTCGTGTTCGACTTCATTTTCAGTAATAAAATTCCAAGAGGGAAAAGGTCCCCCGCCTCCAGGTTTGTAAACCCAGCTTCTGCCAACCTAGCAGTTTGAAAACATGCAAATGTGAGTAGATCAATAGGAACTGCTCTGGTGGGAAGGTAAGGGTGCTCCATGCAGTCATGCTGACAACATCACCTTGGAGGTGTCTGTGGATAATGCCAGCTCTTTGGCTTAGAAATGGAGATGAGCACCAGAGTCCGAGAGTTGAGCACGACTGGACTTAATATCAAGGTGACACCTTTACCTGAATAATATAATATAATATAATATAATATAATATAATATAATATAATATAATATAATATAATATAATATAGAATAGAATAGAATAGAATAGAATAGAATAGAATAGAATAGAATAGAATAGAATAGAATAGAATAGAATAGAATAGAATAGAATAGAATAGAATGTGCTGCAGGATGTCCCTCCCTCCCACAAAGACAAACTTTGTGCAGTTCAGTAAACTTTTCCCATGTTTTTATGAAAGGACCAGTTAGGGCAGTGTTTCTCAACCTGGGGGTCGGGACCCCTGAGGGGGTCGCAAGGGGATGTCAGAGGGGTCGCCAAAGACCATAAGAAAACACAGTATTTTCTGATGGTCATGGGGATTCCATGTGGGAAGTTTGAGCCAATTCTATCGTTGGTGGAGTTCAGAATGTTCTTTGATTGTAATGAACTATAAATTCCAGCAACTACAACTCCCAAAAGTCAAGGTCTATTTTCCCCAGGCTCCACCATTGTTCACATTTGGGCATATTGAGTATTCATGGCAAGTTTGGTCCAGATCCACCATTGTGTGAGTCCACAGTGCTCTCTGGATATAGGTGAACTACAACACCCAAACTCAAGGTCAATACCCATCAAACCCTTCTAGTGTTTTCTATTGGTCATGGGAATTCTGTGTGCCAAGTTTGGTTCAAATCCATTGCTGGTGGAGTTCAGAATGCTCTTTGATTGTAGGTGAACTATAAATCCCAGCAACTACAACTCCCAAATTACAAAATCAATCCTCCCCCAACCCCAGTAGCATCACATTTGGGCGTATTGGGTATTTGTGCCCAATTTGGTCCAGTGAATGAAAATACACCCTGCATATCATATAACAGTAGTAAAATTACAGTTTATGAAGTAGCAATGAAAACAATGTTATGGTGGGGGTCACCACCACATGAGGACCTGTATTCAGGGGTCACGGCATTAGGAAGGTGGAGAACCACTGAGTTAGGGCATTGGCAGCCCAAGACCAATCACCCACTTCAGCGCAGACATGGTGGGATTTCCTGCCTTGACGTGTCTGGGTTCTGTGGCCCTGTGGCCAGGCTGAGTTGAACGGGTTGGGAGACCCATTGAAAAATGACCGCAACATGTGCTCTAGTGTGATGGTGTCCGTCCCGCAAAGACAAAGTTTGGGCACTTTTCTCAACTTTCCCCATGTTTTTGATCCTAGACCCAATTAGGACATGATGGGACTTCTCGCCCAGGGAGAAGCCCCGTGCAGACTCGGCCCGTCCTGCCCAGATAAGGAGGAAGGAGGCCTCCGGTCAGGCAGCCCCGGCCGGCCTCCACGTCTCTCCTGCCAAAGTCCAAGCGACAACGACGCTGCAACAAGGTGATGGCGGTGGTGATGATGATGGCAGTGGTGATGTGTCACCGGTCGGTCCGTCTGCAGAACTATAAATAGGGAAGGGTCGGCCCTTCTGCACAACAGGACAAAGCCAAGCGGAAGGAGGCCAAAGAGGTGAGAAGAGGAATAAGGGATGAAGAGGAGGAGGAGGAGGAAGGGGGCTGGCTGGCTGGCCGGCCGGCCGGAAGGGGGTCCATTCATCTCTTCTCTTGGGATGCTTTGGCTCACTTTAATTCTGGGACCAATGTGCATGGAGGAGGGGAAGGGGCATGGGTTCCCATCCCAGGGGCTGGCCTCAATGGGCAACGCAAAGCTCATCTAGCCTGACCCTTGCAGATTGCAAATTGGAGGCTCAGACCCCCCAAAGGAAGCCCATCCCAGCCCATCTTGCAGGCTAAGCAGGGCCAGCCCCGGTTTGTAATTGGATGGGAGGCCAGCAATGGGGGCTAACCTGGTTCGTAATTGGATGGGAGACCAGCAACAGGGGCTAAGCAGGGCTGGCCCTGGTTAGGACTTGGATGGGAGACCAGCAAGGGGAGCTAAGCAGGGCCGGCCCTGGTTTGGAATTGGGTGGGAGACCAGCAATGGGGGCTAAGCAGGGCTGGCCCTGGTTAGGACTTGGATGGGAGACCAGTAATGGGTGCTAAGCTGGCCTGGCCCTGGTTAGGACTAGGATGGGAGACCAGCGACAGAGGCTAAGCAGGGCTGGCCCTGGTTAGGACTTGGATGGGAGACCAGCAATGGGTGCTAAGCAGGGCCAGCCCTGGCTCGGAATTGGATGGGAGACCGCCAAAGAGAACTAAGCAGGGCCGGCCCTGGTTTGGAATTGGGTGGGAGACCGCCAAAAGGAATTAAGCAGGGCCAGCTCTAGTTTGGAATTTGGTGGGATATCAGCAATGGCGCTGGTTAGGTCTTGGGTGGGAGACCAGCAATGGGAGCTAAGCAGGGCCAGCTCTAGTTTGGAATTGGGTGGGAGGCCAGCAATGCGAGTTAAGCAGGGCTGGCCCTGGTTAGGACTTGGATGGGAGACTAGCAATGGGTGCTAAGCAGGGCCAGCCCTGGTTAGGTCTTGGATGGGGAGACCAGTAATGGGAGCTAAGCAGGGCCAGCCCTGGTTAGGACTTGGATGGGAGACCAGCAATGGGAGCTAAACAGGGCCAGCCCTGGTTTGGAATTGGGTGGGAGACCAGCAATGGAAGCTAAGCAGGGCCAGCCCTGGTTTGGAATTGAGTGGGAGACCAGTAATGGGAGCTAAGCAGGGCCAGCCCTGGTTTGGAATTAGGTGGGAGACCAGTAATGGGAGCTGAGCAGGGTCGGCCCTGGTTCAGAATTGGGTTGGAGACCAGCAATGGGAGCTAAGCAGGGCTTATCCTGGTTCAGAATTGGGTGGGAGACCAATAATAAATTGTGTATTTCAGAAGAAGGAACAGCCATAGGATTCCTTCCCTAAGAAAACCCTACGAAATCCACGGCTGGCCTTGTGTTAGGGTCACACAACAACAGCGAAAGCCACTGACACAGTCTTCCCCCCTTTTTGCAGTCGTCTGTTGAAGATCTCCACCCAACCCAAGGCTGCCATGTCTCCAAAGGGAGCTGCCGTCTTCCTTGGCCTCTTGGCCATCATTGCAGGTATGTTGGGCGGCGGGGGGGGGGGGGTCCTTTTGCCCCAATCTGTCCTAGTTTTCCATCCACTCATTTCCCCACTTTTTCAGCCAGTCCTTCCCATTCCAGCCATTTCCTGCTTCCAGTCCTTCTTTCCCACCCCTTTCCTACAACAGTCTTTCCCACATTTCCATATTCACATACACACAGTGTTTTCCCCAAAATGTATAGCTAAAATAAACATATTGACTTGCGTATAAGCCACTTATATTTGGGTCGGCTTATACTCAAGTATATACGGTATATAAAATATATGAATTGTAATTGGAAAATATAGCCAGCCCCATCGTCTAATTCCTCTCCTTTCCTGTGACCTCAACCCTGTTCTTACCTAGGAGACATAATAAATTATTTATTTATTTATTTATTTAAATTCATTATTAAATTTATTATTTATTTATCTACAGCATTTATATTCTATTTATATAAATATATTTTTATTTATTTATATAGATATAAATATAAATATTTATTTATATAAATATAAATAAATATTTATATTTATTATTTCTTTATTTACAGTATTTATATTCCACCCTTCTCACCTCAGATGTTTATAACAGAAGGACAGTCTGTATATAATAATAATAATAATAATAAAATATATTAAATATAATATAATAATACTAATAATAATATATAAGATTCCTCTCACTTCCTGTTGTCTCAGCCCCGTTCTTAAATAAGAATCATGTATGTTTGTAACTTGGGGACAGCCTAGATAAGTCCATGTGTTATGACCAGGAAGAATCAAGGCATCTCCTGTGTTTACCTTGGATGCCCGTCTGTGCCCTGATTTGACCTTTTGGCCGCTTAGCTCGCTGGGCTCCCGAACCCCCGGATTTAGGGGAGCCGAAAGGGCACAACAGGGCCAGTTTTGGGTGACACGGGCATCCCTTCCATTGGCAACTTCCTTTTTTTAAGAGAGGGAAAAGGTAGAAGAAAGTGGAGATGGGAATGGAAAGGCGAGCGGCTCTGTTGGGCCACGGTTGGGTTGGCTACGAAAGGGTGTTGTGGACTCTGGTGTGTTGGCAAGGAATGCAAATGTGGTGGATTTGGGGGGCTTCCTTGCCGTGCTGACCCCCCTTCTTCTTCGCCGTCCGTGCAGGGGCCCAGGCCGAGGTCAGCGCTGAGCAGGTGGCGGACGTGGTCTGGGGCTACTTCTCGCAGCTGGGCAGCAACGCCAAGGAGGCCGTGGAGGCACAGATCCCCACCTCCGAGGTCAGCCAGAAGCTCAAGTGAGTGCGGCTTCAGCCAAAAGGACCTTCGGGGTCACCATGGTGGGAGGGAGAGATGTCTCCATGGTAACTGACATGGGACTCAAAGTGAAACAACTGTGAGGTGTAGAAAGAGAAGTGCATGGAGCCGATCTGCTGAGCATGAAAAGTGATGATGTGGTGCCGTTTCTCACAGCCTTCTGCGCTGCTTGTTATACAACGATTCCTTTAAGAACTGTCCATAAAACGTCTAAAGGAATGGGTTGTGGTAGCTTTTTCGGAGTATATGGCCATGGTCTAGAGGCATTCTCTCCTGACGTTTTGCCTGCATCTATGGCAAGCATCCTCAGAGGTAGTGAGGTCTGTTGAAACTAGGAAAATTGGTTTATATATCTGTGGAGTGAACAGGGTGGAACAAAGGACTCTTGTCTGCTGGAGCTAGGTGGGAATGTTTCAATTGACCCCCTTGATTAGCATATAATGGCCTGACCATGATTAGCATATAATGGCCTGACTTGATTAGCATATAATGCCTGACCAAAAAACCTACAGTGATTCCGGCCATGAAAGCCTTCGACAATACGTCTAAAGGAGTGTTAATCCCTGTATTGTTTAAAATGTTCAATTGGTTGTGCGTCAAGGGTCTTAGAGGGAATGTTTGGCAGAAGCAAATTGTTTAAGGGAGGGAGGGAAGGAAGGAAGGAAGGAAGGAAGGAAGGGAGGGAGGGAGGGAAACGGAAGGAAAGGGGTATTATTGAATTGGAAGAGACCACAAGGGCTCTCCAGTCCAACCCCTGTTATGCAGGGAAAAACAAAAAAGAGAAAAGGAGGAAGGATGGAAGAAAGGAAGAAAGAGAGAGGAAGGAAGGAAGGAAGGAAGGAAGGAAGGAAGGAAGGAAGGAAGGAAGGAAGGAAGGAAGGAGAGGGAGAAAGGAAGGAGGAAAGGGAGGGAAGGAAATATAAAATCATCAAATTGGAAAAAACCACAACCACAAGAGCGATCCAGTCCAATCCCCGTTTTGCAGGGAAGCACAATCAAAGAAGAAAGAGAAGAAAGGAACAGGGGAAGGGAGGGAGGGGACAGGAAGGAAAGGGAAAGGAAAAGGAGGAATGGAAAGATAAAATCACCAGATTGGAAGAGCCCCCAAGGGATAACTGAATCTCTGTTATGCAGGGAAATACAATCAAAAAAGAAAGGAAAGTAACAGAGGATGGAAGGAAGGAAGGAAGGAAGGAAGGATGGAAGGAAGGATGGATAGAAGGAAGGAAGGAAGGAAGGAAGGAAGGAAGGAAGGAAGGAAGGAAGGAAGGAAGGAAGGAATAGGACGCAAACTACTGTTGCCTCTTTGGTTGGCTTATCAGAGGTGGTGCCAGAAACAAACAAGAAGGGCTCAGGGTACCTTTTGCGCAACCAACGCATCTCCATCCCTCTCCCTTCTTTCCTCGCTGCAGCTCCCTCTTCCAGGACAACCTGGACACGGTCAGCGCCTACGCCCTCGAGCTGCAGAAGCAGGTGGTGCCCTTTGCCACGCAGCTCCACGGCCGCCTGGCAGAAGACTCCCAGAAGCTGAAGGAGCAGCTGCAGGAGGAGCTGAACCAGCTGCGCGCCCGCATCACGCCTCACGCCGAAGAGGTCCGGCGGCAGATGACCAGCACCATCCAGAACCTCCAGGCCCAGCTCAGCCCGTACGCCGAGGAGCTGCGCAGCCAGGTGAACCGTAACGCGGCCGAGCTGCGCCAAGGGCTGGAACCACTGGCGGAGGAGATGCGGGCCAAGCTGCGGGAGAACATGGGCGACCTCCAAGGGGTCCTCTCCCCTTATGCCGACCAGTTGCAGCAGCGCATCGAGGCGCAGGTGGGGACCCTCAAGGCCACCCTGGACCCCTACGCCAACAAGCTCAAGGCCGAGGCTGACCGGACCCTGGAGGAACTGCGTGCCAGCCTGGCACCCTTTGCCCAAGATGCCCAGGGCCAGCTCAACCGCCAGCTGGAGGGCCTCTCCTTCCAGATGCAGAAGGGTGTGGAGGAGCTGAAGGCCAAGCTCTCTGAAGGGGCCCTCGACCTGGAGACCAAGCTGACCCCCTTGGTCCAGGAGCTGCGGGAGAAGCTGCAGCAGGATGCCTCCGCAGTGCAAGAGAGCCTGACGCCCTACCTGGACGGGCTAAGCGGGCAGATCGGGGGCCGGATCGAGGAGTTCCGCCAGGCGGTGGGGCCCCATGGAGAGAGCATCAACCGGCTCCTGGTGCAGAAGGTGGAGGAGATGAGGAGCAACCTGGAGCCCTACGCCGACAAGGCTGGGGACCACCTGGGCTTCCTGGAGAAGAACCTGAGGGACAAGCTGGCCTCCTTCTTTGAAGGCCTCAAGCAGAAGGAGAACTGAAGGGACCGTCCACAACAGCCTTTCCTTCCTGACTCTGGGGTCTTTGGGCTTCAGAGCTTGAGGCTCTCCAAACTCTCACGATGGCCTTTGTCTATGACTCCAACCCTCTTGGGCTTCAGAGTTCGAGGTCTTCCAAACCCCCACAAAACCCCACAATGGCCTTTCTTTCTTTTGTGACTCCAACCTTCTTGAGCTTCCGAGCTTGAGGTTCCCTGAAATCTCCCAAAATCCCATAGTGGCCTTCTTTTCTTCTATGACTCCAACCCTCTTGGGCTTCAGGGCTTGAGATCCTCCAAAATTCCCACAAAATCCCACAATGATTCTCTAACAGAATGATTGAGTGCTTTGTTTAGCTAAAGTTGACTCTCCTTCACCAGTAAACAGAAACAGAAGGGGTTTCATGTTGATGTATGCAGACGATCTAGCACTCATCTCCCTCTCTTGGTTGGGTCTGAAAAATCTTCTGAAGGCTTTCAGTACCTATCTGTCAATAAATTACTCCAAGACCAAGATTATGGTATTTGGCAGGCACTACCTCAGGTATAAATGGTCTTTAGGCCAACATGTCATAGAACGAGCCCATCTATTCAAACAATGGTCTGTGACTCTGTGATTCCAGCGACATTTTGGAGGACCTCAAGCTCGGAAGCCCAAGGGGGCTGGGGAGGGTCGAAATCTTCATCGTGGCCAATATTATTTGGCATCTCTGTTACTCCATTTGCTTGTTCGCTGCTGCTAGCAACTTCCGCGCACTTTATGTGTCTGTGCAAACACATCTAGTTAGCAAAGGTTGCAGACTGTGCTGTAATAAACGAGCAACTCAGCAATGCACGATGGGACTCTAGTTTCTTTCACGAGGGGGCATTTGGGGCCCTTGGGAGGCTGCGTGTGGGTGGATCATCTCCCCAGGGTGTCCTTTGGGTGGGTTTTGGCTTCAGTGCATAACCAACATACGATAAGGCTCAAGTCATAGGTTTTCGGCTGCCTTTTTAGATATTTAGGCGTCCCTATCGCTGGGTTTTTCAGTTTGCAACAATGGGGGAGTTTACTGGATGACAAGTCCCAGGGCCGCTGTCCACTGAGGGGATTCTGCAGCCCAAGAGAGTCTGTTTGCTCAGCTCTGCAAACACAGGAGCCCCTCGGTGGGGCCAAAGGTCTCGGTGACGTCCGTCCAAGTGACTTCCAGCAAAAGCTCTTGTTTACAGGCCAAACCTCGGAAGAGGTCAGAGTCTGCACAGCCCACAAAGTCCAGCTTGTGGCCTCTCTCTGCACAGCCATCAGCCCACTGTGTGCGTCTTTCTTCCCTGGAGCTGACCGCTGACCGCTCACCTTTCCGCAACCGGCCCTCTCCAAGGCTTTCCTAAAAAATGCCCCAGCGGCAGCTAAGCAGGGTGATTGCCCAGAAATGTCATAGAATCATAGAAGAGACTGCATGGGCATCTAGTCCAAGCCCTTGCTATGCAGGAAAAGCACAATCAAAGCATTCCCGGGAGGTGGACATCCAGCCTTTCCTTAATGAATACTACTACTACTACTACTACTACTACTCCTACTACTAATAGAGTTGGAAGAGACTGTATGGCCAATCTAGTCCAACCCCGTTCTGCCATGCAGGAAGAGCACAATCAAAGCATTCCCGGCAGGTGGACATCCAGCCTCTCCTTAATGAATAATACTAGTTATCTATATAAACAAAAATGTAATGTTTGTTTGTGGGATTAACAGAACTCAAAAACCACTGGACGAATTGACACCAAATTTGGACACAAGACACCTGCCAGGCCAATGAGTGACCATCACTCTTAAAAACACTGAAAAACACAGCAGAAAAGACTTTAAAAGCCAAAAAAAAAATTACATTACAACTCATGCATAACCCCCCCCCCCCCACACACACACATATATACACATATACACAAATATTATACACATACATATACACACAGAAAACACATATACACAGACTGGGCCATAGCAGCACGTGGCAGGGGACAGTTAGAAACAACAACAACAACAACAACAACAACAACAACAGAGTTGGAAGAGACTGTATGGGCCATCTAGTCCAACCCCATTCTGTCATGCAGGAAAAGCACAATCAAAGCATCCCCGGCATGTGGACATCCAGCCTCTCCTTCATTAATAATAATAATAATAATAATAATAATAATAATAATAAGTCTGGATTATTGATGTCGCCATTCCAGGTGACAGTCGCATTGAGGAAAAACAACAGGAAAAACTCAACCACTATCAAGACCTCAAAATCAAACTGCAAAGACCAGTCCAGGTGGTCCCAGTGGTCATGGGCGCATTGGGTGCCGTGCCGAAAGATCTCAGCCGGCATTTGGAAATCATAAACATCGACAAAATCATGATCTTTCAATTGCAAAAGGCCACCTGACTTGGATCTGCACGCATCATTCGGAAATACATCACACAGTCCTAGACGCTTGGGAAGTGTTCGACTTGTGATTTTGTGATGCTAAATCCAGCCTAGAGATCTCATCTGCTGTGACATACTGTGCTTTTGTGTCAATAATAATAATAATAATAACAATTGGAAGAGACTGTATGTGCCATCTAGTCCATCCCCATTCTGCCATGCAGGAATAGCACAATCAAAGCACCCCTGACAGATGGCCTTCTAGCCTCTGTTTGAAAGCTTCCAAGGAAGGGGCTTCCACCACACCTCCAGACCTGGGAATGTTTTAGTTGCCCTCCTCTGAACACCTTCCAACTTAGAGTCAATATCTCTCTGGAATTGCTTTGTCCAGAATTGGAGACAGGGTGGTTCCAGGTGAAGAAGTCTGAGAGAGGGCACCAGGACTTCCCTCGGTTTGCCCATACCTGTTATAAAGTCTCAAGCAATTCAGCATAGAGCAGAACAACTCCTTTCAAACTAAGGATCACACAATTAAACAGGAAATGACACTTTCAAACCAGGAACAGAAATAAAATTCCAAATGTTGTCACAGAATGCAATAAGCACCTCTGCATTTGTGTACGTGGGAAATAATTTGTATTGAGTCTTGGAGAAAAGGCAGGATATAAGCTTGCCAGATTCCTCCCTCCCATTGCTGCTGCTGAACTCTATCCTATACCACTTGTACTGTAATGTTTCCCAGTTCATTTGTCTGGTTGTTTAGGGAGGGTGTGTGTGTGTGTCTTTTGTCGTGCAAGGAGTGACTTGAAGAACTGCAAGTCGCTTGTGGTGTCAGAGAATTGGTCGTCTGCAAGGACGTTGCTCAGGGGACGCCAGGATGTTTTGATGTTTTTACCACCCTTGTGGGAGGCTTTTCTCATGTCCCCCTGCATGAGGAGCTGGAGCTGATGGAGGGAGCTCATCCGTGCTCTCCCCGGATTCGAACCTTCAGTTCTGCCGGTGAAGTCGATAGGAACTTTAGGAGGGTCTGCCCAGGAGGAGAGACCCCGAGACCCCACCAATGAGGGATCGCTACTTTGGTGAGCAATGAGAAGCCTGATTTCCAAAATAATCGAGAAGAAATCTCGCCAAAGTTGAAGACGCGGCACCAAGGTGTTTTATTAGCGATTCAGCTGAAAAGGATGCAATGTAGCAATCATTCGCCTACAGAGCATGTGGTTACAGAGATCAGAGGCATTTTTATAGGAAATACAGGCTTACAAGTTTCAAAATTCCCGCTCCTCGCCTTCCTCCCGGCTCGATGTTGATTGGCTGGCAGGATAACAGCTGGGAGGAGGCGTGGCCGCCCTCCCCACGCCAGAGCCAATCACAGAGCTCCTCCGCTGTGCAGGAGCCAATCAGGAAGCTCCCACCGCCTTGGCGCGCCGGCAAATCAGGAGGAAGGGAGGCGGGACGAAAAGAAACAATGCTTTCATGAGTGGATTATAGGATTTTCATGTCCGGGGGCCCCTTGAGTCTGAAAACCGGCCTTCTAAAGAAGCCAGAGCTATTGTCCTCAGATGGGTCTGTGATTAGTAATGATTACTTAATCCGAGTTTTCCTGTCGCCATCAGATATGACATAATGAAGTGGCTGGGGTGGATGTCCGTTGTGGGGAGTTTTGAATGAAGAAAACAGTTTTGGGGGAACTAGACTTTCCGAAGGTCAGTCTTGCTCCCCCATTGAGATGTGATCAAAAGTTTGCCAAGCAGGGGCCCGAGGGGTTTCCGTATCCGCGGTTTGGAGGAGCGCAGATTCAGCCTCCCCGAGACGCCAGGAAGGCATCCCGGGCAGGCCTGCAGTCTCCTGCGGCCTGGAAAAGGTTAGTTTCGTGCATTTGGATAGTTTCAGGCAAGAAAGAGACACAAAGTATTAAGCTAGAGAGTTTAAGAGTTTCAATTTGATTAATCTTTATTTGGGGATTAGTGACATAGTTGGGGCTAGCAAGGAAGTGAAAGGAGAGAACACACGGCTGTGAAGAGTCCCTGGTTGAGGCTGCTGCTGGGGCACATTCCATCAGTTTGGCCCAACTTGGCAATCAGGAACCTGTGGAACTCCCTGCTGCTGGTCAAACCAGCTTGAAGGCAGAGGCCTGGGATGCCCTCGACGACACCAGCACAGGGGTTTAACCCACTGTGCCACTGGGGGCTAGGACGTGGGTGAAAGAGAGGCAAAGGCCAGCCTTTGCTTCACCCCAAACGCAGAGAGCAAAGAGCCGGCTTCTGGTGCATCCGTGGAGGTTGGTGGCCGAGACCCCTGTGACTGAAAGTAGGGCAACACACACCCAGCCCGGCCAGCGCTCTCTGCTCGCCCGCTACCTGACCCCACTGCATCCATGGGTTGGGGGCTGGCCCCGGGTGACCTCTGTGCCCCCTCTGCTGCCCGACACAGAGACCGACGTCATGCCGGCACCTTTGAACCTCTGTGTTGTGTTTACCAGGTGCCGGGTGGCGGGGGTCTACGGCCAGGCACCCAAACGTCCCGCTATCTCCTCTGGCCTCTTGCATAAAAGGAGAACCACTGCATGCATCCTAGGGATCCTGGCAAAAGGAGGCAGCAAACCCCTTGCAAACAGGTAAGGAGACTGTGGCAACCGCCCATCAAGCTGCTCTGCACCGGCGACACTGACCAGGCACCGTTACACTTAGGTTTTGGAGCTAGACTTTCCATACAAAAGTAGGCAAAGAGGGATGCATCATGCAAGCAACACGGACGGTGCCCATTGGATGGAGACTGGAAAAGAGGCGAATGTCCTCCCATGTGTTGCAGCATCGGCGCTCCTAATACAGGCTTCCTTTTTGTGCCTCCTTGCAGAGTCCGAGGACCGCCATGATGCCTGGCGTGGCTCTTCTCACAGCATTCCTGTTGGCCTTCTCAGGTAGGGAGTCTTCCCTCAATTGTCAGGAGGTGGAAGGGACAGGGGCATCTTTGGGAGGAGCCGCTGGAAGGACCAGGGAGGAGGCCTTGATCCAGGAGTCTTTAGGGCAGTGTTTCTCAACCTGGGGGTCGGGACCCCTGTGGGGGTCGTGAGGGGGTGTCAGAGGGGTCACCAAAGACCATCAGAAAACATAGTATTTTCTGTTGGTCATGGGGGTTCTGTGTGGAAGGTTTGCTCCAATTCTATCATTGGTGGGGTTCAGAATGCTATTTCATTGTGGGTGAACTATAAATCCCAACAACTACAACTCCCAAATGGCTAGTTCTATTTTCTCCAAACTCTACCAGTGTTCACATTTGGGCATATTGAGTATTTGTGCCAAGTTTGATCCATATCCATCATTGCTCGTGTCCACAGTGTTCTCAAGGTCAACCAGACCTTCCCAGTATTTTCTCTTGGTCATGGGAGTTCTATGTGCCAAGTTTGATTCAATTCCATCATTGGTGGAATTCGGAATACTCTTTGATTGTAGGTGAACTACAAATCCCAGCACCTACAACCCCCAAATGACAAAATCAATCCCTGTCCAACCTCACCAGTATTCAAATTTGGGCGTATTGGGTATTGGTGCCAAATTTGGTCCAGTGAATGAAAATACATCTTGCATATCAGATATTTACATGACGATTCATAACAATAGCAAAATTATAGTTGTGAAGTAGCAACAAAAGTAATGTGATGTTTGGGGGTCACCACAACATGAGGAACTGTATTAAGGGGTCACGGCATTAGGAAGGTTGAGAACCACTGCTTTAGGGAGCCAACCTGGCAGCAGAAAGACACCATGCGCTGATGCAGAGCAGCATTGTTGGAAGCCATCTCCTTACAGAGGAGCTATGCTTTCCTGCAGGGCAGGGACCTTTTCCAACCCTAACACTCTTTGATTCTATGGAGAACCACCTGGAGAACAAACCCTCCAGCAGCCCCAGGGACAGATCCAACTAATCTTTAATCCTCCCATTTAGGGATGCAGATAAAGCATTTGATAACATTTATTGGACATTTATAGCTGGATTTCTATTGGCGATAGAAGGCGGGGAAAACTTTAGAAATGGCCTCAGCTGCAAACTGCAAAAATAAAAAATAAACAAAGATTTAACACACAAAACAGAAATCCAAAAAAGGAATAAGACATCGAGCTGCTTTTATAATGTCCCTTCCCTCTGCTTTCCTCCTTTTGTACTCGGCTTAACTTTTGGCTCCGCTCTGCTTGTGCATTCCTCTTTAGTATTTATTTATTTACTTACTTACTATATTTGTATATCGCCCTTCTCACCCCATTGGCTGCCTTGGGCTTGCTTTGCATTTGCACATCCAAACGTGCCTCCATTTCCCTCTGTGAAATGCAAGGAAGTCCAAAAGGACACCGAGGACCCACTGATATGATCCCCGGTGGTGGTGCTTACTTATTGCTCGAGCAAGCTCCGTTACACAGCAGCAAGAATGCACATTAATAATTGGTGTATGTGATATGTGCTTCCAAAATGGTCTTCTCCTCTCCCTTGCCTTGCACAGCCTCCCAGGCCGGTCCTCTGCTGAGCAGCTCCGGAGACGATGCCCGCCAATTGACTCGCGACAAGGATGCTGCAGAAGAAGCCCAGCGGCTCAAATTGGGGCAAAGGACACCGTGAGTGGGGAACCCTTTGCTAGGTTTTCCTCGGTCACAGACTCACTGTTTCATGGGTTTTTGCCTCCCAGTTTATGAATGGTTGCCATTCTCCTGAGCGGCGTTCTAATCCCTCTGTGTGTGTGTGTGTGTGTGTATATGTGTGTGCGTGTGTGTGTGCATACACAGTGTTCCCTCGCTACTTCACGGTTCACTTTTTGCAGACTCGCTGTTTAGCGGGTTTTTGCCTCCCAGTTTATGAATGGTTGCCATTCTCCTGAGCGGCGTTCTAATCCCTCTGTGTGTGTGTGTGTGTATATATATATGTGTGTGTGTGTGTTTGTGTGTGTGTGCATACACAGTGTTCCCTCGCTACTTCACGGTTCACTTTTTGCAGACTCGCTGTTTAGCGGGTTTTTGCCTCCCAGTTTATGAATGGTTGCCATTCTCCTGAGCGGCGTTCTAATCCCTCTGTGTGTGTGTGTGTGTATATATATATGTGTGTGTGTGTGTTTGTGTGTGTGTGCATACACAGTGTTCCCTCGCTACTTCACGGTTCACTTTTTGCAGACTCGCTGTTTAGCGGGTTTTTGCCTCCCAGTTTATGAATGGTTGCCATTCTCCTGAGCGGCGTTCTAATCCCTCTGTGTGTGTGTGTGTGTGTGTATATATGTGTGTGTGTGTGTGTTTGTGTGTGTGTGCATACACAGTGTTCCCTCGCTACTTCACGGTTCACTTTTTGCAGACTCGCTGTTTAGCGGGTTTTTGCCTCCCAGTTTATGAATGGTTGCCATTCTCCTGAGCGGCGTTCTAATCCCTCTGTGTGTGTGTGTGTGCATGTCTGTGTGTATACACAGTGTTCCCTCGCTACTTCGCGGTTCACTTTTTGCAGACTCGCTGTTTAGCGGGTTTTTGCCTCCCAGTTTATGAATGGTTGCTGTTGTCCAGAGCAGCGTTCTAATCTCACCTCCTGGCAAGGATGGGGTGTGAAAGGGGGTTTCGCCCTCCCCCTCGGGAGAGAGGCAGCCAATCAAGAGAGACTGCAAAGCAAAGCAGAGACAGCTAGCTAAAAAAAAAGTGTGCAGAGCCTTTAAATCTCTCCTCGCTTCTGCCTCACCCTCGGAATGCGATATACATAGATAGCGTGCCGACTTTTGGATTTTCACTTTTCATGGGTGGTCCTTGTCACGTTGCCAGGGCTCTACCTTGTTTAGGTAGAGATGAATCAAAACTCCCAGTTTTATCAAACAGTTTAATTAATTAAAACAGCACTTACTTGCTGGCTGTTTTAATAGACCAAAATATAAAACGCAAAGATAGGACTTAGCTACAGAATAAACAAAAACAGATAGCAAAAATAACTTCGTAGTCAAAAGGGTCCAGTCCAGTGGTCAAATGCCGAGAGTTCAATAAACAAAATCCAGGGAGCAAGAGTCTATAGTCAAAAGCCAGTCCAAAGGTTCAAGGTTCCAGGATTCCAAGATTACAGGACCTGGGGGAAAATCCAGCAACATCCACCATCAAAATGCAACAAATACTTAGCTCCTTAAATCCAGTAACACCCAGCTGCAACCCATCTCCTGCACACCTCCGCCCCTCATTGCTTTCACCCATGAACTTCCACTTACAGATCACCAAACCCTCTAGAACTAATACTCACAGTAACCTTTCCATCACTAACCACCATCAACTGCAGAACATATGACAGTATGCATTGGGTAGAGTGGTGAAAAGCGGTTGGAGAGCTCCCTCAAGCGGGCTCCTGCAGAAATGGAGAGAATTGGATAAAGGATTTATAGAAATGCAGTTTTAATGTGGAGCTTTAATGGAAATATGGGTATTTGTTGAATTTTTGCAAAGTTTGTACTTTTTCATTGTGTTGTAACCTGCCTCGAGCCGCAGGTAGAGGTGGGTAGGAATTATTATTATTATTATTATTGTTCAATTTCATTCAATCTACTCATCGCAATACTAATAACAACAACAACAACACTTTATTTACACTCCACCCTTCTTCCCAAGAGGACTCAGAGCAGATTACAGTATATGTAAACAGACACAGGGAAACATTCAATGCTTTGTTACAATGCCATACAACGACACAAATACGCAGACAAAAGCAAAGGCTTCTCCTTTCATTTCTGGCTCTGGTGGAGATGCTCATCTCCATTTCCAGCCTGAGAAGCCTGTGTTGTCCGTAGACAATTTCTGGCCATGTGGCCAGCATGACGACATGGAGCGTTTTTTGCTTTTCCTGCTGATTGATCTATTCACCTTTGAATGTTTTTGAACTGTTAGGCTGGCAGGAGCTAGGGCTAACAGAGGGAGCTCACCCCATCCCGCGGATTGGAACTGCCAACCTTGAGGAGCACAAGGGTTTAACCCAGTGGTTCTCAACCTGGGGTCCCCAGATGTTTTTGGCCTACAACTCCCAGAAATCCCAGGCAGTTTACCAGCTGTTAGGATTTCTGGGAGTTGAAGGCCAAAAACATCTGGGGACCCCAGGCTGAGAACCACTGGTTTAACCCATTGTGCCACCTGTGGCCCCATCGTATTTACCACATGGGTGCATTCTGGTTTATCCTTTCCTGCGCAGAAACCTGAAGGATCGCCTCCAGGATGGCGATGGCCACCCCATGTCCTATCTTCTGGAGAAGCTGTCTACGTTGACCGGTGGCCTGCAGCCCTTGTCCTATCAAGACGCGAGGAGCCTTCGGGAGCTGATCGGGAGGGAGATGGAGGGCCTCCACACAAAGATCTCTCCTTACCTGGGTGAAGAGGGCCAGCAGGTTGGACAGGCCTTGGATGACGTACGCTGCTGCTTGGTGCCTGTCGCGGAGGAAGTGATGAACCAGGTCTCACTCCTCGCAGAGGAGCTCAACCAGCAGCTCGGGCTGTCGAGTCCCTCCCTTGACGGTGTGGATGTTGTGGCTCAGCAAGTGGCAAAGGATTTTTCTGACATGTCTGAGGATGAGGGGTTTCAAAGTGATGGGTCTGTCAATGGACGAAGAGACACAGGCAGTTGAGGCTGATGTTTTGCATTCCTGTGATCATTCAAGTGAAACCCATTCTCTTGGGAAACTGCCTTCAGCCAATGGGGAGTTTTCCCGAGAAGCCAGATTAGATTTGAGAACGAAGGGAGTGAAAAATAGACTAATTAGACATTCTGAGAGAATCCGTGAGAAGACCTTGAAGCCCAGGTGCGTTCGGCATGATCTCATGGCTACTTGGTCGGGCTTAAATTAAGTGGCATTGGCTTTACACCTCTACAACGTTGCTAAAAGGATGGCATCCCTGTCTCAACTCTCAAGTTCATGATTCAAGTTTCTTGTTCTGTTTCATGACTTTGTTCCTTGGAGAGTTTGCCTTGGAAAAAGTTCCTGGTTTCTGAATTCCTGCTTGAAGTGCTGCTGTGGATTTTGGTTCTCTTGGCTTTATGTACCTCGTCATTTTGGATGATTGCTATTTTGTATTTTCTATTCTACTGACCCTTTTGGATTTTCCCCCTTTTCCTCCTTTTGTACCTGTTTTCTTTAATAAACATTTTTAGAAAAGAACAACTGGACTCTGGTGTGGTGTTGAGTGAAAAGGTGTTTCAGCACTAGGGTGCAACACAGGTGAACCTGGTCTCCCTCCATGCAACGGAGCTCAACTGGCAAGTCGGGATGGCAAGTCCCTCCCTTGACGGTGTGGATGAGGTCCAGATGTTTGGAGCGAATAAGGGCTTTGACACTGGACGAATGGACACCCAATTTGGACACAAGACACGTGTCAGGCCAATGAGTGACCATCACTCATAAAAACACTGAAAAACACAGTGGAAGGGACCTTAAAAATTTATATATATATATATATATATATATATATATATATATATATATATATACACATACATACACACACACACACACACACACACACACATATGTAAAGAGAAAACCACCTAAATACATATATACACAAATATATATATACACAGACAAAGCACATATACACAGACTGGGCCACAGCAACGCGTGGCAGGAGATGGCTAGTAATAATAATAATAATAATAATAATAATAATAATAATAATAATAATGTATTGGGCTGTGGCAGTGGGCTTTCCATAATAATAATAAGTATTAACCTATGAGAATGAGCTTTCAATAATAATAATAATAATAATATGTGTTGGGTTGTGACATGCTTCCAATAATAATAATAATAATAATAATAATAATAATAATAATAATAATAATAGCAACAATAATTAATATGTTAGGATGAGGCAGTGTGCTTTCCATAACAACAACAACAGCAACAACATGTTGGGTTGTGACAGCATGCTTTCAATAATAATAATAATAATAATAATAATAATAATAATAATGTGTATTAACCTAGGAGAATGAGCTTTCAATAATAATAATAATAATAATAATAATATGTATTAACTTATGATAATGAGCTTTCAATAATAATAATAATAATAATAATAATAATAATAATAATAATAATAGTAATATGGGAGGTTTCTTTCCTCCCTCCTTCCCTCCACGTGGAGACTGGGCGTGACGTCACGTGCTTGCTCCGCCCCCGGAGCTAGGCCAGAGAGGTGCGCATGCGCGGAGCTCCACTTCCGCCTTGGGCCTCATTCCTGCTTCCGGCCGGCGAGGGAGGCGGTTGTGTGGCGCTCCAGGCGGGCCAGGGATGATGTGGGCGGTGGGGGAGCCCGGCGGCCCTTCGCCTCGCTCGCCTTCTCCTCCTGCGGCCTCGCTCTCCTCCTCGTCCTCCTTCCCGGCGGGGCCCGCCTTCCGCCCGCTCAGCGCCGACGACGAGGAGCAGCTCCCGGCCGAGGTGGAGTCCCTCTGCATGGCCTGCTTCCGGAACGTAAGCCTCACTCCACGCCGCCGCCTCTCCTCCTCAGCAGGCCTTCGCAGGAGCTTGGTCATCATGTCCCCGACTGGGAAAGTGGCCTTCCCCACTATCACAATAATAATAATAATAATAATGTATAGGGCTGTGGCAGTGGGCTTTCCATAATAATAATAATAATAATAATAATAATAATAATAATAATGTGTATTAACCTATGAGAATGAGCTTTCAATAATAATAATAATAATAATAATAATAATAATAATGTGTTGGGCTGTGATGTTGGGCTTTTCATAATAATAATAATAATAATAATAATAATAAATATGTTGGGATGTGGCAGTGGGCTTTCCATAATAATAATAATAATTTATTTATTTAATTTATTTATTTATTTAATACACTTGTATACCGCTAATATCTCAGCCTAAATCGGCGACTCATTGTGGTTTACAGCAATTAAAAGCAATGTACAATTTAAAACAACAACACGTAAACAATACAAATTATTGGGCCACCAATAATAATACCATGCTTCTCGTCACAAAAATCACAGTCCAGAGTTCGTCATCCATAGTTAACCAGTCCTTAGTCTATAAATTCAATAGTAACAAACTAATTGAATGCTTGTTTACACAACCATGTTTTTAATCTCTTCCGAAAGACCATCAGCGAAGAGGCTGATCGTATCTCTATAGGGAGGGTGTTCCAAAGCCGAGGGGCCACCACAGAGAAGGCCCTGTCTCTCGTTCCCGCCAGCCGCACTTGGGAAGCCGGTGGGATAGAGAGCAGGGACTCTCCAGAAGACCTTAGGGTCCTGGTGGGCTGATAGGCTGAGATACGTTCGGATAGATAAGTTGGGCCAGAACCGTTTAGGGCTTTAAAGGCCAAAACCAGCACTTTGAATTGAGCCCGGTAGCATATCGGCAGCCAGTGGAGCTGGTGCAGCAGAGGAGTTGTGTGCTCCCTGCGCCCCGCTCCTGTTAGTACCATGGCTGCCGCCCGTTGGACTAGTTGGAGCTTCCGGACTGTCTTCAAAGGCAACCCCACGTAGAGAGCGTTGCAGTAATCAAGGCGGGATGTAACCAGAGCGTGGACTACCGTGGCTAAGTCGGACTTCCCAAGGTACGGTCGCAGTTGGCGCACAAGTTTTAATTGTGCGAATGCTCCCCTGGTCACCGCCGAAACCTGGGGTTCCAGGCTCAGCGATGAGTCCAGGGTCACACCCAAACTGCGAACCTGTGTCTTCAGGGGGAGTGCGACCCCATCCAACACAGGCTGTAACCCTATACCCTGTTCGGCCTTGCGACTGACCAGGAGGACCTCTGTCTTGTCTGGATTCAATTTCAATTTGTTCGCCCCATCCAGACAGTCACAGCGGCCAAGCACCGGTTCAGGACCTCGACAGCCTCCTTAGTAGCAGGTGGAAGGAGTGACAGAGTTGGACATCATCTGCGTACAGATGACATCGCACTCCGAAACTCCGGATGATCTCGCCCAGCGGCTTCATGTAGATGTTAAACAACATGGGAGACAGTATTGAACCCTGAGGAACCCCACAAAACAAAGGTTGTGGGGTTGAGCAGGAGTCTCCCAGTAACACCTTCTGAGACCGACCCTCGAGGAATGAGTGGAGCCACTGCAGAACAGTACCTCCCAGACCCATCCCCGCGAGGCGTCCCAGAAGGATACCGTGGTCGACGGTATCGAAGGCCGCTGAGAGGTCGAGCAGCACCAACAGGGACACACTCCCCCTGTCGAGCTCCCGACGCAGATCATCCACTAAGGCGACCAAGGCTGTCTCGGTACCATGCCCCGGCCTAAAGCCAGACTGTGCCGGATCTAGATAATCCGTGTCTCCAAGAATGCCTGGAGTTGTGAGGCCACCACATGTTCCATGACTTTGCCCAAAAAGGGGAGATTGGAAACAGGCCGATAGTTGACGAATTGAGTGGGGTCCAGTGATGGTTTCTTCAACAGCGGTTTTATCACAGCTTGTTTTAAGCTGGCTGGAATTTTGCCTTCCCGAAGGGAGGCATTAACCACCACCTTCACCCACTCGGCCAATCCCCCTCTGGCCTCCTTTAGAAGCCAGGATGGGCAGGGGTCTAGGATGCATGTGGTAGCTCTCATTCCTCCAAGCACCTTGTCCACATCCTCGGATTGAACCAATTGAAATGAATCCATCAAAACCGGACAAGCAGATGCTCGTGTTACATCCTCTGATACTGCCGTTAATATGGTATCCAGTCCAGAGCGGATCAAAGCGACTTTGTCTGCGAAGAACCGAGCAAAAGCTTCGCAGCGAGCTGCCGAGTCATCAGGGCACCCATCCTGAGTGGTGGGTTTTAATAGGCCTCTGACAACTCGGAACAGTTCAGCCGGACGGTTCTTAGCAGACGCAATAGTGGCCGCAAAGAAGGTTTCTTTGCGGCTTTTATTGCCGCGGCATATGCCCTTAAAAAGGACACAAACCGTGTTCGATTTGGCTCGCTCGGATCCGAACGCCACACGCTCTCTAGTTCCCTCTTCTTTCGCTTCAACACTGCCAGCTCCTCAGTGAACCAAGGGGCTGGTTTAGCTCGGCTACTTGAGAGGGGACGTTCTGGAGCGATCGTGTCTATTGCCCTAGTCATCTCCCCATTCCAGAGAGCGACCAGAGCATCAACAGGATCACCAACCGAGGTGGCGGGAAATTCCCCAAGAGCCATCAGGAATCCATCCGGATCCATAAGCCTCCTGGGGCGGACCAATTTAATGGGTCCTCCACCTCTGCGGAGGTTAGGGGGTGCAGTGAGTCTAAAGCTGACCAGGTGGTGGTCGGTCCATGGCAACGGAGAGATGGATAACTCCTCAACACCGCCACCTTCCTCCCATCCCTGGCAGAAAACCAAGTCCAATGTATGTCCAGCACTGTGGGTGGGGCCAGATACCTGTTGGGACAGCCCCATGGTTGCCATGGTAGACATGAAGTCCTGAGCCGCTCCCGATAAGGCGGTCTTGGCGTGGACATTGAAGTCCCCCAGCACAATAATAATAATAATAATGTGTATTAACCTATGAGAATGAGCTTTCAATAATAATAATAATAATAATAATAATAATAATGTGTTGGGCTGTGATGTTGGGCTTTTCATAATAATAATAATAATAATAATAATAATAATAATAATGTGTATTAACCTATGAGAATGAGCTTTCAATAATAATAATAATAATAATAATAATAATAATGTGTTGGGCTGTGATGTTGGGCTTTTCATAATAATAATAATAATAATAATAATAATAATAATAATGTGTATTAACCTATGAGAATGAGCTTTCAATAATAATAATAATAATAATAATAATAATGTGTTGGGCTGTGATGTTGGGCTTTTCATAATAATAATAATAATAATAATAATAATAATAATAATAATGTATAGGGCTGTGGCAGTGGGCTTTCCATAATAATAATAATAATAATAATGTATAGGGCTGTGGCAGTGGGCTTTCCATAATAATAATAATAATAATAATAATAATGTGTATTAACCTATGAGAATGAGCTTTCAATAATAATAATAATAATAATAATTATGTGTTGGGCTGTGATGTTGGGCTTTTCATAATAATAATAATAATAATAATAATAATGTATAGGGCTGTGGCAGTGGGCTTTCCATAATAATAATAATAATAATAATGTATAGGGCTGTGGCAGTGGGCTTTCCATAATAATAATAATAATAATAATAATAATGTGTATTAACCTATGAGAATGAGCTTTCAATAATAATAATAATAATAATAATTATGTGTTGGGCTGTGATGTTGGGCTTTTCATAATAATAATAATAATAATAATAATAATGTATAGGGCTGTGGCAGTGGGCTTTCCATAATAATAATAATAATAATAATGTATAGGGCTGTGGCAGTGGGCTTTCCATAATAATAATAATAATAATAATAATAATGTGTATTAACCTATGAGAATGAGCTTTCAATAATAATAATAATAATAATAATTATGTGTTGGGCTGTGATGTTGGGCTTTTCATAATAATAATAATAATAATAATAATAATGTATAGGGCTGTGGCAGTGGGCTTTCCATAATAATAATAATAATAATAATGTATAGGGCTGTGGCAGTGGGCTTTCCATAATAATAATAATAATAATAATAATAATAATAATAATAATGTGTATTAACCTATGAGAATGAGCTTTCAATAATAATAATAATAATAATAATAATAATGTGTTGGGCTGTGATGTTGGGCTTTTCATAATAATAATAATAATAATAATAATGTATAGGGCTGTGGCAGTGGGCTTTCCATAATAATAATAATAATAATAATAATGTATAGGGCTGTGGCAGTGGGCTTTCCATAATAATAATAATAATAATAATAATAATGTGTATTAACCTATGAGAATGAGCTTTCAATAATAATAATAATAATAATAATAATAATGTGTTGGGCTGTGATGTTGGGCTTTTCATAATAATAATAATAATAATAATAATGTATAGGGCTGTGGCAGTGGGCTTTCCATAATAATAATAATAATAATAATAATAATAATAATAATAATAATAATAATGTGTTGGGCTGTGGTAGTGGACTTTCCATAATAATAATAATAATGTGTTGGACTGTGATGGTGGGTTTTTCAGAATAATAATAATAATAATAATTTATTTATTTACTTATATACCGCAATTCTCAGCCCTTTAAGGGCGACTCATTGCGGTGTACAACATGAAAAAACAAGTGCAATCTACAAAGCATAGTGCAAAACAATCTACAATTCATCATAATCATAAAAAAATCTTATCAAAACAACAACATTCCTACAAAATTACTACTACATTCCGAATCGTCTCATCGTCAAGCCACAATCCGATCTCATTTCCGCTGTTCCATTCCTATGGTCAATTGCCAGTCATTGCACTTATTGATCAAATGCCTTCTTAAATAGCCAGGTCTTTAACTTCCTGCGGAATATTAGCAGGGAGGGGGCTAGCCTGATGTCCACGGGAAGGGTGTTCCACAGCCGAGGAGCCACCACCGAGAAGGCCCTATCTCTCGTCCCCACTAGCCGTGCATTAAATAATAATAATAATAATAATAATAATAATAATAATAATAATAATAATAATAATAATGTTATTGGGTTTGTGTCCTAAGTATTAGGTTAGTGTTTGCAAATCAGATGCAAGGCTTGGAGAAGTTGCAGTGTGCTTTCCATAATAAACAACAGCAACATGTGCATTTCCATTATTTCAATCAATAATAATAATAATAATAATAATAATAATAATAATAATAATGTATTGGGCTGTGACAGTGGGCTTTCCATAATAATAATAATAATAATAATAATAATAATAATAATGTGTTGGGTTGTGACATGCTTTCAGTAATAACAATAATAACTACAATAACAATAATACTATGTTGGGATGTGGCAGTGTGCTTTCCGTAACAACAACATGTTGGATTGTGAAGCATGCTTTCAATAATAATAATAATAATAATAATAATAATAAATAATTATAATTACAATTATAGTAATAATAATGTGTTGGGCTGTGTCAGCAGGCTTTCCATAACAAAAACAACAACAATGATGTGTTGGGTTGTGACAGCATGCTTTCAATAATAATAATAATTATTATTATGTGTATTAACCTATGAGAATGAGCTTTCAATAATAATAATAATAATAATAATAATAATAATAATAATGTGTTGGGCTGTGATCAGTGGGCTTTCCATAATAATAATAATAATAATAATAATAATAATAATAATGTGTTGGGTTGTGACATGCTTTCAGTAATAACAATAATAACTACAATAACAATAATACTATGTTGGGATGTGTTCCACAACAACAACAACAACATGTGGGGTTTGACAGCATGCTTTCAATAATAATAATAATAATAATAATAATAATAATAATAATAATAAATGTGCTGGGCTGTGTCAGCAGGCTTTTCATAACAACAATAACAAATGATGTATTGGGTTGTGACAGCATGCTGTCAATAATAATAATACGAATACTACTACTAATAATAATAATTAATAATAATGTGTTGGGCTGTGGCAGTGAGCTTTCCACAACAACAACAACAACAATGACAGCATGCTTTCAATAATAATAATAATAATAATAATAATAATAATAATAATAATAATAATAATAGACTGGATCTACACTGCCATATGGTCCAGATTCTGAATCCAGATTATCTCCTTTGGGCTGGATTATATGAGTCTACACTGCCGCATCACCCAGTTCAAAGCAGGTAATCTGGATCCAGAAGATGGATTACTGTGTATGGCAGCGAAGATGGGGCCTTTGCTGCCAAACCACTTCCTGCAGGTCATTCCAGGGCAGTCAATGAAAGGGAGGTGTTCCTCTGGGTGTTGGTTTCATCCCCATAGAGAATGGGAGGATGACTGTGTCCCTTTCCAGCGTTGTCATTTGCTGCCATTGAAACGGATGCCCCCTTTCCCCCCAAAACTAGGGCGTGACTCGGTTGCTGCTGACCAAGATCCCCTTCTTCAAAGAGATCATTGTCAGCTCCTTCTCCTGCAGCAACTGCAACTGGACCAACGCCGAGATCCAGTCGGCCGGAAGGATCCAGGAGCAAGGCGTCTGCTACACGCTGACTGTGCGGAGCAAGCAGGTAAGTGGCTGCTTTGGCCCTGGCCTCATGTGGGCCGCTGCGGAGGCCTTGGAATCTGGCAGGTGACCCATTCTGAGCCTCAGATTTCAGCCTGGAAAGATCCCGGCTTTCAAAGGACCATAGTCTCAGAGGATGTGATCCAGCAGTGTTGCTAAAGCCCAACCACTTCTGCGTCTCATTAGAATCTGGATGGGAAAGGAGAAAGAAGGGGGTGATTACAGGCATGGGCCAACTTTGGCCCTCCCTCCACGTATTTTGGACTTCAACTCCCACAACAACAACAACAACATAGGGCTGTGACAGTGAGCTTTCCTCCATAATAATGATAATGATAATAATAATAATGTAGTGCTTTGACAATGTGGTTTCAATAATTTATTTATTTATTTATTTATTTATTTACGGCATTTCTATGCCGCCCTTCTCACCCTGAAGGGGACTCAGAGCGGCTTACAATATATATTTTCATACAATATATTATATTATTAGCATAGTACAATATCAGCATATATTACTATATTGCACTATACCATTATATTGTAATATTATTAGTAATATTACATGTAATTAAATATATAATTATAATTATAATATTGAATTATTATTACTAGTATTATATTGTATTACATTATAATATTATAAATATTATATGTATATACAATATACTATATTATATTATTAGTAAGACAAGATGGAAATAATAATAATAATAGGCTGTGAGAGTGAGGAATTGTGGGAGTTAAAGTCCACAACACCTGGAGGGAGGACCGAACTTGGCCCATGCCTGGGCTATAACTATCAAATGTGTGATTAAGTGTATTGTAGCAATACACTGGGATCTCCTTCCTGATGGTATTGTATAAACAGGGATTTTTAAAATCCCAGTATTCCTTACTATTGACTGTGCTGGTCAGTGCTGATGGGATCTGCAGTTTAATAATACCCACCTGCTTGCTCAGGGTGGTTTTCCTTGTCCTTGGCCCCGGTTTCCAGGCCGGAATAACCTTTCCTGTGCATCATTCTCTCCAGGATATGAATAGGGAAGTGGTGAAGACTGACTGTGCCACAGCTAGAGTCCCAGAGCTAGACTTTGAAATCCCTGCTTTTTCTCAGAAGGGAGGTGGGTATCCGTGGCTGTTTTTGGTTTGTCTTGGGGCACGCGGTGGTACCCGTGGGACGCGGAGCTGCTTGCACAGTGTGGGCCTCTTGTGGAAAGAGGGGCTGGGGCTTTGGGCTGCGGAAGGGGGTTGCGTGGAGGAGGTGGAAGCTTCTTCCAGGAATCCCGGTGTTGCAACTCAGAGTAAGCTTCACCTTGCTTCCAAACACCACCACACAAGAGCTGTAGTTGTATAGTTTATTGAGGAAAAAATCCAAGTCAAAATAAAGAATAAGCATTGCAAAGTTCCAAAGATTTAGGTTAAATGCAGAATATAGTTCCAAAGATCTTCAGGTAAAAACAAGAGGCACAATCCTATTGGCAAAGTTCAAACCAGAGTCCAAGGTACAAGCAATAAAACAATTGCCCCAAGAATCACAATGCAAGAAATCCCAAGCGTGCTGCTTTCCAGGCTAAGGTTATTCCATGAAGCTTTCAGGCTAATAAGCTACGTTGAACTGACGCTTTCTCTTAGTTTGCAAGAAGCCTAAATACCTTTCTAACATGAAAACATTATGCTCTCACCAACATGAAAGCATTGCGATGACCTTTTCCCGAGCTGGTTTTTTGTCTGCCGGCCAGGCGAGAACTCCGCCTGACCCGCAAATCAAGACGAGCTTGCCGCATCAGGTCATTATCAAGGCTTTCTGTACTTTCAGTATCAGCGTGGGAAGAAGGCAAATGCCTCTCCACCTGTTCGCTATCTCCTTCGTTAAAATTCTTTTCTTCTGAGAACCGCTGTGTTGACTCTGCACTGTCTGTGGTAGCCTCAGAAAAAGACCTAGAAGCAGGCCCAGAGATCTGAGGCACAGAAAAAGCGCTGGGAATCTGAATCCCATCATCCTCATCATCAGAGAGCATCTCAGCCACAACACCCGGGTCAAATCACATTTGGGATGCCTTCGGGAAGAGCCTCCTAGAATACTAGAATAATAGAGTTAGGAGACAGCCCAAGGGCCACCTAGTCCAACCCCCTTCTGCCATGCAGGAATAGCACAATCAAAGCACACCTGAGAAGTGGCCACCCAGCCTCAATATTATTATTATTACTATTATTATTACTGATAACAAAAGCACAGTATGTCACAGCAAACAAGATCTCTATGCTGGATTTCGTATCACAAAATTACAAGTCGAACACTTCCCAAGCATCCAGGACTGTGTGATGTATTTTCGAATGATGCGCGCAGATCCAAGTTAGGTGGCCTTTTGCAGTTGATAGATTGTGATTTTGTTGATGTTTATTGTTTCCAAATGCCGGCTGAAATCTTTTGGCACGGCACCCAGTGTGCCAATGACCACTGGGACCACCTGGACTGGTTTATGCCTCAAGAATACTCTGAAATTAACATATTTTGGAATAATTTTGGAGCTAATGTTTGGGCTGGATGTCCTTTCACTTTTGCCTTGTACATATACCTTGGAAACACTTTGGTACTTGGTTGTTGTAGGTTTTTTCGGTCTATATGGCCATGTTCTAGAGCAGGGGTAGGGAACCTTTGGCCCTCCAGCTGTGGTGGACTTCAACTCCCACAATTCCTTGAGGCTCGGCATTCGCCCCAAAGGCTTACCTTGGCCCAATGCCGAGCCTCAAGGAATTGTGGGAGTTGAAGTCCACCACAGCTGGAGGGCCAAAGGTTCCCTACCCCTGTTCTAGAGGCATTCTCTCCTGACGTTTCACCTGCATCTATGGCAAGCATCCTCAGAGGTAGTGAGGTCTGTTGGAAACTAGGAAAATTGGATGGGTTTATATATCTGTGGAATGACTGGGGTGGGACAAAGGACTCTTGTCTGCTGGAGCTAGGTGGGAATGTTTCAACTGACCACCTTGATTAGCATTTGATAACCTGGCAGAGAAATGCGTGACCACTCTCACAACCACCATGTCAGACTACACAGAGAAGCCATTGAAATCCACAAGCATGTGGACAATTTCAACAGAAACGAGGAAACCATGAAAATGAACAAAATCTGGCTACCAGTATTAAAAAGCTCTAAAATTACAACAGCACAACAACAGAGAGGAAACAGTGGGTTGTCGTAGGTTTTTTCGGGCTATATGGCCATGGTCTAGAGGCATTCTCTCCTGATGTTTTGCCTGCATCTATGGCAAGCATCCTCAGAGGTAGACTTGCCATAGATGCAGGCGAAACGTCAGGAGAAATGCCTCTAGAACATGGCCATATAGCCCGAAAAAACCTACAACAACCCAGTGATTCCGGCCATGAAAGCCTTCGACAATACAGAGGGGAAACAATCAGGGACATCCAATCACCTCTCAACAAAAGATTGCTCCAGGCACTGCCAGGCCATCAAATGCTAATCAAGGTGGTCAGTTGAAACATTCACACTTAGCTCCAGCAGACAAGAGTCCTTTGTCCCACCCTGGTCATTCCACAGATATATAAACCTTTTCCTAGTTCCAACAGACCTCACTACCTCTGAGGATGCTTGCCATAGATGCAGGCGAAACGTCAGGAGAGAATGCCTCTAGACCATGGCCATATAGCCCAAAAAAACCTACAACAACCCAGTGATTCCGGCCATGAAAGCCTTCGACAATACATTATTATTATTATTATTATTATTATTATTATTATTATTATTATTATTATTTATTAACTATAGATGGCGTCCCTCAAATAGGAGTCCCAAGTGCTGTGGAAGCAGCTTCTGCTTTGGCTTTACCATATTACATTATTCTAGTTCACACCCTAGTTTGGGGAAGGTAATTTAGCCAAGAAAGGTGAGCATTAGATTTGAGTAAATAGAGTAATTGTTATTCAAACATCCACATTTTCCAAACTGATGGGATACAAACACCAAAACCTGTCAGGTTTTCCAAATATTTAATAGTTGGGACTGGGATAGAAGGGAGAAAAGAGAATGGGAGGTGCTCATGGTTGAGTCATTGCAAAGGTTCTGGTAGCTCCTCTTCACATTTGTCTCATTGCGTGGCATCTAAAGGTGGCAACCCACCAGTGAGAGCCAGCACATGTCCTTGTTTCTGATTGTTGTGGCCGTTGTGTCATCCAGAGTAGAAGAGCGTAACTACCCGGTGGGGTCACGGGGTTGTAATGCTTCTGGCTTATTATTGTTGTTGTTGTTGTTGTTATTATTATTGTTATTATTATTATTATTCCTCTTCCCAGTTCTGACCACCCTTGAAGGGCTCGTCGACAGAGCCATCGCAGGGCTGGAGCAGGACCAGCCGAGGCGCCGGGTAAGTGGCTTGTCGGGCATCTGGAGGCCCTTCTTACATTAGAAAGAAACAACCTTTGGGATGCTGTGAGTTTTTCAGGCTGTCTGGCCATGTTCCGGAAGCATTCTCTCCTGACGTTTCGCCTGCATCTATGGCAGGCATCCTCACAGGTTGTCAGGTCTGTTGGAAACTAGGAAAAAGGGTTTTTAAAAAATATGTCGCATCATTATTGTATTGTTTGCTTTGTTATGAGTTATTTATTGTTGCTTGTTGTTGTTATGTTTTATGATGTATTTGGGCTCTTGTAAACCGCACCGAGTCCTGCGAGAGATGGTAGCGGGGTATAAATAAAGGATTATTATTATTATTATTATTATTATATACCTGTGGAATATGCAGGGTGGGAGAAAGAACTTTTGTCTGTTGGCCACCTTGATTGGCATTGAATAGCCTTGCAGCTTCAAAGCCTAGTTGTTGCTTCAAAGCCTAGCTCTCAGCAATATGTCCTCTAAATGCACTTTATATTGACTTAGGATTGCCACTCCTACCTTGTTCATGCCCAGCATTATTTCTTATTTTTAAAATTTTAAATGTGCTATTGTCAATGTTTTTTTTTGTTTTTTTGTTTATTTTGTTTATTTTGTTTATGAGATTTATTTTAACTGTTTTGTATTGTTGTTGTTATTGCTTGTATTGATGTATTGTGGGCTCGGCCTCATGTAAGCCGCAACGAGTCCCTTGGGAGATGGCAGCGGGGTATAAATAAAGTATTATTATTATTATTATTATTATTATTATTATTGCTGCTTCCTGGGGGAGTGCTTTGTTGGAAAACTGGCCCAAAATAGTTGAATTATTAGAACAATATTGTTAACTGCTCTAGAAGCTCAGAAAATTGCTTGCTCTTATTTTGGGACTACTTAGCTGGCAATATAGACTATCTATATAAATAAAAATGTCATGTTCGTTTGTGGGATCAACAGAACTCAAAAACCACTGAATTGACACCAAATTTGGACACAAGACACCTAGCAGTCCAATGTATGTCCTTCACTCAAAAAAAAATATGATTTTGTCATTTGGGAGTTGTAGTTGCTGGGATTTATAGTTCACCTACAATCAAAGAGCATTCTGAACCCCACCAATGATGGAATCGAACCAAACTTGGCACACAGTTCTCCCATGACCAACAGAAAATACTGGAAGGGTTTGGTGGGCAGTGTCCTTTGGTTTTGGAGCTGTATTCACCTACATCCAGAGAGCACTGTGGACTCAAAGAATGATGGATCTGGACCAAACTCCACATGAATACTCTATATGCCCAAATGTGAACACTGGTGGAATTTAGGGAAAATAGAATCTTGACATTTGGGAGTTGTAGTTGCTGGGATTTATAGTTCACCTACAATCCCAGAGCTTTCTGAACCCCACTAACGATGGAATTGGGCCAAACCTGCCACACAGAACCCCCATGTGGGCCACAGCAATGCCTGGCAGGGGACGGCTAGTATAACACAAAATCCATGACTACAGAAAAGTTACTTATTGCAAACCACAGGTAGCAGATATGTAGTAATAAGGAAACCAAAGCAATATGTTCCTAATTGCACTTTACTAATGATCTAGGATTGTCTGCTCGCTCCATCTCTCTCCAAATACCTACCCTAGTTATATGTCACCTTGTCATGCCCAGCATTTTTTAAATTTTAATTATTACAATTGGCCCTGCCATAGGTTTTTAATGCGTCGTGGTGTTATTGTTACTGTTTATTGCTTTGTTTATGAGTTTATTTATTGCCTGTATTGTTGTTGTTGCTTTTTTATTGATGTATTTGGGCTCGGCCTCTTGTAAGCCGCACCGAGTCCCACGGGAGATGGTAGCGGGGTATAAATAAAGGATTATTATTATTATAGTAATGGCTTTTCATGTTAAGACTTATACATGGCCAGCAGAACAGGAGGCAGATCCCAGCTGCAGGGAGAGATGCGATGGCCTGGCATGCAAGCACTGAAGTTGGTTTCAGCTGCATTTGGCAAAGCCTCTTCTGCTGTTGCTTCTTGTTGTTGACAGGAGACAGATGCATCCCTGGCTGAAAAGATCGATGAATTCGTCTCCAAGCTGAAGCGCTTGAAGGAAGTGGAGTCCCCCTTTACTTTTGTAAGTCCCTCCCGGGCAGGGCTGCCTGTGCAAGCGTTTCATGCAAAAGCGAGGCGGGCGATGCATATCCTTTCTCTCCCCATGCGTGTCCTTTCTCTCTGCTAGATCCTGGACGACCCCTCGGGCAACAGCTTTGTGGAGAACCCTCGGGCCCCGCTGCGAGACGAAGCCCTGGTGGTCACCCGCTACTGGAGGACGGCTCAGCAGGCGGCCATGCTGGGCCTCAAGGTGACTGGGACGGGCGGCCTGGGCTTGCGGGACTGGAAGGTGTCAATTGGAGGGCCACTCAAAGGACCCAAGGCCTGGAGACCACGAATAATTCCCCTGAGGAGCGTCTTGAACTGTTTAGCCTGCAGAAGAAAAGGTTGAGAGGAGACACGAGTGGAGCCATGCATTAATATATGAGGTGTCATCGGGAAGAGGGAGCCATGGATTCAAATGACAGGAAAGAGAGGAGATTCCCTTGAACAGTAGAAAGAACTTTTTAGAGCTGTTCAGCAGTGGAACTCTCTGCCTCGAAGTCTGGAGGAAGCTCCTTCTTTGGGGGTTTTGAAACAGAGGCTGAGTGGCCATCTGTCAGGGGATATAATAATAATAATAACAATAATCATCATCATCATCATCATCGTCGTTATTTATACCCCTGAAGAGCGTCTTGGTCTCTTTGGCCTGCAGAGGAGACACGAGAGGAGCACCGGGATTGTGGCGCAGCTGGCTGAGTGTCAGTTGCATTAAGGTCACTTCTGACCAAAAGGTCATGAGTTCGAAGCCAGCCCGGGTCAGAGTGAGCCTCCAACCAATTGTGTTGCTTGCTGTCGACCTTTGCAACCCGAAAGACAGTTGCATCTGTCAAGTAGGAAATTTAGGTACCACCTATGTGTGGGGAGACTAATTTAACTAATTTACAAGGCCATAAAAAAGACTCCAGCAAAAAGCATGCGGGGAATGCGGAAGTACTTCATCCGTGTCGCAGATGGATGATGAAAGCGAGCCAGAAAAGTTAAATAGCCTCTGATTGTCTGTCTATATCTGTTGTGTGTCTTTGGCATTGAATGTTTGCCTTATATGTGTAGATTGTAATCCACCCCGAGTCCCTTGCGGGGTGAGGAGAAGGGCGGAATAGAAATACTGTAAATAAATATATAAATAAGTGTCATCTCAGGAAGAGGGAGCAGGCTTGCTTTCTCCGCCCTGGAAACTAGGCCTCAACGGAGCCATGGGTCCAAATGACAGGAAAGAGAGGAGATTCCATTGAACAGTAGGAAGAACCTTTTAGAGCTGTTCAGCAGTGGAACTCTCTGCCTCTGAGTCTGGAGGAAGCTCCTTCTTTGGGGGTTTTGAAACAGAGGCTGGGTGGTCATCTGTCAGGGGAGATTTGATTGCGCTTTTCTTGCATGAAGGCAGAAGGGGGTTGGGCTAGATGGCCTTTCATAGAATCCTAGAATCAGAGTTGGAAGAGACCTCCTGGGCCACCCAGTCCAACCCCATTCTGCCAAGAAGCAGGAATATTGCATTCAAATCACCCCTGACAGATGGCCATCCAGCCTCTGTTTAAAAGCTTCCAAAGAAGGAGCCTCCACCACACTCCGGGGCAGAGAGTTCCACTGCTGAACGGCTCTCACAGTCAGGAAGTTCTTCCTCATGTTCAGATGGAATCTCCTCTCTTGTAGTTTGAAGCCATGGCTCCATTGCGTCCTAGTCTCCATGGAAGCAGAAAACAAGCTTGCTCCCTCCTCCTCCCTGTGGCTTCCTCTCACATATTTATACATGGCTATCATATCTCCTCTCAGCCTTCTCTTCTTCAGGCTAAACATGCCCAGCTCCTTAAGCCGCTCCTCATAGGGCTTGTTCTCCAGACCCCTGATCTGCTCCCTCCTCCCTGTGGCTTCCTCTCACATATTGATACATGACTATCATGTCTCCTCTCAGCCTTCTCTTCTTCAGGCTAAACATGCCCAGTTCTTTAAGCCGCTCCTCATAGGACTTGTTCTCCAGACCCTTGATCTGCTCCCTCCTCCCTGTGGCTTCCTCTCACATATTTATACATGGCTATCATATTGTCTCCTCTCAGCCTTCTCTTCTTCAGGCTAAACATGCCCAGCTCCTTAAGCCGCTCCTCATAGGGCTTGTTCTCCAGACCCTTGATCAGCTCCCTCCTCCCTGTGGCTTCTCTCACATATTTATACATGGCTATCATATCTCCTCTCAGCCTTCTCTTCTTCAGGCTAAACATGCCCAGCTCCTTAAGCCGCTCCTCATAGGGCTTGTTCTCCAGACCCTTGATCATTTTAGTCTCCCTCCTCTGGACACATTTCATACATGGCTATCATATCTCCTCTCAGCCTTCTCTTCTTCAGGCTAAACATGCCCAGCTCCTTAAGCCGCTCCTCATAGGGCTTGTTCTCCAGACCCTTGATCAGCTCCCTCCTCCCTGTGGCTTCCTCTCACATATTTATACATGGCCCTCATCATATCTCCTCTCAGCCTTCTCTTCTTCAGGCTAAACATGCCCAGCTCCTTAAGCCACTCCTCATAGGGCTTGTTCTCCAGACCCCTGATCTGCTCCCTCCTCCCTGTGGCTTCCTCTCACATATTTATACATGGCTATCATATCTCCTCTCAGCCTTCTCTTCTTCAGGCTAAACATGCTGCTCTTTAAGCCGCTCCTCATAGGGCTTGTTCTCCAGACCCTTGATCTGCTCCCTCCTCTGTGGCTTCCTCTCACATATTTATACATGGCTATCATATCTCCTCTCAGCCTTCTCTTCTTCAGGCTAAACATGCCCAGCTCCTTAAGCCGCTCCTCATAGGGCTTGTTCTCCAGACCCTTGATCTGCTCCCTCCTCCCCTGTGGCTTCCTCTCACATATTTATACATGGCTCTCATCATGTCTCCTCTCAGCCTTCTCTTCTTCAGGCTAAACATGCCCAGCTCCTTAAGCCGCTCCTCATAGGGCTTGTTCTCCAGACCCTTGATCATTTTAGTCGCCTTGGAGATTCCATTGAACAGTAGGAGGAAGAACTGTTTAGAGCTGTTCAGCAGTGGAACTCTCAGCCTCTGAGTCTGGAGGAAGCTCCTTCTTTGAAGGTTTTGAAACAGAGCTTGGGTGGCCATCTTTTGGGGGTGCTTTGATTGTGCTTTTCCTGCATGAAAGCAGAAAGGGGTTGGGCTACATGGCCTTTAGAGATCCCAACTCTGTGATTCTTAGTGGGGGCTTCCCAGAAGTACTGCTTGCTATCGAACTACAGGCAGTTCCAAAGTTACAAACATCCATGTTAACCCTTCCCTATGCCTTCTTTTTCTCTCTCTCTTTTCTCAGGCCGAGGAGCCCCAGGAGAACTCAACCGAAACAGCGGATGATCTGAGAAATGAGGTGGGTGCGCTTCCTGGGTCTTTCCAATGCTCCCGGGGTGGGTTTGCAGTGCTTTCAGAGGGATGCCGCCACACTCTCTCCTTTTCCAGGTCCTGCAGTTCAACACCAACTGTCCCGAATGCAATGCGCCTGCCACGACGAACATGAAGCTGGTGCGTATCCTTTGAGCTGCGGAAAGAAGGAAGGAAAGAAGGATGAATAAGTAGACATTGCAAATCATTCTGTCAGGAAAGCTCTTGTGTTGAGAATTCAGAGTAAACATAAATCCAGGTTATGTCCCAAAACCCCCTTATGGATTTCGGTCCAAGAAGCTTTTTGTACAATTAGGGGGAATGATAATCAAAGATGGCGGATATATCGAGCTATATTCCAAGGGGGAAAAGGCCAGTCTGAATCCCAAACAAGGGAAGAGCTGAGGGCAGAGGGTTGGAATATTATTATTGTTGTATTGTCGAAGGCTTTCATGGCTGGAATCAGTAGGTTCTTGTGGGTTTTTTCGGGCTATAGGCCATGTTCTAGAGGCATTTTTTCCTGACGTTTCGCCTGCATCTATGGCAAGCATCCTCAGAGGTAGTGAGGTCTGTTGGAATAGGACAATGGGTTTATATATCTTGTCTTAATTCCAACAGACCTCACTACCTCTGAGGATGCTTGCCATAGATGCAGGCGAAACGTCAGGAAAAAATGCTTCTAGAACATGGCCATATAGTCCGAAAAAACCCACAAGAACCTAATTATTATTATTACTATTGTTGTTGTGTTGTCGAATAATAATAATAATAATAATAATAATAATATTCCTTTATTTATACCCCGCTACCATCTCCCGCAGGACTCGGTGCGGCTTACAAGAGGCCGAGCCCAAATACATCAAAATCAAAAACACAACAACAACAATACAGCAAAATAACTCATAGCAAAGCAATAACAAAATCACAACGCATTTAAAAACCTGTGTCGAAGGCTTTCATGGCCAGAATGACAGGTTTGCTCTGAGTTTTCTGGGCTGTCTGGCCATGTTCCAGAAGCATTCTCTCCTGACATTTTGCCCGCATCTCTGGCAGGCATCCTTAGAGGTTGTGAGGTCTGTTGGAAACTAGGACAAGTGTGTGTGTGTGTGTGTGTGTGTGTGTGTGTGTGTATATATATATGGCATTTATATGCCATCCTTTTCACCCCGAAGAGGATTCAGAGCGGCTTACAAGATATATTTTCATACAATATATTGTAATATTATTGGTAATATTACATGTAATGTAAATATATAATTATAATATTGTATTATTATTACTACTATTATATTGTATTATATTATAATAATAATATAACCCTAAGCGCTCCATGCAGTCATGCCGGCCACATGACCTTGGAGGTGTCTACGGACAATGCTGGCTCTTCGGCTTAGAAATGGAGATGAGCACCACACCCCAGAGTCAGACATGACTGGACTTAATGTCAGGGGACAACCTTTACCTTTACCTATATTATAATATTATATGTGTATACAATATACTATATTATATTATTAGTAAAGACAAGATGGAAATGTCTTCTGCTCCCTTCTGTCTTCACTCCGGCTGGAGCAGCACACACACACATATATATGTACACACACATACATACATACGCACATACACACACACACACCTGTGGAATAATGTCCAGGATAGGAGAAAGAACTCTTTTCTGCTTGAGGCATGTGTGAATGTTGCAATAGGCCATCTTAATTAGCATTGAAAGGCCTTGCAGCTTCAAAGCCTGGCTGGTTGCTGCCTGGGGGAATTCTTTGGTTGGGAGGTGTTAGCTGGGCTTGATTGATTCTTGTCCGGAACTCCCTTGTTCTCTGAGTGCAAAGAGAAGAAGATGGGAGAGTGGAGGATGTGGTCTTCACTGTTTATTGAAAGTATTTCCCTGGTTGGGGGAACCCCAAAGTTCAGTCATCTGTGCCTGAATCCCCCATTCTGGCATCTGAAAAGTCCTGGAGGAGTGGGCCGAGACCTGAGGTTGTATCAATAGTGACACAAATTGGACAGCAAGCACCGAACAACAACCTCCTACAAGACAACTTTCCAAATGCGTGGATTTCTGGCCTCGTGTTTGTGTCCATTAAGACGGGAAGCGTGAGCTTGGTTGCCAGGGTGCAGCTTTCCTTGACGCCTCCACCCCAGAGATCCCCCACTTCAAGGAGGTCATTATCATGGCCACCAACTGCGATGCCTGTGGGCACCGGACGAACGAGGTAAGGCTGGGGAGGCTGCAAAGGGGGCCGCTCCTTTGGGCCTGTTCCTGGCCCTGCTTAACAACCCTCCTGCCTGCCTGTCCTCAGGTTAAATCCGGAGGGGCCATCGAGCCCTTGGGCAGCAAGATCACCCTTCGCCTGACCGACATCTCCGATCTGACGAGGGACGTTCTCAAGGCACGGCAGAAAGGAGCTGACGGTTCAGGGTTGTGTGCTGGAAGTTCCTTCCTTGGAGGCTTTGAAACAGAGGCTGGATGGCCATCTGTTGGGGGGGCTTTGAATGTGCTTTTCCTGCATGGCAGAAGGGGGTTGGACTAGATGACCCATGGGGTCTCTTCCAGCTCTGATGCTCTGACTCAGTCGCATCTCTTCCCTCCCCAGTCGGAAACCTGCAGAGTGGAGATCCCGGAGCTGGAGTTCGAGTTAGGGATGGGCGCCCTGGGGGGCAAGTTCACGACCCTGGAAGGGCTGCTGAAGGACATCCAGGCCCTGGTGAGCGCTCAACCTCCCCCCCCCCGCCTTGCCTGATACAACTTGCTTTCTCCAAGGAGAAAGCGGTCAAAGCCCTTTAGAACACTTACCAAATTTGAAAAAGGTTCCATTCCTGGTTTGAAAGTGTTATTTCCTGTTTAATTGTGCGGTCCTGAGTTTGAAAGCAGTTGTGATACTCCTGAAGCTTTGTTGTTGTTGTTGTGGAATTGGTCGAGACTCAATGTTGAGAGATTCAGTGGAAAACTAGAGCAAAATGTGCTCCTGCAAAAGTCCAGTAAAGGTTTCCCATGTTTTTGTGATAGAAACAATTAGGAAATGATATTTATAGCCCCGGAACAAAAAACCGTGTCAACACGGGGCCCTTCTCCACTGCCCTTATATTCTGCATCCCAGGATCTGACCCCAGATTATTGTTGGGCGATTGGGTTTATTCACAAGTGACCCTCCTCATAAATGTACATCAGAGCAACTCCTTTGCAGCAGCGCGATCTAACACTAGTGATAAAAAGAACCAAAACACACAGACCAATGTTATTTATTCCATGGGAGTCTTTATTTACAAAAACAAGGTTTTCATGACCCAAATAAAGTTCAACCTTCACACTGGAGCTTCACACAAGAGGCCTTCTCATACCGCAACCTACCTCGTACACTGAGGCGTTCTCTCACGGTTCAGGGTTCTCATCCTGAGGCCTATCTCACACTGAGGCCTTTCTCCCACTGAGGGCTCTTTCAGGCTGAAGCCTCTCTCACACTGAGGCCTTCTCACACTGAGGGCTCTCTCAGGCTGAGGCCTCTCTCACATTGAGGCCTACTTCACACTGAGGCCTTTCTCCCACTGAGGGCTCTCTCAGGCTGAAGCCTCTCTCACACTGAGGCCTACCTCACACTGAGGCCTTTCTCCCACTGAGGGCTCTCTCAGGCTGAAGCCTCTCTCACACTGAGGCCTACCTCATACTGAGGCCTTTCTCCCACTGAGGGCTCTCTCAGGTTGAAGCCTCTCTGACACTGAGGCCTACCTCATACTGAGGCCTTCTCACACTGAGGGCTCTCTCAGGCTGAAGCCTCTCTCACACTGAGGCGAACTAACCCTGAGGCCTACTAACACTGAGGCCTTTCTCCCACTGAGGGCTCTCTCAGGCTGAAGCCTCTCTCACACTGAGGCGAACTAATACTGAGGCCTACTAAGCTATAGGCACACCTGCTTATCTAGAACTACAGCTTTTGCTGAGTCACTGCATCCATTTAACCCTTTGAGTGCTTGACTCACATTTTTGTAATTAAAAATACCTAGTTAATTTTTAATATTTCTGACAATTATCTGGCAGTGGAGACTCCTATAATCCAGTTCAAAGCTTGATAGCTGGGATTAGATCCTGGAATATAGGGATATAGATAGATCTGGCCGTAATGTAATCTGTGTATCAAAACATGTGAAATCGAGACGTGATCATGGGAAGGAACTCAAAAGAACAGGAGCGCAAGTATTTGGGACTGGGACAGAGTTTCTTACAGACCATACGCACCCCTGAAACCCATACCCCACACAAAATAAGACCACGGGAATGAGGTGCCAGAAAGGGCCCGCGTGACCAGCAACCACTCTGTGCCTTCTCTCTCCCGCAGGTGGAGAGGAACCCCTTCACCCTCGGAGACAGCTCTAACCCGGACAGGACGGAGAAACTCCATGCATTTGGGAGGAAGCTGCAGCAGGTCAGCACTTCCCTTTTTGCCCGCTGCCGCCGGTACCTTCTGATGGCGCTGTTACCTGACTGGGAGTCCCTTTGGGGTGATCTTCCTCCTGAATGAACATGGGCTGGTTCCCCAGCCGGAGGGAAGGAACGCAAAGCCTTCTCCATTCTTGGATAGGTTTGCCTTTGTCTCCCTCGCA